>OX637343.1:5406098-5812389 GCA_951799405.1 Agapetus fuscipes | reverse complement strand
AAATGGTTAAGGGCATCTTTGTTTTGATTAGAGAAGTAAAAAAATTGCATCATTAATCAAAAATAATAAAACAATGACACTTTACCATTTTTTATAAACTATAATTATTCAGTACAAAAACGTATTTATAATATTTTTTAGCAGTATTACTACTATTTTTATTTTATTTTTGTTTGATAACGTTTTTATTCCTAATTTTAATTTATATTTTGGGTTCGCGTCTTCGATAAATTAAATTAATTATCCCGAAATGTTTAAAAATGCTCTATATTCAATCACTTTTGGGTGAGTATACTCCGCCGTACTTGGTTATAAGGTCTATTTTTGGTTTCACATTTTATTGAATTACTAATCTGTACTTTTACAATTATTTTCAAAAATTCATGTCCCCTAAAATTGATCAACGAAAACTGTTTAAACATGTAGTGATTGACATAACATAACTTCTAGCTTTAGATTAATTTTCTTCATGTATTTTTTTTTTATATTATGAATGGATCTTAGTCAGACTTGTATTCATTATCAATACTATGAGAGCTCGCAATGCTTTGCGTGATTTTTTAGTACATGACTGTTTTAAAAAATATATATTTGTGAAATGAAATACAATTCACCAACCTATTTTTTCCCGCCCAGAAACATGCACTACCATTATCAGTTATTTATCCTGTTTTATTATATTTTAATGAATCATTAAGTAATTTATAATTACCCAATGACTGTTGAACCAAGGTCAAAGTTATTGCCAAGGAGCCGGACGGGAATTGAAACAGCGCTGTTTTTTAAAAGGAGTCATAGGCTTACACGGCCGGCTGATGATGCTGGAGAGTTGCTTTCTGGGATCTGTTGCCGTGGTCTGTGCAAGCTGGAGCTTCCAGACGTTTTGCCCATGTCTACAATCATCACAGTTTTATCAACATCATCTTCATCACTTCACCTTTACTCAACTTTCCAGCATTGTTTTTATTTCAGACACGTTAGTCAAGGTACCATCTTGACTCCGCTTAGCCATAGTGCAAACATTAGGATTATTTGTGATCAACAACCCACTAGATGACCATTTAAATATGTTATTATGTGACCAATGGAGATCTTACATGATTTCAAAACTCAAATGGATTGAAACAAATACAATTATTCTGTGTTTTTTACCATTTTGAAATTCTCACCTTTTGAAAAAGGCTATACATTAGCATTACCGATCAGTAGTCTAGTGGTTTAACACTCCTGACTCGTGACTGGAAGACAATGGGTTTGAATCCCGGCGGAGTACAAAAAAATATTTAATCTTTCAAATTTGCTGTTCGCTGGATTGAAAAATGAATCTGCCTTTACCAAAGGCCGGTCAACATATCCATCCTTACACTAACTGGGTCTTGTTTGAGAATCGTCACTTTCTACAGCAATGACCAAGCTCGTAGAGGGCTCTTGAGGTGTGATTTACACACACAAAAACAGCGCTCACCAAATAAATCATCCTAATATTATTATTGGAGGTAAAATGCCTAGAATGACTGTAAGTACAAAAAATTATGCAAAGCATTTAAAGTTTTCATGGCATTGTTTATAAATACAGGTGTACAACTAATTTACAATACCTAGGGTTGTGCTCTGAGCGAAGTGCGAGGTCCTATTCAGCGTCTACCGTGACACTTGGAAGAGTGTGCTCAACGTGCAATAAACAAACCTACCGACTAGTTGCGTAAGGAACTAATTTGTGTTGGCGCTTTGTGTTGGCGCTTGAATCGGATTTTGATGAAATCTCTATGTAAGAACATAAAATTTTGCCGCTGGTATGGTCGAGCGGATAAGAAGAATTTGCGTAATTGAAACAATCGCAAGTTAGAACCTTGCCTGCGCCATGTCCTATCGACAACAAATTTGACTCTGGTTTAACTGATGTCATTGGGAAGAATTGATTAATAATTCATTATAATATAAAACAATAAATTATTAATTGAAAATAAAAATACCTGTTTCTGGCCAGGCAAAATAGGTTGGTGGATTGCATTCCTCTTCACAAATCTATTAATATTATTTTGGATAATAAGATGTTTTATGTATCCTTGATAATCAAATCCAGCTTTGATTGCGTTTTGACGTTTATTTAAATCTCCCAGATTTTTTTAAATACGTAGTGTTTTTTATGCGTAATTTAACTAATAAAAAAAATGATGACATACTGGTAATGTGTAAATATTGTGTGTTGTGTGTATACTTATATATTTTAATACATAGCTTTACTTACAGAGGTTTGAGTCTGACATCAACTCCATTATAGTAGAACATCATGTGTGTAGACAAACATGTCCCACGTTTATACAAACAATAAATAAATAACAACAAAAAAACACAACAAAGCACATGTAGCCAACAAGTACAGCGGAACATTGATCGATATATATATAAAAAAAAAAAACGTCATCTAACATCGCTAACGTAGAGATGTGATAAAAATAGAGGGACAGAAAAAAAATACATTTAGGTTTTCTATCAGTGAATGAGTGATAAATCTATGTTAATAATATATGTAAACAAATGTGATAGGCATTACCAAAACATGCCTTTGTTTAACAATTTTTTTTTTTAAATGTGAAAAAAATATTTTATCTAACTACGGCCCTGTAAGTCAGGTGTGTACTGGGATTTTTAAATTTACTTTTTAATTAGATTCACCACTCATTTGAGATAGAATACAAAAAAAAAAATGGATAAGAGTTAGCACAAAAATATTGGAAAAAATAGATATATGTTTTTAGACACAGACAAAAAAAAACAAAAAAAAAACAATGAAAACATGAGGATTTTTATGCACACCATCATAAAATATAGCATTTGACTTATGAAAGTAATCAGGATTGGGAAATCAAGGGTACAAAAAATCCGTCCATAGAAAAACATACCCTGAATTATTTCTAGCCGAGATAAAAAAAAACTAAATAAATTCGGGACCATTTGCACTGGCGATTTGGATGAATGGAATTGGGACTGACTTGCCAAGAGTCATAGGCCAATTGAAACTTTTTTTTTGTTCTCTTTCAGCGTTATTCACAAAACGTTTAATCCACAGAAGATCCGTGGACCATTGTTTTTTTCTGCGGAGAATTCACTTTAGGCGGCGAATGAGCCATGGCTTTACTATGTGTGAATAACGCTGCATGTGTATAACCTATTCAGAAATAATATGACTACCTTTACAAATGTTTTTTCATGAATATTGAAACCTTTTTTTTAATTTTTAATGAATTTGTTTAAAAATAAAAGTTTGTTTAGTTTTTTTATGAAATTTCTTAGTTATGAAGTTTTATACAGTATTGGTTTTTATAATTAAGACTTGGCCTTACTCGGTATTATATTTTAGTTTGGAATTTCCCATAATAAAAAAAATACACATAGTAAATGATTCACATAGAACAAAAGGCAGCAATCTAGAAGGTTTTTTTAATGAGATAAATATCTAGAAATTATCAGAAAATGATTTCCTGGGTTTCCAAATATTTCTTTCATTTTTAAAAGAAATCCCAAATTTCCTCCTTTTTTTCTATAGGACTCAAATAATTACGAAGCCAATTTTTTTCTCAGTTTTTTTTTAAATGTTTGTACCTTTTTTAAATGAAATTAAAATTAATTTACTTTAAATGGGTTCTCATTTGTTAGTAAATTAAATTTAAAAAACACACCTTGTCATGAAATGGGATGCAAAAAAAAACCAATAAATCTATGTGTAGGTATTAGGATTGTTTCAAAAAAATATAACTAAAAGGGAGATGCATAATCATCACTTATTAAAAATATGAAATGAAAATTTATCACAAAGAAATGATTTCTGAGTTATATCACTATTCAATAAAACTTCAATAAACTTTTACAGTGGTATTCACAAAACATTTGAACCATAGCCAATCTACGGATCATCAATTTTTTAATTAAAAATTCAATGTAGGCTGCGGATGAGCCATGACTTTGCTGTTTGAGAATAGCACCGTTTGAAACTTTTTCCATAAATAATTTAATCATTTAATAAATAAAAAGTTCAGAAATGAGAAATCCCCTTTTTTAGAATATATTTCTATGAGTAAAATAATTTATGTTGAACTTTGACACAAGCTCATGTAAAACAAAATGTCAACTGAAAATATGGGAGGATAAAACAAAAATTGTGACAAAAATAAGATATACGGGCAGGTCTGAGTGTTATGGAGCTGTTGGGGGGAAAAAACAGGCAAGTTAACTAAAAACAAATAAAACAAATTATATTAATGTTGTAAATGGGGGGAAAACACATCAAAATCATACTCGTTAATGTTGGGGCACTGTTATGACCTCTTATGAAACATTTTAATTAGTTTTAAACAATTAAGACAGGGTGGCATAGTTCCATTAATGGGAGAATTCTAAAAATCAACAAAATGTTAACTTGTTTGAACGATATTGAACAAATCTAGATGTTATCTTGATAATGGTGTGATAACATCGAAAGTGCTCACATAAATAATTCAACTCGTGAAGCAAAACTTACTGTTTTATTTTTACATTTTTAATTTAAAATGAATCTTCGCAATGTCAATACACAAACCCTTAGAATCTTTCAATTTTATACAAGGAGTGACGAAAGAATACTTTTATTTTAAATTTTTGGTTTCATAAGAGATCACTTTCAAAATAAATCTAAAAAAAAAATGAAAAAACATGCAAAACAAAAATTACCATCAAATTTCTTTTATGTGGTATTTTTAAACTAGATCAAGGAAAGGTTTTTGAAATTAAAAAAATATAATGTATGAAAAATTAAAGAATAAAAAAAGTGTAAGTAAGTCATAATAAGTCACCAGTGTTAGTGCAAAATAATAATACTGTTGATAAAATTAAATAGTCATGGTTATTGAATGCGATTAATAAAAAACATATTAAATAAAAAACAAAAATGAGAACCAAATTTATGTCTACATGGAATGTGCGAAATGTAACTGAAATTTGTTTTTTTTTATTATAGAACAATTAAACCTCGCTTAATCAGGTGCGTAATTGACTATAGTTAAGTAGACTTTTAAATAATTACTAAGTATCCATTGTCGTCCAATCTGTTAAGCAAGATTCAATTGTGGCAAATGAAATATTTTTAAATTTAAATAAAAGTATAAAATTTATAAATACATTGCTTTATATTTCTTTTTTTTATTCTGTAAATTTTGAGTTTTAATCCATGAATTAAATAATAGTGCCATTACAAATCAATTGTAAATATATTTTTTCATATAGATGGCATTATTGTCCTTAAATCATAAGGCATATTTTTTACACATTATATTATTTAAAAATGGGCGATGGAACGTAAAAAAGGACTCTTTTCTGAGCTGTGAATGAAGTGTGATATTTTTTCCCCATTAATATTAGGTTGAATCTCTTGCCTTTGGTCAATACTTACTGTGTGTTTTAAATAAATTATCTACATTTCTAATCAGGAATTATAAAAAATGATGACGTTTTGGATAACTTCATTGAAAGAAAAAAAAATTGAAATAAAATATTATATTCCTTTATTTTTTTCTACTGACATCTGTGTTTTAACACCAAAGGTATTTTAAGAGAAGACTGAGTGGTTCAAGTCTTCGGAGTGTAAGGGAAGACATAATTATTTTTTGTGTGAAAAATAATCAAACACAGCAGAGATTCAAACCAATTTATATCCATGTATGAAAAAAAAAAAATAATAAAATCAATTGATTTACCTAATCGAATCCAATTATTTTAAATAACAGACGAGTGAATTGAAAAAATAAAAATAGAAACACCGACCCGCCGAATCATTTTGATTTTGAAAACGTTAAAATAAATATAAATAAATAAATGATAAAATAAACATTAAATTTATAGGTATAAAATAAAATATATAGCATAGGAAATGAAAGAGAACAGTCGAATGTTGGCACAATTAAAAAACATTAACATTTTCAAAGTATTTAAAATTTTATATACAAACAAAAACACAAGAATAATGTGATGAAAATATTTTCATAGAGCAATTACCTGGTTTATTTTCAAATTCTGTTTTTTTTTTTTTTTAATTGTACCAGAATGTGGATAAAACATAATCATACTATGGGCTTAAAAAAGATCTATCATAATATGTTAGATAAGAATATATATGTTTTAAAAACAACCAGCATATTTCCTTACCACTTTAAAAACACATAGTTGTATTTTTAATTAAAAAATTGTAAAAACGGTAAGGGATTCAACCTTTATTAAGAATATCAATAAAGTCGGAACGATATTCCAAATTATTAAACATCTTGACTAATACTTTGGTATGAGGCTGACCCGCAAACGCAACTCGCAACTAAGCTACACATATAGTGTAACTTCTTGCCGCGTTATCCCCGAAGGGGTCGCATGTGGCGAGTTGAACCTATTTATTTTTACAGGTAAGGGGGCCGGCCTTACGCCAACCACTTCAGTTGAAGTGGGAATTTCCTAGCTCCCGAGGGGGCTGGTACTCATTTCTTGTAAAGGCGGAGTAAACCTCGCCGGTATTTATATTATGGGGTTTGAAATACACACCGAAATTGGAAATCATTTCTGACACCCTCCTCGGTGGGATTCGATCCCGAGCTCACGGGGTAGAATGCAAGCACTCTACCAACTGAGCTATCGACCGGACTAAGTGGACTACCGCCGTGCTGTATAAACTTGATTCACTTTTGCCAATGCCACCCCGCTTTCAGGGAAAGGCGACATGAGTTGCAAAGTTTATGCTCAAGTCAGGTTTGGTTTATTTTGTAAGCACACATGCACCATGTGTAAGTGCGCATTTTACACGGGCCTGCTTGTGGGCATGCATTAAATACGAGCCTCAAATGTCAATATATCTTTGCAACTTAGATTATAGATGGGTCTATGTGACTAAAGTACTCAGTAACAAAAAAAAAACATCAGCGAGTATTTTTGAGTTGAACATATTGTTATGTATGAATGAAATTATTGTTTTAATTCAAAATTCATTTGAATGCAGTGCCCATAGTATGATATATGTTTCAGAAGATATGAAAATAATAACTAAATATACATAATATATACTTAATAATAGATCGTTATAGTGAGACAGAGAAGGTATGAGATTTAGGTGATTACAAGTAGGTATAGAAAATGATTTACTTTAGAGAATGAAATAATATAAATGTCCTTGCAACTGAGGTCCAGCATCCAACGAGGCAAAATACTCATCAAAATTGATTTGTCACACAGCTTAAGTATCCTACAATTGATCTCCCAAATTTCAAAAGACTTTCAAAGGCTAAAGAATAATCTTGCTTTAACCTCTAGTGTGCCAACGATTTTCAACCATTATCCAGTTACCCAACTCATGCTTTACATATTAAATATCTCCAAAGATATTTTTTTTTATCTCAAAAGGCAGTGAAATAAAGTTTTTTTTTAGCACATAATATAATAGAAAAGATTTTCTTATTCTGTATAAAAAATAAAGAAAAATTGATGAAATTGCGATCTTTGCTATGAGCCCGGATTCGCATTCTGGCACCCTGGAGGTTAAAAGAAAGACAGGACGGCTACCATCCTAATTTTAAGGTATCGTAAAGAATACAAAGGTAGGATAAACTAGGTAAGATAAAGGTAGGTAAGTAACTTCTTATCGCGTTATCCCCATAGGGGTCGCATGTGGCAAGTGGAACTTTTTTAGTTTAACAGGTAAGGGGGTCGGTCGGCCTTACGCCAACCACTTCAGTTGAAGTGGGGGTTCAATCAAATGATTTTATTGTAAACAAACATATTTTGGGAGAAATAATATATATAACAAAAGCAATTCCTCATTTTACATATCTACACTACTTTTTGTTTTCCGACAGGATCAGCTGACAGCTATGAACCGTACACCGCGTCATTTTTTAGGCCTGGTATCTCGGTTACAAAGACATGTATTTGAAGAGGTGGCGATGGCTTGATAATGAGTGTACATGTGAGCTATGAGCGGGGAGGGCACGTACCTGTGTCTGCAGCCGCGTGAGGCCCCTGATCCACAGGATCTGGCCCGCGCGCGGCTTCTTATCATTGTCGGGATCAAACTTCTCGTCTCCCAGGTGAATCGCTTCGGTGTACTCATCGGGCTGGCCGCGGCCCCATCTGGTGATAAAAACGTGGAGTTAGGCACGCAATGTCCAAAAGTTCATTTTATGAGGCCAAAGTAGGGATGGGCAACAACATAACAAATATGGATTGTTGATGGGTAACAGGCGTGCAAATTATTATTCAGCTTCCAGAAATGGACAAAAAATATCAGTGCAAAATTTTGCAAGACAAGCAATTTTATTCGGATATGACTCCGACGAAACGTAGAGAAAATCGTTCTTCTCTTTTGCACGGTCAGTAGAATCCGTCTTTTCATTCTTTAAAATTTTATTCTGATATTCCAAAATCAATATCGAAACATCTCTCATGATTGAAAAATAGTCATTTCAGTAATTGCAATCCAATTTAAAAACAATTTAGGTTCATTTTTTACTTCCAGGGGGGGCAGCTGCCCTCCCCTGCCCCTTCCTAGTTACGCCCATGTGACTATGTAATATCAACATGAGATTATCCACAAAGTTGCGTAAGGAAGTGGGGGTTGCTTACGAGAGCTTCTTGGGTATCTTCCTGGTGGGCAGCGTGGTGACCAGCTGTCCCCAGAGCAGAGTCCCGAAGCCAAAGAACAAGCACCACATCCACTGCTCCAGCGTCAGGCCCTTGGTGCTGAAGGCCATCTTGCCATACTGGATGATGACCACCTAAAACAAGCCACAATTCATTCATTCATTAACAATTAGCCGGTCAAAATGGCGGCATGGAATGCTCTCCCAGAGAAGCTGAGAGTCCAGGACAACGAGAAGCCTTTACGAAGATGCTGAAAACATTTATATTTCCCTGCTAGAGCCTACATGCGCCTTTGTAGTGATATAAATCACAAAAAGGCGGAGATAAATTTATTTTATTATCTTGATTAGACATGTGGGCTGGTGTACCTGGGAGACACAGGTCCCTATCCAGATGGAGTAGAAGATGGGGTTGGTGAAGATCCCCTGGAAGACGTTCCTCTGGCCATGGATCTTGCGCGCGTTGAACTCGTTGAAGAGAGTCATCATCACGAAGGTGTTGAAGATCACGGTGAAGTGCTGCGTGGGGTCCTGCGTGAGCTGCTGCCCGCGCCCTGAAGGGATGTCCAGCAGCTGGTCCCCTGGACACACAATAATAATAATATTAGGATGATTTATTTGGTGAGCACTGTTTTTGTGTATATCACACCTCAAAAGCCCTCTGCGAGCTTGGTCGTCGCTGTAGGAAGCGCCAGTACTCAAGCAAGGCCCAGTTTCTGTAAGGCTGGATGTACCTTTAATGAAAGGTCTCAGGTAAAGGTTTTATGAATTTTTCAACCCAGCGAAAAGCATATTATTTAAAAATATAAATGATATATTTTTGTGCTTCGCCGGGATTCAAACCCACAACCTTCCATTTACAAGTCAGAAGTGTTGCCACTGGGCTACAGACCGGTCCTTAACTTATACGTTAGTATGAAGCTGACCCATAGTGTGCAAATTGGTTCAATTTGCCAAATCACTCCTGTTTCAGGGAAGGTCGGCAAAAGTTGTAGGGTTTATGTTCATTTGAGGTTTTGACTTTAGTTTGTAAGACCACATGCAGCATTTGTAAGCGAGAACTTCAATGTGTCTGTGGGCATGCATTTAATATGAATTTTAAATGTTAATATATCTTTGCAAATATTTTTTGAATTATGGATTATTTGATAATGCATACATATTAAATAATAACCTATAACTGAGTTGCAAAGATATAAAAAAATTAAATTCATATAGATTATAAATAGTTTATCCACTTTTTATCTCAAATCCTATTTTTTTATTTGTAAGTACACATTTAGCATTTGTAAGCGCGAACTACACGTGTTTGTTTGTGGGCATACATCTGTAGAGGGCTCCTGAGGTGTGATACACACAAAAACAGCGCTCACCAAATAAATCAGCATAAATTAATTTATTTTAATCGGAGAGCTTTAAATGAATATATCCTTGCAACTTAGATTATATAGATAATATTATTATAGATCTCTGCAAGAATGGTATATACAAAGAACAACTTCTGTACCTTAGAGCATAAACAACATAAGTCCATTTTTTTGCATTATTGAGTTAATGATGCAGAATTTCTCATAATTAGCTGTTCTATAAGTGGTAAAAATATTGGAGTCCTCAGACACATAATTCCTGAGATATCAAGTGTAATTAAAATCGGATGCCCAATAAAGTGCGAGCATAAACCACGGAAGTCCCACGTACGTTGTTCATGCTCTAAGCGGGAACAAATTATTTCACATTTTCACTAGTGTACGGAGTCAATTTTTGATATTTTCTTCAATAAAAGTCTTTGAAAGTGTAAGTGTAAAAAAAAAGTGAAAGTCATTCCTTAGCTTTTAAGAACCTAGATGTATGTACAAAAACTCATTCCTTAGCTTTTAAGAACCTAGATGTATATACAAAAACTCATTCCTTAGCTTTTAAGAACCTAGATGTATGTACAAAAACTCATTCCTTAGCTTTTAAGAACCTAGATGTATGTAAAAAAACTCATTCCTTAGCTTTTAAGAACCTAGATGTATATACAAAAACTCATTCCTTAGCTTTTAAGAACCTAGATGTATGTAAAAAAACTCATTCCTTAGCTTTTAAGAACCTAGATGTACATATGTAAAAAATCTTTTTTTCCTGGAAAAAATGTTATTTTTACTCTTTTCAAAAAGTAAATTTCTAACATTGATTGTCTTTGCTCCTGCGAAAACGTTTGAGCTTAAAAAAGTGAATTCAAACTTTGTTTTCAATATGAAGATATTGATTTGGATCTAGATCTTGTTACTTGTTTTTTTTTATTCCTTTATCAAATTAGTGAAGCCCTATTTTGGATAAATTAAGAAAGATTATTAATTTTTATCCATTGAAAACATATTTTATTTAAAAAAAAACAGCTTTGTTAAGGTCAGCTTACAGATAAATAATATATAGTAGACACACATTTGTTTAAATTAAAAAACTAAAAAACATTTAGAAGAAATAAAGGATACTCCGCAAGCTTAGTGAAACGTATGAATAAGATGGACTTCCATTATTTATGCTCTAAGCATTTTTGTATCTGACAACATACAAACTTCGGGGATGAACCGCGGAAGTCCATTTTATTTCTATTGTAAAATAGTAAACGGTCAAATAAAATCACAATTAAATAAATATTGATAAAAGATGACAAACAGTCTTTACAGATAAAAAATATCTCATATAGTTTAGAAGTTATGTTTTAAAGTGCACATTTTCACCAAAACTCGTCTCCTGCACATTTAGTAAAATGTGACTACCCTTGTTTATGCTCTAAGGTACAGACTTGTTATCTGCCACATTTCTTTGCTTCTATAAAGTACAAGGTCCTGCCATATGGACAGCCTCAATAGTAGATTTGAAGTACAGTAGGAAGAAAAATAATGCAGTTGAAAGATCTTACCGACAAAAAGTAGAGCAAATATGATAGTCAGCTGGTACACGGCCTGTCCCAGGATGTTCTTCATCATGGTGCGGCTGATCAGAGGCTTGGTCCTTCCGTACGGCTTCCTCAGCAGCAGATCCGGGGTAGGCATCTCAGTGGCCAAGGCGAGGGAAGCCAGGGTGTCCATGATGAGGTTCACCCACAACATCTGGACAGCCTGTGAACAAATTATGTATTGTTAGCGGACTTTCCCAATAGATGGTGTTGTTTACGAATAGAAGAGGAATGTGTGGTTAGCAAACTTTCCCAATAGATTGTGTTGTTTACGAAAAGAAGAGGAATGTGTGGTTAGCAGACTTTCCCAATAGGCGGTGTTATTTACAAAAGAAAAGGAATGTGTGATTTAATAATAATAATAATAAATGTTTATTCCAGCTTTAACCTGACAGCTTGTCAAACTAGCCATCAAAAGTAAAAAGAAGAAGAAGACATTTTTGTATCTTCTGTCATATTGTATGTTACCTCTCTCTCTTTTGTACTGACCTCCCAGTGGGAAGGTTGTGTTGTCGGCGTTTGTAACTTGTACCAAATACATGTTGTGTTGAAAAACATCAAGTTTTAATTTCTGCGAGTTGTAGTCCCCTCCAGTTTTATCCAGGATTCCTCCTTTTTCCTACTCTCCTTTTCCAATTTAGATTCCGGCCACATACTATTGATGACGATGCTAATGAAGGAATAGACAAAGCTAAACTTAGTGTAACTGACCTTGAGTGGACTGTCCTGGATGGCGCATGCTCCGATGAAAGCCACGATGACGGCAACCACGTTGACAGTCAGCTGGAACTGCAAGAACTTGGCGATGGAGTCATACACGTTCCTGCCCCACATCACAGCTTTCACGATGGATGAGAAATTGTCGTCTGTCAGGATGATGTCGGAGGCTTCCTTCGCGACGTCTGTGCCAGCAATTCCCTGGAAGATATCATCAACAACAAAATTAACCAAAACTCTTCAACACTGCATATTCAGTCTCTATGCTCCAATCAACCCTTCAACTGTGGGTGACAAGCATAGGCGTCAAGTGTAAACTTGCATACATTGCGGCTGTCAATCATAGACGTCATCCAACTTTAAACTTACCCTGACATTGTTCCAGAATTCAAAAGTCTGCAAGTGGAAATATGTGCTAAGCCTTTGTAATTTTTGTTCTTGAATAACTAAAACATGTGACTGTTCACATAGTTTGAAGTGTTGTCAATCAATTAAGGTAGGAAACAATAAATGTTTTAAAAATGTGCTTGAAAAAGTATTCCGTACTGGGGGTATTCATATGGGCAGAATATTCAGAGGCGAAAAGGTTAAAGAACGAAAAGAATGGGTTGGGTTCCTTGACTTGTTGGGATGAGGCTGACCCCCATGCTGTAAAAATTGGCTCACTTTTGGCAATGCCAACCCAGTATCAAGGAAAAGCGGCAGAAGTAGCAATGTTTATGTTCATGTTAGGTTTGGTGTATTTTGTATGTACACATGCAGCATGCGTAAGCACAACTTTACATATGTTTACTAGTGGGCATTCATTAGACATGATCTTTAAAAGTTTGATATTTAAAAAAAAGTCATCATAGTTTCATCCTGATCATCTTCATCATTTCACTTTCACGCTGAAGAAGCCCATCACACGGGCGAAACATCCGGAAGCTCCAGCGGAGGGCTCTTGAGGTGTGATTCACAGAAAAACAGCGCTCACCAAATCGATCACCCTTACATTATTACAATATTTTAGGTAATCTCACCATGGCAAATCCGACATCAGCCTTCTTGAGGGCAGGCCCATCGTTGGTTCCGTCTCCCGTGACGGCCACCACCTCCCTGGTTTCGGATATCTTGGAGTCTATCATCCCCTTCACCAGGGTGTACTTGTCCGTGGGAGAGGAGCGGGCCAGCACACGCAGCTTGGGCCAGACCTTGTCGAGCAAATGTTGCTGCACCTAAAAATACAACAGACAACAATGAAACAAGTACAGAAGATGAAGAAACAGGAGCTCGGATTCTTCTTTTCCTGCCACTTCTATCGTAGATCGACGATCATCATGGCTTTTTAGACTTTGGATGGTGCGGCTCGAAACAGGGACTTGTTGCTTCTGCCGAACCACTGTCGTAGGCTTTTCAGCCACGATGTGCTTCGGCGTCCTTGAGATCTTCTCCTCGCAATCTTACTCTGTATGATAAGGTGAAGGAGACGGTACTTCTCAGTTCTCAAAATGTGACCTAAGTACACCAGTTTTCTCTGCTTAATGTAGTGCGCATTCGTTGAAGGACTTCTTCATTGGTGACTCGATCCCGCCAAGAGATCCGAAGCATTTTTCGGTAGAGACACATCTCGAATGCTTCAATTGGATAAGTTTAGTCAATTAACCTCTAGCGTGCCAGCCATTTTCAGCCGTTATCCATCTACCCAACTTTTGGATTTGATATTTGATGTCTCCAAAGATAAAAAACAGATCTCCTTTAAGTTTTTTTTGCATAATTTAGTAAGATGTATAGAGTGTCGTATTCACTGCACTGCCTCATAATATTGTGATCACGAAAAAAAAGGTTTTAAAAATACACATATAATATTATGATGAATGGGCACCTAGGCCAGGTAGGTACATAAATGTTACGAGTAGATAAGCTTTGTTAATGTAAGCAAGCCTCTTTTTGTTATGAATGTGTTGTCGAGTACAAAAATTGAGAAATTCTTCATTAAGCTCATCAGTTTACAAGGTCAACCTCAAATATGTTTTTAAAATATTCACAAACAAAAATGAATGATTTGAGTTTGTTGGTTGGTAAAAAACGCAACTAAAAACGCAACTAAGCTACACATATAGTGTAACTTCTTGCCGTGTTATCCCCAAAGGGGTCGCATGTGGCGAGTTAAACCTTTTAATTTTTAGAGATAAGGGGTCGGCCTTACGCCAACCACTTCAGTTGAAGTAGGGGTTTCCCAGCTCCCGCGAGGGCTGGTACTCATTTCTCGTGAAGGCTGAGTAAACCTTGCCGGAATTTTATTTCGGGGTTTGAAATAAACACTGAAACGGGAAATCATTTCTGACACCCTCGGTGGGATTCGAATCCGAGCTCACGGCATGGAATGCAAGCACTCTACCAACTGAGCTATGGACCGGACTGGTAGTTTTATCTAATAGGAGTATGTTAAATGATTTTCGATCTTATTGCTGTGTAAAAACTAAAGAAAAAGTG
The DNA here is from genome assembly GCA_951799405.1 of Agapetus fuscipes. Taxonomy (NCBI): domain Eukaryota; kingdom Metazoa; phylum Arthropoda; class Insecta; order Trichoptera; family Glossosomatidae; genus Agapetus; species Agapetus fuscipes. The sequence continues at coordinate 5,797,605 of OX637343.1, read as the reverse complement.
CGCTTCTCTTGCAAGAAGGAGACACAAACTGAACTGAAAGAGGTAATAGTTGCTCAAGATTGTGGGTTAGAGGAGCGTGAGCTTACTCTTGAAGACAGAATGTCAAAGCCTTGTTTACACAAAAAAAAGTCAGTGTTATGGCCGAGGGGGCCAAGTGGGCTGATCTTTCTAGCGTATTTGGAATATAATTACGTTGGTTCGATCCCCGCTTGGGTCATTTGACCATAACTTAGACCCTGGTTCAACAGATGTTATTGGGTAATTACTTATTAATTAATTATTAATTCATAATTCATTAAAATAAACAAGAATGAATTATTAATTGATAATATTAATACCTATTTCTGGCCGGACAGAATAGATTGGTGAATTGCATTGCTCTTCACATTTATTTTTTTTATATAAAAAAAAAGTAAAAGTTAAATCTCAAGGTCTATCTCAGGTATTCATTTGAATTCAAAACCTGAATTGGGATATTCTCTGAAAGCTCAAAAATATGATGACAATCCTCACATCTCCATTGGCATCTCTGATGCGCCTGTTGAACTCCTTGCCCTCCACGATGATGTAGTCGTCTCCGGGCTTGAGGATGCCGCACTTGCCAGCGATGGAGCGGGCAGTGTTGATGTTGTCTCCTGTGACCATGCGCACCGTGATGCCTGCCTTCTGGCACTTCCTGATGGCGTCTGGCACCTACAGCCAAGGAAAAGACTATTATTGAACTTATTCATCTTAATCCTCATTGCTGAGGGTCGTGTCTCTTGTCAAAGCCATTCCATGAGTAGCAATAGACTCAGAATATTTGAAGTTTGTCGAAAAAAAAATATTTCACTTGGTAAGGCTAGAGCAGGACAAAGAGTCATAACTTCGATACAATATTATGTAGGTAGTTTGAAAAGACAGTAAAAAAAATATATGCATTTAGCATAAATAACATAGAAGCATATCTTACTGTCAACTGCATGTGTTTCACAAAGCTATAAATGGAATCCATTTTTTTGCTATGGGTGATGTCACATAGCGGTGGATATTTTGATAATGAGTCATTCCATATGAAATCAACCAAAATATGTGTTTTTTTTTTTTTCACCAACTCCGATTTTCCTAAAATTTGGTACACAGACAGATACTACTTCAAATAGAAACCGTGATTTTTTTTAGATTTTTGTGAGGAATAGTTTCTGAAATATGGGGTCACCAATATTTGACCCCGGGTGACCTCGTTTGCGTATCGCGCCACGATTTTCTCAATAGATTCTTCCCTAATTATGCTACAGACCTCAATGAGGGCTCATTTTAAAGCTATTAAAAAGTTGTATGCAGAAAATATCATACACATACATTTTAATGGTAACATCTGGAGTTGTATGTTCGTACATCTGTTGGAGGTCAAAGGTCAATAGCTAAAATACTCCATCTTGGATTGTGCTGTAACTTTACATTATTAAAGTACATACATGTATAAACAATTCCTGAAAATTTCAGCCTGTTATATTCAGGAGTTCTTTTGTAATAAATTATTATTTAAATAAAATGAAGTTATAGCCACATTGTGGTATCCCTATTCACAGCACTTTGTCCTGTATTTTAAATAAGCATTAAATTAAAAGGTGTACTGTTATCAATGTTGTTTCGTACAATTGAATTATTGAAATTACCTTACTTCTTGAATCTTGACTCAAGAAGTCTTGTTGATTTGTCGCTGTCTTCCTTTTTCATTTTGTATGTTCTTCCTCCACTTCCACCAAGTTCGACGGAAACAGTTGAAAGAACATCTTCAAGAGACACAACTAATTCGTCATCCCTTGCTGGATATGTGAAGGAAGGTGAAGGTCCATTTGGATACAGGAATCTGATTTGCAGTTCATTCGAAGTCTTCATTTTCTTCAATACAAATCCAAGCCACCATTGGCCTTCGAAATTAACCATAACAAACTCATTCACCTCGCCAAAAGATACATTCTTATTAGTTGTTACCTATTAGTTACCTTTCTTATTAGTATTCTTATTACTTATTAGTTACCACCTCTTCGTTTGAATCTGAAGTGGAAAACTGTTACACTATCAAAGTATTTGTTGAAGTTGGAATAAATGCATGGAAACTGCGAGTCCCAGTAATAGGTTGGAGTAGGTTGAAACCAGAGGCGGCTCGTCATTAGAAATGTTGGCAGTTCATAATTTCTGCATTTACATTTTTTCTTTTATTTTCCATTTTGCTTGGAATGAAAGTTGCAAGAAATACATACATATTATAAATATTTTATTTAGGTATACACGAGAACGTACCTACACCCGTTTTGTTGCATATAACAAACAATTACAACAATTAAATGTATTTGAAGCAAGTTTTTTTTACTAAGCCACATATATAGTGTAACTTCTTGCCGCATTTTTCCCGTGACGAGTGTAACTTATTTATTTTTACAGGTAAGGGGGCAGTCCTTACGCCAACCACTCCGGTTGACGTGGAGGTTTCCCAGCTCCCGTGGGGGCTGACAGTGACGGCCGATGGGTCAGAATATTGGGTGGCAGAAATTTTCAATATAATTATGGCCTACACCTCTTCCCCCACTCCCCCCAATGTACCATACACTTCACGCTGACCGGCCTTGAAAATGTTCGCTGAAATGTTAGCACGAATATTATAATCGATGACTTACATTGTGTAAAAGAGGGGATGATCGCCGTCGGTAAATCCAAATTAATTCACTTCATAACAACACAGCAAAACATAGCACTTAAAAACACTTCACATAAAACCTTTTCCTTCACACCAACACCATTTAATAATTAATCTACCTCACAGCTTTTACATGAATATTTGTTTATTTTATCTACCTCACAAATGAGTGTTAATTATAAATTTACATAAGAAATTCAATATCGTCACTTAAAATACGAAAATATATTAAAGGGACTAAGGTCTGCTCCGGAGAAAAATCCAACTTAACTGAATTTAAATTAAATTAAGATTATGGAGCAGGAGGAGGAAAGATCTGTGACATCATCTTGTACTTACATTCTTAAAAATAACAAGAATGTATTGTTCTGCAAGATTAGCAAGTTCAGAGATTTGCAACCTTTGACAAAACTAATCATCCATACTTTAAAGTATGGATGATTAGTTTAAAGAGATATTTTAAAGTACGTTATAGTGGAGAATATGAGTGATGGTACAAAAGAGTACAATTGGGCGTATAGCTGGGCAAAGAGTTTAGTTGAGCATCTACAAATAATGGACGATTCACGACTGATAAAAATAGTGCACAAAGATGATCCCCAAGGAAAGCGTGGAAGAGCAAGACTGACAAATTAATAAATTGATTAAATAAGCAAAATTTCAAATGATTGAAATCTGCAGACTGAAAAAAATAAGAGAACTCACGAAGAAAGTAGGGAATGCTGAGAATATAAAAATAAATATGCAATCACAGAACAGAGTAAAGACGCTGACTGACGCTGACCGCCACTAGCGTAGAGATGGTTGGTTTCATATCAGTTAAAACACAGTTTATCCATTTGTATTATTTTGCTTAAAATGCTCGAAAAAACACTTGTTGACCACGACTGAATATTTTTCACTAGGAATGGAATCCTCAAGCAAATAATAAAAACGTCGATAAATTAAAAAGTAATGAGTTTTTGTCGGCCTTAACTTGATCTTAAAATAAACAATTTGTATCCTGGCTAACAATAAAGCATTGTATTTGAATTATATTTTAAGTATAGAGCTTTATGGTAAAACACAAACATACTTTATGCGAAGATTTTTATTGATACTAAAGCAGCATCTGTTGTGAGCGTTTCAGTTTTCATTATTTTTTTTGTAAACGCAATAGTTAAGTGTCAGGAAATACTTTATAGTTTTGTTTTAAATGACGAATATTGAAGTCTTTTAAACAAAGAGTTGGATATGCTCTGAACATAAGAGTTCCTTTGGTAGAATAAAAAAAAAAAGTTTTGTCACAATTCTTCTCCGTTCATGTCATGTCACTTACCTAGGAAAAGCGTGCAGTGCCGGAGCTGCTATCTAAAAATGTACAGGCACCTCAGTATTCACCGTTTGAGCTGTTTTTTCAATAAATGTATGGACTTCATAGAAGGAAGTATGGGGCATTGCCACATATGCACGCGATAATATTATACATTTAAATACCTAGCAACTCGTAGTCTTTACATGTTCGTAGAGCTGTATAATATGTAAAATAATGATAAATGTAAAATAGGACTTGACACAGAGGATATTTTATGGGGAACAAAATTGTAAGTGATGGGTCGTGGCATTCTTACAGGAGGTGCAATGCACCGATGCACCTTAGCTGGAGCCGCCACTGGTTGAAACCATTATTTAATATTTGCCTATTGCCTTCAATATCTTCAGTTGGCACAAACTCGAAAACACTGCTTTTGAGATTGTCTTTTGCCCATAGAAACATGTCATGAGCAGTCATTATTTGGTTCTCACTTGGTCGTTGGAGACTTGCTCTAGCTGCTAGCCTCTTTACCGACCCACCAACTCCATCACACGGCCCTTTGCCGTGTGATGTGGCAAATAAATGCCATTCAGCTTGAATACCAAAATCAAGTTCATGATGACACAGATTAGCAAAATTTTTCTTGTTTTTATACTGTGATGCGGCTCCATCAGAGAAATAAAGTACTTTGGTTAAATGTTGGATTTTTTGCTGGAGAAGAGGAATTAGTAGTTTTTGAAAGGTGTAAACTGCTACTGTGTCGTGAACAAGTGAATCGGATATAAATACATAACTAGTATACTCTAGTTTTGACTGATGCACATAATAACATACAAATGGGTGAAGCGTGGCCTGGCTATTGGTCCAGTGGAAGCCTTGTGCTGCATCTTGAACAATAAAGCTCTAATTTTCTGCGAAGTCACCTGATACAATTACTTCACCGGGCTGGAGCTTAGATTTTATTTGCTGAAGAAAAGCAGCCTGCTGTTTGGCAATAAAATCGTGATTTCGTAAAAGTTCAAGTTTATCAAGGAATGAATCGATGAAGTCTCCTGTTGTTTTTTGGACCGTATCGAGATTGCACCGATCGGTTGTCTGCCATTGTTTATAAGACACTTCATCAATTATGTTTTCATCGAACAACGTTTCCAAATCATCTCTCAACTTAGTTGTCCCTGGGCAATATTGGCAAAGTCCTAAGTGACAATCAGGCTGCTGATGGGATTGAGGAAATGTGAATTGAGGAATTAACATATAACTTATAAGTAAACACATTTATCAACACTAACATCATAAGTATAACCAAACAATATTGACAACATTTTGTCCAGAAAAAACAAGATGGATTTAAAATACAGGACACAATTGTGCTGTGTAGGCCTATAGTGACACTACAATGCAGCTATTACTTGACATATTATAGAAAGAATAATTTATTACTAAATAACTCCTGAATATAACAGGCTGAAATTTTCAGGAATTGTTTATACACGTATGTACTTTAATAATGTAAAGTTACAGCACAATCCAAGATGGAGTATTTTAGCTATTGACCTTTGACCTCCAACAGATGTAAGAACATACAACTCCAGATGTTACCATTAAAATGTATGTGTATGATATTTTCTGCATACAACTTTTCAATAGCTTTAAAATGAGCCCTCATTGAGGTCTGTAGCATAATTAGGGAAGAATCTATTGAGAAAATCGTGGCGCGATACGCAAACGAGGTCACCCGGGGTCAAATATTGGTGACCCCATATTTCAGAAACTATTCCTCACAAAAATCTAAAAAAAATCACGGTTTCTATTTGAAGTAGTATCTGTGTGTTTACCAAATTTCAAGAAAATCGGAGAAAGTCATGAAAAATGATTTGGTTGAATTGACCTGGAATTACTCATTAGCGGAGTCCATAAATGTTTATAAGAATATGATAGCATTGATAGCTAATAGAAAAAAAACAGGTAGGTAGATAAACATCTTTTTTTGTATCCCTACCTACCAGCCATTTTCAATATTTCAAATTAGGAATGACAACATTTGAATGCAGATATCAACACTATTCCGTTTTCAAATTTGTGTCAAACCGATTTTTGCATTTTGTTTAGTTTTTTGACAAAATAATGGAGAAAAATAGAAATACTTACATGAAAGTAAATAAAGCAAATGAATTAATATTAATGGAGAAAAAATTAAGATTTTATAGATCTGCATTTCAACACTTCTATAAAATACAGGTAGGTAGATATGTAAATATCTATTTTTTGTTTACCTACCACCAATTTCAATATTTCAAATTAGGAATGAAAACATTTGAATGCAGCTATCAAATTTGTGCCTGTTTTTTGTTGCTGTAAAAAAAGGAGACAAATAAAAATAAAAATACATATAAATTTAATAAGCAAATGTTGAAATATTACAAGAGGAAGCACAAAGATTATATAAGTTATGTATAATAAATATGAAGAAAATGTGTATTCACCTCAGGTCGGACAGGATCTTCGATTCCGACTACGCAGAGGCAAGTCAGGTTGTTGCAGATGTTGTCTTCATCATCCCAGTTGGGCTCCGAGTCAATGTGGACCTGGAAAATATGCACACATTAGGACTTGAAGCCTGGACCTTTACGATCTTCCTTCCTCAACTTTTCTCAGTTTACTCCTGGACGTAGGCATCAGCAGCCGATAAGACAAAAATGGAAAAAATGGATTACGTTCATTTGAGATTGGGTTTTTATGTTGTAAGTCCACATGCGGCATGTAAGCACCAACTTATATGTGTCTGTTTATGGGAATGCAATTGATATGAATCTTAAATGTTATGTATCTTTACCACTTAGATTACAGATTATAGACCTGAATCTTTGAATAATTTTTTAAACTTCTAACAATTGTGATGAGCTACGTGAGGAATGGACTCCTGAGCAGCTTAATGAATTCTATACTTTAGATTTAAAAGAAACACGCAAAATATTCTCAAAATGGTTCCAGTGATGTTTGAAGTTAATCGGATTAGAATAATTTTCTTTTTTTCATCTAAAATGTACGAAAACATTGCTCTAGAAATGTTTGGTTAAGCTGCTCATGGGGATTTGACCAAATTGACAGGAAACTGTTAGGACTGTTTGCATCAAGACAATGGCGATTGGTAATACAACTTTTTAAAGTTAATGTATTAGTCCTAGTGATGCAACAAATAGTGTATTCAGTCATTTGCCGAATAATGAATTTTCGGCATGAAGCCCAACCGAATATCGAATATTCGGCGGCTGTCCACCGCCTTCCGAGCTTTCACTATTGGTTGCCCAGCTCACCCCATTAAATCCCGCGCGTCATGGCGAGAGACTACAGGAAGGAAGTTGGAAACGTTTATGAAGAAAAAAGTAATCGCCTGCTTCCAGATAACGCTGACAAGATAGCCTTTCTTCGTCACAACCTGCCTCTTTTAGATTTTAAATATTCGTACAGGTAAGAAATGAAACAGTATTCGAAATTCTGTTTTCAAATGTTCAACTCAAATTGCACCACACAATGGTAATAGAGAGAGCATCGGAATTATTATTCCTTTTAGTATTCGTATTGGTATTCGGCACGCCAAATATTCGGCCAAAATGTTACTATTCGGTATTCGGCTGAATGGTGAAAAAGTAGCCGAATACGCTGAATACCTAATAGTTACCGAATATTCGTTGCAACACTAATTAGAACTAAAGAGCAAGGGAGTTGTCTGTATAACCACAGTCACACACACCCTCTTGTGCCGTGCAGACTGTTTTAGTTCTGTTTATTTTTCTGAAAGCATTCCAGTCATACCTGATTGATTTCAGCTTTCCCCGGCACAAAGTCCCTGAAGGCCACGGATATGGTCCTGAGGCCGTCGCAGGCCATGGGCTCGATGACCTGGTGCAGCAGGCGCTCCTGCATGTCACGGGTAAACTTCTCCAGGTGGCCATCGTGACCATAGATGAAAGCACATCTGGAAATAGGGCTAGAGTTAGTCATCTTCACAGGTAAGGGGACAGCCTGACGCCAACCATTTCTCTCCAAGTGGAGGCTTTCCTGCTCCAGAAGTGGGTTCTCATTTCTCATGGAGGCGGAGTAGGGAACCCTGCAACTCTTGCCGACCTTCCCTGAAACAGGGGTGACATTGGCAAAGTGAACTATTTTTTACAGTAAGTGTGGTCAGTCTCATACCAACCTATAAGTCAAGGAATAATAGGGCTTGTCAATATGATGATTTTGGGTTCAAGAAAACACAGAAACAGAAAATCCTGTCTGGCACCCTGGGTGGGGATCCAACCCTAGCCCTTTGACATGGAACGCAAGCAATCTACTAACTGAACTTTCGACCAGAAAAATCAAACAAAAGTATTGACGGCCTAATTGACAGTCCCACCCTGTTGGAGAGTTGATCTCTGAGCGAGGGTGCGATATGCTCAGTATTTTTTAAATTGCAGACCATTAACCCTTTGGCTGCGGCTGGCATGCATAGATGTCATGACGTAACTTGCATACAGTGCGGCTGGCATCTATGCATGTCATCGAAGTTTAAAGCTTCCCCTGACATCGGTGTTCAAATTTTTCAAACTTTTTTGTTGCTTACATTATAGGTACACTAATAAAATCTCATATTATACATATTTTGAAAATATTCTTTCTCAAATATTTCATCAGAACAGATCGATCTCTCGTACCGCGCGTGTGTACCAATGTTTATAAACAAAATCCAGGCAAGTATACTATATTCAGATAGATATAACTGTTTACGTTTTTTGTTTTTTGTAAAATAACTAATACATTTTTCTCTTTAGTGACGAGTATTTAAGTGAGTAAAAAAATTGTTTAAAACCTAATGGATATAAAATCTAGTTATGGAATGTGCGTATAATATATTTTTTCTACTCCCATTTGGTAATTTACTAATTACAAAACGGCTAACGCAATCACAATGCCATACATTTCTACACCCGTTGCATAATGTTACATTATGCAACCGGTAACTGTGTTAAAATAAACATGTGCGCAGGGCCGGCGCTAGGGTTGGGCGCGGTCGGGCGACCGCCCAGGGCGCCAGGTGTGAAGGGGCGCCGCAGGCGCCCCTTTATATTTTTTAGTAATTTTGAAATTTTTGTGGCATTAAAACTCGAAAATATTTATTTTTCGTAAATAGTAAAAATTGAACTTGTAAAATAATTGTTTCATTCTTAGAAAGAGAAATGAAAACAATTATATTTTTTTATTTATTTTGTTATTGCTAGGTATATTTCTTTTTACTTTTTACTTTACAAAGGTACCTACATATTTATTTCGCGACCTTGTTTTTTATTTCGTTAAATGTTGTAATTATGAATGACTGAAATTATTTTAAGGAAGATGATTTCAGAAATGGACTATCTAAGAAGTATGATTGGGAAAAAAACGAAGTGACAGGGTGAGGAATGATCTTGTAAGAGCAGAATGTGGTGTAAGAAAAAGTGTGAAATTGAAGATTAAAAGAAGTTTGCTAAGATGGTTCGGGCATATGGAGAGAATGAGTGATGAAAGACTGACGAAGAAAGTATATGTTGCAAGAATAGATGGATGTCGTGGTAGAGGAAGACCGAGAAAAGTATAGATGGATCAAATTTTTGAAATAGCGAATGAAAGAGTCATAATAAGAGGAGGGCTTTTATGAAAAAGGTAATGACTCTGGATGAAATGAAAGAAGTATGCAACGACAGGAAGAAGTGGCGGCTAACCTGCAATGTTGATTTGTAATGTTGGTTTATTAATTTGTTACATTTTTTGGATAGGAAATTATTGACTTTTTTGTATAGATTTCTTTTTATGGTTTTGTTCTTTTTTTATACTTAAACGTTATTTATTATTTGTATTCCTTGACTTATAGGTTAGTATGAGACTGACCACTCATACTGTAAAAAATGGTTCACTTTGCCAATGTCACCCCTGTGTTAGGAAAGGTCGGAAAAAGTTGTAGCGCTTATGTTCATTTGAGGTTTGGATTTTATTTGTAAGAACACATTCAGCATTTGTACGCGCGAACTACACGTGTTTGTTTGTGGGCATGCATCTGAGAGCTTTAAATGAATATATTATGGTAAATGGTAATTCATTTGAAAAGTTGTAAATAATTCAAGTTATAAAGGAAGTTAAAAAATACATTTTCGTCTCGGCGGATAAGAGTCAAATAACAATGACATTATGTGCCATTGTTAGCTGAGGTTTATCCGCAGTAGCAAAATATCGGAAATTATTTTTCGAAGGATGTTCCAAATTTGCATTTTCTGTTAAAATGGACTTTCACAAAGTTACTGCCGAAAATCTTCATAATTCACAGTTCCAGCTTATAAGTTGAATGTCTTCTTCAAATATGCGGACCTGATTGTTATACTTGCAATATTGAATTCTGTTACATAAATGTTACATAAAATGGAAATTATTATGCCAGAATCTTAGGCCAGCCTGTGCAACTTTCTATCGTATAGTTAGAGTCTCCATCCTTCTCCCCTTTATTTTGATGGTGCTAGTGTCTGAAGCTTGATCGATTTGTTCACCACCTATATAGTTTCTTCAACATTTATTGGCATAACTAAAACATTTTTTAATTCTAGTATGAGGCCCATAAATTCAACATAACCGCCTGTGAAACCATGGAGGTATATTCAATGGAGGGGCTATAAATGGGATTTAGTATCAATCGGCACGATGCAACGTCTTTGACACCATACATTTTAAATAGTGCTGTCTCGCTCACGACATATGAAATGCTTTTGTTATTTTCTATGTAAGCAACGTGTCTCTAACCCGTCTTCAATCTATGTACAAATTACCATGGAAACCCATGAAATCACTATGGTAACGGTTTTTGTTACGAGTGTTGTTGAAAGTATGAAAATATCTGATAAATTCCCAATTCAAAAATGTTTCCACCACATTGCGTACGGGATGATTTTCACAAGTATCTATTACCGCGAGCATAGAAGTTACATACTTGAAGAAACAAGTACCTATATACCTATTTGACAGGGGCGTGCATCCCATACAGGCACATGCGCCTAATACGTAGGCAAAATATGGTAAAAACGCGATTGAGGTTGATATTGAGATTTAAAATTCAAGATTTAAGTTTGATTGGAGCCATCGTTACCACTTCAGCCAAATTCAAATGAGTTATTTTGAAGGAATGTGAGAAAATATTTATTCTGAAATGTATTTGCCTACACCCTATGCACGCGCCTGCTATTTGAATATCACTAGTTCTAGAAATGGCCTTCACTTTCGCGAACAAAATATTTCGACAAACGAAAAATAAATTTTATCAACGTAATCATATAGAATAGTGATTAAAGTGAAATATTATTCTATATTCTATAACACATTTATTCTCTTTTGTTGTCACGTTTAGAAATTACCCAGTTTGGCATTTACATGGATTTTTTTTCCAATTAGGTAACACACTGTTGACAGTTAAAAGGTTACCAATAGACTGAATTTGGATTTTTGTATGATGAGTGGGGTAGCGTATTTCTAATTCTCAAAGGATTGATTTCCTAGCCCATCCAGTTCTATAAATCGATGTGCGGAACGATGTAAGTTTTTGGTTTGTATTTCGGGTATGCGAAATATACACTCGGCGTGATTGTCCTCTTACATATCATTACATTGTACAAAATTAGACCTCAAGTTAAGCATGAAGACAGTTGATTTTTATATTTATGCAGCTGACTTTTGTATGGAAATCAGTTATTCATAATTTGTTTTTTTTATAAATGTAAACGTTTTTTAATTTTATATTCTTTCCATTTTCTTTTTTTTAAAATTTTATATTTTATTTTTGTTCTGTAATTCTAAGTTTTCAATTTTTTGTTGATAAATTATTTCTTAATATGTTTTTTTTCAGTTTTTGATTTCATGGTTTGTTCTATGCAATAGTTTTTAATTTTTAAATGTGTTTTTTTTTCTGTCATTCTATGTTTTCAAATTTTTGTTGATTTCATGGTTTGTTCTATGCAATAGTTGTTAATTTTTATGTGTAATTTTTTATTGCCTTTTGAATTTTTTTTTCATTTTTGAATGCTTGTTTTAAATTATTAAATTCTTTCTATTTTAATTTTTTTTCATATTTTTTTTAAAGTTAATACTTTTTTGTCTAGACTTTTTTCCGTTTTCGTTTTTGTTTTCTTTTTTAATTTTTCTTTGTTTAATTTTAGATTTCATATTTTTTATTTAATTTTTTTTCTTCAATTTTTATGTTGTAAGACTATTTCTGTCTTTTCCATTATTTTTTTAATTTGTGCTTTCTAAATATTGAATTTCAAATTATTCTACATTCGTATATTTTTTTATAGTTTAATTTTTTGTACTCTTGCCAAATTTTAATTTTTGTCCATTTTTTTTTTTTTATGAAATTTATTAACAAATGAATTATTTTTCAAAAAAATTTTTTGGACATGTATCCCTTCTCTAAGTTTATATTTTCCACCATTTAATTAGCTGTCAACTGTATTGTCATATATTTTTTTAATAAATGGTTACTACGTTCCTTTTTTTCGTATGAATTTGAATTTTCGAATGGCGAATAGGGGGGGGGGGGGCGCCTTAAAAAATCTCGCCCAGGGCGCTGGTAGTGCTAAAACCGGCACTGCATGTGCGCATGCGCATTGTCAGAATTGGAACCATTTTTTAATTTCAAATGTCAACCTTGTATGGGGGTATGAAGACCTGTCAATCCAAGATGGCCGCAAGTGATCAGCTGATTAGGCTTCATACAATATTAGTGATATTCGGTAGGTAGGAATTACCGTGGTGATGAGACTTTCAGCCCTGTTCAGATGAAAATAAATAAGTATATTTTATGTGTAGAGTCAAATAAAAATTGTTAATAGTGCTAAAATTTATCGAATTTATTTATCGGATTGCTCCAAATAAAGCTTTCCTTTTTTCAATGGAAAATAAAAGGCTTGAAAGGAAAACAATACAAAAAATTTCACCGCAAAAAATAAACAAACTTAAAAAGTTACTTGGTTAATAGGTGAGTATGAGGTTGATCACCTATGCTGTACAAATTTGGTTCACCTGCCAATACAACTGCAGGGCATATGTTTATTTGAGTTTTGGGTTTGAATGTTTAAGCTTATATGCAGGATGTAAAAGCGCGACCTTATACATATGTGTCGGCTTGTGGGCATGAATTCAATATGAAACCTAAATATAATTTATTTTTACAACTTAGGTTAGATTAGATAATCGAAGGGAATGATAAATCACACGTTTTGACAAAGGTAAGGTTTTAATTACTTCAAATGGACGAGTACATTATAATGACTATTATTCACTATTTTGTTAATTCTCTCATGGTCGTAGAAAAAGTATTGTATGCCACTGCACGTAATTAGTCTTTGTAACACTCGTGCTTTCTATTGTGAAAAACAAACAAACAAACTAGCACTCGTGTTAAAAAGACTATCATTACTTGGCAGTGGCATAAATAACTATTTTTAAGTAGTATTGTTGTGATTTACTTGTTTTTATATAAAACAACAAGTGAAAACATGTGTTGAAAGTTTGTGATTTGTGTTCCTGGATAACTAATGAATCTACTTTTTTATAAATTTTGAAGTTTCATCAAGTAATTAAGGTAGGAAATCAATTTATATGTAAAAAAATAACCTCAAAAAAGTATTCCGTTCTGGCGGTGTGTATGTAGCAAATAAATTCCGAATCGAAACGGTTAAGCATAGATAGAAGTCTGCCCAACTGACAAGTGGCAAGCCACTGTATATCCCATTACAGTAATCTTACAGTAATACTTTGAATATTAAATGATGATTTAGTGGTGCTCCACGTGTTGTGCATGGTTACATGATATTTCCCACTCACTTCTTGAGCACCATCTCGGAGGCCCCCTTGGTGTAGAGCCTGTAGCCGCCCTTGTAGGGGATGACGGTGGACATGCTCTTCCTCACGGAGTTGAAGGTGTACACCCTGGTGAAGGACTCCTCCGGGTAGTCGTCCCTCACGCCCTGGTAGCTGCGGCTCAGCGCCGTCACAAAGCCCAGCAGCGCGCACTCTGTCTTGTTGCCCACCTGCATGCTGGGGGAGCTGGGGTCCAGGCCCGGCTGGAATACCATGATCAATGTGTATTACAATTCAGCGGAGATACGAACCTAAGAAATTGCCACCTTAAAGATACAACTTTTGAGATATGACTAAATTGAGATGAGAAATTGTGGATAAAACATTTTATTGGGTGTAACTTCTCATAGTGAGTGAACTAATTAGAAGGAAGTGCTCATGAACATCTTTCTAAGCTATGGGATTTTCACACTTTTTTTGTGTTTTCTCTCGTAGAAAATAGGAAAAAGGTGCATTTATCAAAGACCCATGTTAGCTTAACACGTCACTTATTCAGTTACACCTTAAAGGTATCCATATGCCTGCCAGAAGGATTCATTTCCAGCCGAGTTACAAATATCTTGTCCGAGGGTGGAGGAAAGAGATAAATGACGGCAGTGGCGAAATTATCAGAGAAAACTGAGCTGTGGAGGTGCCTCACCATGATTCTGCTCGTGTAAGCGCTGTTGACTGATATTCCCTGCACTATGGTGTCTCCGACGGTCGCAGGGATGTCGCTGAACCGCGGCGTGACCTTGCACAGCTTCTCGCAGATGTAGGACTGGACCACAGTCATGCGATTGGTGGTCAGGGTTCCCGTCTTGTCTGAGCAGATGGCCGTGGCGTTGCCCATGGTCTCGCAAGCGTCCAAGTGCCGCACCAAGTTGTTGTCTTTCATCATTTTCTAAAAACAAATGTTGACGTAGGATATTATAAACGAATAGGTGATTAAAATAAGGTACTGAGTACCGAAATACTCTATTTTAAACAAAATATGCGGTTTGGTTCCATGTATCGTAAATCCCATCTATGTAATGTAAGTTGCAAAGATATATAACATTACGCAACTAAGCTACACATATAGTGTCACTTCTTGCCGCGTTATCCCCAAAGGTTTTCGCATGTGGCGAGTGGAACCTATTTATTTTTACAGGTAAGGGGGCCGGCCTTACACCAACCACTTCAATTGAAGTGGGGGTTTGTTTACCAGCTCCCGAGGGGGCTGGTACACATTTTTTGTGAAGGCTGAGTGAACCTTGCCGGTATTTTAATTTGGGGTTTGAAATAAACACCGAAACGGGCAATCATTTCTGACACCCTCGGTGGGATTCGAACCCGAGCTCACGGCATGGAATGCAAGCACTCTACCAACTGAGCTACCGACCGGAACGTTGGGGATTCAAATGAACATATACCCTGCAACTCTTGCCGAGTACAGGAGTGTAACTGTAACTGTAACTCTGTCACCATTCCGCTAGGGGTGGCCAGAGCCTCTGCAGAGTTGCCTCCATTTTTTCCTATCCTTACATACCTCTTTCAATTCATTCATATCCATCACCTTTTTCATGCATTTTCTTCTTTTACGCTCACTTTGTATATTCCATTCTTTCACAATCTCCTCAATCTGATCACTCCATGTGACATAGGCAAAGTGAACCATCTTCTACAGCATGGGCGGTCAGCCGCATACCAACCTATAAGTCAAGGCCCACATTCTAACAAAACCTTTTTATGTGTTAAAAAGTTGGTTTCATCACTGATGTCTCTAGGAGTAGTTTTACCTTGACGGAGTAAGCCAGGGAGAGAGTCACAGCCAGAGGCAGTCCCTCCGGCACGGCCACCACCAGCACAGTCACACCAATGATGAGATGCCGCACCAGGTTGTTGATGTAGGTGGTCTTCCACGGCTTCTCGTCAATCACAAACGTCTTCACACAGAACTGGATGATCAGGATGATGACGGTAAGGACGGCAATGGTGGAACCAGCGTAGCCAATCTGCAATATTACAAGGTCACGATTAACAAAGGAATCTAAGCATACGAGCCAGAAGAAATATGGTGTTGCATCACCCCACCGGGTTGCGAATCAGAGAGTAACAACTTATCCTTATATTAGGAGCTAGAGGTAAGGTTAGGATCTTCACTTACAGCACAGACTTTTTCTTCTTTAATATCTTTAGAAACCAGGGGTGGAGGTATCAATGTCCATCGGTAGATCTTACCGTAGCTGTTTGAACATAGAACGGAATAAAACATGGCAGTGCCTGGACAGCTGATCGTTGTTTCATATAAAATGCCGCCATGTTTAATTTTGTCCTACTTTCAAACTCATTCCTTTACTAAGCTGTCCGCTTATGTGTTACCCCAATTTGACCTTGTACTATTCAAAACCAATATCAATCGACACTTCCTTTCAGTGTCTCAAAACAAAGCCAACACAAAACACAACACAACACTACGCAGCTAACAGCCCTGCTATAAAGGATCAGGACATCAACCGCCACATCAATAACACCTCTGCGGCACTACAACAAGTGTGATAGACCCTTAGAGTGTCTGAAATGTAGGGAGTCTCTCGTACAGGATTCCTTTAAACAAAAAACAAAAAAATTGATACGGTGAGATCTATCGACGATTGCGGAGACTTCCACCCCAGAAAGGACTTGTCACCAGGTCTACAGCCCAGAGGAAGGATGAGAAGCAGATTACCTGTATGGCCAGCTTGGTCAGCTTGGCCTGCAGCACGGATTTCTCCTTCTTGTGTCCAGCTTCAGGTTCGACTCCCGAGGAAGCAGCTGCCACGTGGTTGTCCTCCTCCTGCACCACGTGGTTGTTGGCCGTCACTCCGCCCCCTCCGCCCATCTCCTCATCTCCTGGAAATATAAAACACACGTGGCGGGAGACATTAGAAACAAAGGCATCACAAAATTACAACCACATCATTTCTTTTCTAACGTCCTGACTACGACGAGGATTTTTGTATGAGGGCTTTCTAGAGAGTGGGGTCTGCAAATAAATTTACAAAAAACTCAACTAAGCTATACATACAGTGTAATTTATTTTCCCCTTGCATATGGCAAGTGAACCTATTTATTTTTTAAATGAAGGGGGGCCGGCCTTATGCCAACCGCTTCAGTTAAGTGGGGATTTCCCAGCTCCTGAGGGGACTGGTAATAATTTCTTATGAAGGCTGAGGTAAGCCTTGTTAGCATTTTGATTTTGGGTTTGAAAGAAACACCGAAATGGCAAGCCATTTCTGACACCTTTCATGGAGATTGAATCCTACTCTATTATCTATGGTACTCAAACATTCTACCAACCGAGCTATTGACTCACTTTTCGGGAAAAAACTAAAGACCCACCAGTTTGCCCTTCCTTACAAAACACCTATGAAGTGATTGAAGTTATTTTGAAATATTATATTGAAAGGTTTATAAAACTCAGGCTTTATTATTTCATTTAAAACTGATGTCCTCCAGTGATTTGTCATAATAAAGGAATTTGTAATAATAATATTAGGATGAGCGCTGTTTTTGTGTGAATCACACCTCAAGAGCCCTTAGCGAGCTTGGTCGTCGCTATAGAAAGCACCAATACTCAAGCAAGATCCAGTCGCTGTAAGGCTGGATGGATCGTTGGAGACAAATCTTTGGTAAAGATACATGAATTATTCAACCCAGCAAAGAGTATATTTGAAAATATTTTTTATTTATTTATTTATTAACGGACATTTACATATTCCAATTACTTACATAATTTTACGACATGGTAATTTACAATGAATAACAAAGAAAGAAAAAAAATCAAGGATTAGTATTACATAATAGCACAGTCAAATAAATACCTATACTTTCCTCTTGTGATATATATATTTTTTGTGCCTTGCCGGGATTCGAACCCAGGACCTTCCATTCACGAGTCCGAAGTGTTACCACTAGACTATGGACCGGTCCTAATTAAGTAATACTTTCATGCAAACGTCGAAATAAAACATTCTACAATCATTCACAGCTATAAACAGCAAAACATAAACTTCCAAAGTCAAACTTCCACACATGCACCGTAAAACATAACAAGCTTATTGTTTATAATATGGAGAGATATGTTTGTATTTGTAAATTACCACAACTTTCAATAAACTACAAAACAAAACAATGCATCCAATCTTCATTAAGAGTAAAGCTGTTAAAAAAAAATGGGGGACTTAATTAGCAAGAATTAATGAGGTCGGAACATTCAAAGTATCCCTCGGCTATATTACGTCGCCCATAGAAAATTCCCAATAATTAGAGATTTTTAGCTAGCTCACAGCATTTATTTGATACTCGTAAGTCAAAGATAGAACTGACAATATAATATTTTTAACAAAATATCATACATACACTGATATTAACTGTAGTGAAATCACTTTGAAAGCTGAATTTCTCGCATATAAAATGTATTTGGATCTTGACTAGGATATACGCCTAACTGAAATGGATGATTTGATATTAAAATTGCTTTATTTTCATTTAACGCAAGCAAAATTATACTATTTGAATTATTTTTCAGATTCAACTAATTTGGTACTTTACAACAAGCAATAAGTGTTTTTAAGATTTTACCTCCAAAAGATTGGACAGAATAAAAACCTTTGTATGGATGAGAGAATAAAACCTCTGGTGGTCAGATCCCGGCCGGATGACGAGGTTAATTTTCGCGCCCATTTCAATGTTCCGACCTCATGGTATCCATATTATTATTCTATATTTTTAATATTGATCACGCCATGCTATTTATTTATGATTTGAATTTTTTATTTAGAGTTTTAGTTAGAGAAAAAAACTTTAACTCTGAAAGAAATGACATGAGGCTGTCCTCAGTTTAAAAAAAATGTAAGTAGAATAAATGTTATTTTTTCAAAAGCAGACCTAAGGAAAACAAAATTAAATAATAATAATATACAGTACATGATTTTCAGTTTAAAAGCAGTTAATTGGCACTCAAAAAAATAAAATTAAAGTATTATGTTTACCTGTGAGGGACTTCTTCTTGCGGGCTTTTTTAGCTTCTGCAGGCGGCCATTTTGGATTTTTGGATATTCCCAATATGGCGGACATCGACGGGCACAAGTAGATACATGGAACGTGCAGCGAGCGGGGGGACATAGACAACAGGGGGAGGGGGGGAGACAAAAAACAATCAGTAAAGTATAAACCAAAATAATAACAAGAATAACAGTAATACAAACACAATAAAAATTGAATACACATTTAAGCCTTTCGCGATGGGTGGTTGACAGTGAATGGTTGCTTTGGGGCCGTCCATAAATTACGTCATCCTATAGTCATTATCTAATGACCCCTCCCCCCTCTTGCTGAAATAATGGATGAGCTTAATAATTAATAATGTTATATATTTTACATAATATTTTGTATATTTTGTAGAAATTGGTATTTACAAGAACGACGTCACTTTTGGTACTCGTACGTCATTTGCCATCATCCGCAGACCAGACTCCCCCCCCCCCCTTAATTTGAATGACGTAATATATGGACGGCCCCCATCTGTTACTGTGGTTCATAGGATCTGGAGATTATCACACTCCATAACCCCCACTCCAGTTGAAGTGGGGGTTAAAAATAACTTTTTATGAAACAAAAACTTTTTTTTCACGGTTTATTTGAGTTTAATTGCCTAAGCGCTATCAGACAATATTCGTTCATCTGCAGAGACTAACGGAGGCTAGTGGTTTAGAGAGATTGGAGTTTTTATTGTGTTTGTACAGGAATACTCGCTAATTCAATAAATAAATAAACAATTTTAGAAACTACTTAATATTGTAGCCATGTTATGGACGATTCAAAATTATACAACAGCTTTTTTTCACCAACCTATTTCGCCTGGCCAGAAACCGGCAGGTATTAGCATTATTAATAATATTAATTCACAATTACCCAATGACATCTGTTGAACCAGGGCTGAAGTTGTTGTAAATAGAACACTGCGCAGGCGGGGTTCGAACCGGCGTTAGTGTCAATAACGCGCATTCAAATGCCCCCTTATACCCTCGACCATCCCAGCTTTAAATGCTTCAAAGAATCAGTTTTTTTAATGGGCTCTGAACAAATTCAATAGACAAAGAAATTGTGTCATCACATGCATGGTCAAGTTTGCTGAGGAAAAGTCAAACAAATATTTTGTTATTGTTTACCAAGGAAAATAGTCACAATTGAGGTGTGACATTTACCCACCGAGATGAAATTATCTATTTAAAAAATTGTGCTGATTCCATTCATAAGAAATCCTTTTTTTTAATTCAATGTACTCTGAACATTTTTGAATTAAAATCTTTTTTCTCAACGAGCAAACGTCAGTCTTGTATAGGACTGCCGTCATAAAATATTTCTACGCTTTTCCCTACTAGCCCGGCTAGGTGATGACACAATTTTGTATATGCCAATTCACATGCGGACCTCATCAGGAAAAAACAAATATATTTATCAAAACTATCTCTATATTAATGCCACTTTTTCGGATGGTCGGTAATAGTTGAAATTTTGAATCGTTTATGGCTACCTTTTAAAACAACAAGGCTCTAAGTCATTTATTGTAAATAAATGTACTGGATAGATCCGTGTTATTTTAAAACAGAGAAATTCATACACATGGAAATAACATTGATGGTGGTCAAGGAGATATTTTGTAATTTTTTCTTGCAGTCTCTTCCAGAAAAAATGCACAAAATTTGAGTTGCAACATTTATGACAACAAAAAAAAAATTTAGGGTCTGTTTTTGAATTAGTATTTTTTAAATTCATACAGGAGTGGAAGTCTTGTTGGCCATCGGTAGATCTTACCGTACCTATTTGATGATAGGACGGAATAAAACATGGCGGTGCCTGAACAGCTGAAAATTATTCCATATAAAAAACCGATGGATCAGCTGTTGATATGCCACCACGTGTAATTACACCATAATATGGTATAATTATTGTAATAGTAGTATTAGAATGATTTATTTGGTGAGCACGCCTCAAGAGCCCTCTGCGAGCTTGGTCGCCGCTATAAAAAGCGCCAATTCTCAAGCAAGACCCAGTTTTCTGTAAGGCTGGATGGACCCTTGGTGACCGGTCTTTGGTACAGGAATATGAATTTTTCAACTCAGCGAAGAGCATATTTGAAAATATGAATGGTATACTTTTTGTGCTCCGCCAGGATTAGAACACACAACCTTCCACTTACGAGTCCAATGCGTTACCACTGGACTACAGACCGGTCTATAGTCTAGAATGCTACATCAATATTTTATATTGACTGATGGCAATGATGGATGGATAAGATTATAACAAGACCTCAATGATGTCCTAAGACATCAGCGTTTTGGCACCCATAATGGCTCTGGTGCTACGTCTATTTCTTTTATATTAATTGCAATAATGGCAATGGCCCAAAGAGGAAGACATCAAACATTGCAACTCTTTTACGGCAAAAACTGTCATGAATTTAGTTTAGGTAAATTTTTCATGACATTTTGCCCGTATCATAATCAGCTTACCTGCAAAACTCCATATTTAGAAAAGTATTTAAGATGAAAACTATTGTACGCAGACAGCCTTTTTTAAAAATTCTAAATAATGCTGCAAAGTTGCTTCACCGGATCTGTTGCCGTGGTCTGTGGGAGCTGGAGCTTCCGGACGTTTCTCCCATGTCTGCGATGGGCTTCTTCAGCGTGAAAGAGAAGTAGATAACGTTGATGAAACTGTGATCTTCATCACTTCACTTTCACGCTGAAAAAGCCCATCGCAGACATGGGAGAAACATCAGGAAGCTCCAACTCCCACAGACCACGGCAACAGAACCCGGAAAGCAACTCTCCGGCATCAGGTTTTAACAGGTAAGCGAATACATAGAAATATTTATTAAATTTTAATAAAAATATTTATTTTCGGTGGCACAAAAAGAATGGTACTTTGGTTGAATAATGATTCTACTGAAAGGATAAGGACCATTTCAATAGCTAAAGATTCTAGTTAACGCAAGTACTTCAAGTATACAACATTCCGTTAACTCCTCATAATCGAATAAATAGAAAAATGTATGGAAACTAAATCACTCAACCCGGGGTGGCATTGGCAAAAGTGAACCAAGTTTTTCCAGCACGGGAGGTCAGCCTTATACCAACCTATTAATCGAGGGGAATTAACGGAATCCTTTACTTCCGAAAAAATTGCATTCAAATACAGAATAATTCAATACCTTAAAGGTAAAACTGAATATGACAAATTAAACTAACATCACTCATTCCATGAAACGGGTGTTACAGATCGTACGCATATAAGATTAAAAATCTCTAGTATTTTGTATGACAGTGTATTAGTAATATTCACTTAACACATACCTTTTACACTACTAGTGATGACACAATAGTAAAAGGATGGCTAATATTTGTAAAAAAAGACAAAATGAAACTTAAGTACCCGTTACGGGTGTTACTCAGTTTTTCCCATACTTCCTGGGTACACTGACATAATTGCATTTTTCTGCGAATTTTCAAAGATAGGTTATATTTTTTCAACTGAAATTGCATAACTTAGTATATTATAATTCTAAAACATTACTCAGTTTTCATGCTGAGTGATTATTTTTTTTAATTTTTAATTTTGAAAATGTAACGGGTGTTACAAGCTTTTGTTACGGGTGTTACGAGTACGAAATAAAGCAACGGTTTTAAGAAATAATAATGTAGCTTTATTGAAGTAATAACAATAATAATGGGCAAATACAAAGAAATAATATTTATAGCCATTTTCTTCATTTTTCATACACATCCGGTGTTCCGGTTCGGTGTTACATCCGGTTTTCATACACACTTGACCGGTCCGTAGCTCAGTGGTAACACTGCGGACTCTGAATGGGAAGGTTGTGGGTTTGAGTCCCGGCGGAGCACAAAAAATATACCATTTATATTTTCAAATTTGCTCTTCGCTTGGTTGAAAAATTCACACACTTTTACCAATTACCAGTCACCAAAGGTCCATCCAGCCTTACAGCAACTGGGTCTTGCTTGAGTATTGGTGCTTTGTAGTGACGACCGAGCTCGTACACCTCTGCGGCACTACAAGTGTCATAGACCCCTAGAGTCTCTAGAATCTAGGGAGTCTCCCGCACAGGATTTCTTAAGTACGGTTTCCTTTGGTGAAGACTTATAGGTTGGTATGAGGCTGACCACCCATACTGTAAAAAATGGTTCACTTTGCCAATGTCACCCCTGTTTTAGGGAATGTCGGCAAGAGTTGCAGGGCTTATGTTCATTAGAGGTTTGGATTTTATTTGTAAGTACACAATCAGCATTTGTAAGCTCGAACTACACGTGTTTGTTTGTGGGCATACATCTGAGAGCTTTGAATGAATATATCTTTGCAACTTAGATTATAGATAGATAGATTATAGATGAGGGCTGGATTGGGTAGAATACTTATTATGTTTTCGAAGAAGATGTCGGGGATGACCTTTTCATTGCAAATAAATATTTTTGCAGATTCTCTAGCCACCTTAAAAAACATTATTCTTACTTCTCCATCTCACACCACTTTGGCATACACCAGCATATTTGTATACAATACTTCGCTTACGAATGCCTTCAGGAAGTATCTTGGCCAGTATGAAAACACCTGGTTGAATGTTTTTGACTTGTGAGGAACTAAAGCGAATCGTTCCGCTTCATCTTCTGAATCTGTACATTATGTCGGTGTATGGAACTTTCTCAGCATTAAGTCCTGAACATCCAGGCTGTAAAATTTCTTCAGCTGTAATGTTTTTCAGCATTGCTACGGGCTGCAGATCTTCGTCGTCCCAGATGTCACAATTTGTGTCCATAATGACTATTTTAACAGCATTTCTGATGTCCTGCCAACCAAAATGGCTGGGGCGTTTACTCAACTTAAGCGAAGTTGGGATTTACAATCCATTCTAATCAAAATTTTAACAGAAATGTATACTACATGTAATATTTAGGCAATTTTGAGATAATACTAAACGCCAACATAGACTGGTAACACTATAAAACACTACAAAATACTACTGGTTATATTTACAAGTAAATACAGTAATAAAAAAACACATTACCAAGACAATATATTTACGTAACACCCGTAATGTCACGGGTGTTACAACATTTTGAATTTAAATAAAACACCTTAGATTATGTTTACATCAAAACTCGATGTATTTACAAATAAGTTACAAACATACCCTTACTTTCACAAAGCTTGACCTTAATTACTTGTAAAATGAAGTAATGAAATTAACTTTTACCTGTTTTGTGTAACGGGTGTTACTTTGATGCTGATCTGTCGGAAATACCTTTTAATAATTGAAATTCGAACTTTTATAACATAACAACCACTCTCATGTGAAGTTCTGGAAATTTCCCAAACTAGTGAAGTGTCAGTATCACCGTAACATGACAGTTAGCTGTATGATAGTTGCCACCGTCTAGTATTATAAATCTCCTTTATAATCCCTTACACGTTGCTCAACTTTGACATGGTAGAAAAATTATAAAACCAACATAAATGTCTTGTTTTTCTTTCGCATATATAAATTTACATCTTTTTCTATTATACTAAAAAATAAATGACATTGTTTGTGCAACTTTGTTTGTGAGGCATACGGTAGCGTTTTTCATGGAATGAGTGACATGGGTTTCTGAGATAAATGCTCCTTTTTCCCTATTTTCCAAGAGAAAACCAAGTTTAGAAGTTTTTCATGAGCACTTTCTTATAATTAGTTCACTAACTATGAGAAGATATCCGCAATGTTTTATCCACAATTTATAAAATCAGTAAATCAGCACTTATTCAGTTTTACCTTTAAGATCGTAAATTACTCTGAATTTATGTCAGTTTCTCAAATTTGAGAAAGAGGTTTTCTTAACATAGATTATAGATTAAAAATGTGAGGTTTATGCAATCTTTAATACGCCGGGTACAGAACATTGTATCCATAACCTCTAAATTTCCTTCAGTGTAACGTATAACATGATCAAGTCTTCGTACCCTTCTTCATTTTCTTGGCGTGCTGCTCGTGCTGGTCCACCGCGGCCCCCAGCAGGGTGAAGATGATGCCGGCCTGTGAGTTGACCCCCACGGCCGTCACCAGCATCTTGCCGGAGCCTTCCATGACGTGCGTGCCACTCAGCACCATGGGGTCAAAGCTCTCCCCCTTTTTCACATGGTCCGACTCTCCTGTGAGGGATGATTCATCCACCTAGACAGGGTGTAACAAAAGGATTTAATAGGTATAATAATAATATTAGGGTGATTTATTTGGTGAGCGCTTTTTTTTGTACTACATTATTTTGAAAGAGATGATGAAAGTATGAATTATGAATTTAAAATTAATGGAATGAATGTTGATGTCGTAAATGAGTTTGTATACCTGGGAAGTAAGTTTGAAAAAGATGGAAGAATGACCGGTGAATTTGAAAGAAGAATAATGAAAGGCAGGTGCGTACTGGGTGCTACCGCTAGCATCGCCAGGAACCAGAATCTCTCAAAAAATGTTAGATTGGCGGTGCACGGTGGTATACTAGTGCCAACCTTGATGTATGGAAGTGAAGCCTGGACGGTGAGTGAAAGGGAAATTAGTAAAGTCCATACAGTAGAAATGGACTATCTAAGAAGTATGATTGGGAAAAAACGAAGTGACAGAGTGAGGAATGATTTTGTAAGAGAAGAATGTGGTGTAAGGGAAAGTGTGAAAGTGAAGATTAAAAGAAGTATGTTAAGATGGTTCGGGCATATGGAGAGAATGAGTGATGAAAGATTGACGAAGAAAGTATATGTTGCTAAAATAGATGGATGTCGTGGTAGAGGAAGACCGAGAAAAGTATGGAAGGATCAAATTTCTGAAATAGCGAATGAATGGGATATCCAGAGTCATAATAAAAGGAGGACTTGCATGAAAAAGGTTATGACTCTGGATGAAATGAAAGAAGTGTGCAAGGACAGGAAGAAGTGGCGGCTAATCTGCAATGGTGATTTTTAATGTTGGTGTATTCATTTGCTACATTTATTGCATAGGAAATTTCTGACTTTTTACTTTCTTGCTATAGCCGAAGGCTATAAAGAAAGTTATGATTTGGTGTAAAAAAAAAATTTTGAGGTTTTCACGGAAATGAGTTGTCCTGGTGCAGGACATGCCAAAAAACACTATCTTTCAAAAACGTCCGTCTGTATGTATGTATGTATGTATGTATGTATGTATGTATGTATGTATGTGTGTGTGTCACTTTCCAAAGTATAAGACCTAGAGATACCAAATTTTGGCTACATCAACTTTTTTGGACATGTATTAAGTATGAATAACATGGCATTACACCAACTTGAAAATTCAAGATGGCTGCCATACAAAAAAAACATAAAATTGCACTTTTCTCAAAAACGGCTCCAAGATTTTTTTTTAAATTTTCAGAGTTGCCATTTATTAGTTTTTAACTTAATAAATTAGTTATGGCAATACTCTTACTAATCTGTGTCTATGGGCTGCCATATGAAAAAAACAAACGATTGTGATTTTCTCGACAGTTAAGGGGTCAACAAAAATATAATGTTCTACAATATTACGGACAACATACATTTCTACAAATTTACAAAAAAAATTTTTTGAAAAAATAAATATAAAGCACCGTTTACACGACCTGAAATTTTAAATCGAAAATATTACAAAAACCTATTAAAATGCAAGATATTTGAATTTGTTTTAGATTTGATAGAAAGAACAAGCTTATCACTTTAATTCGTAATCATTTTTTTTTTACTTTTTTGAAAATTCAAGATGGCTTCCGAAGAGCTGAAAATTTAAAATGCGATTTTCTCAAAAACGGCTCCGACGATTTTTCTGAAATTTTTTGTGAATCCATTTATATAATAGTGCTATCTAATAATTATAATCATTTCTTCATCATAATCTCGATTTAGGGAGTTGCCATATAAAAGAAAAAAATAATGGAAAAATTCTCGGCAGTTAGAGGGTTAATAAAAAAATAATGTAGTACAAATGTAAAATAATTATAATAACCTATATATTGCCATCATTATTTTTTCCAAAAAGTGAATCAAAAGTATAGCCGCCATACAGAGTGAAAATTTTCCATACAAAATGTATTAGCAATTTTCTTGGTAGTAACTGTAACTGTAACTGTAACTCTGTCGCCATTCCGCTAGGGGTGGCCAGAGCCTCTGCAGAGTTGCCTCCATTTTTTCCTATCCTTACATACCTCTTTCAATTCATTCATATCCATCACCTTTTTCATGCATTTTCTTCTTTTACGCTCACTTTGTATATCCCATTCTTTCACAATCTCCTCAATCTGATCACTCCATACTTTTCTCGGTCGTCCCTTCCCTCTTTTTCCTTTCACACTTTCTTTGTATACATACTTTGTCAGTCTATCATCGTTCATTCTTTCCACATGCCCAAACCATC
Organism: Agapetus fuscipes; assembly: GCA_951799405.1. Taxonomy (NCBI): domain Eukaryota; kingdom Metazoa; phylum Arthropoda; class Insecta; order Trichoptera; family Glossosomatidae; genus Agapetus; species Agapetus fuscipes. Next base: position 5,770,266 of record OX637343.1, on the reverse strand, counting down.
TCATCACATTCTTTTGTACCTTAAAAGTCAAAGGGTTAAAAATAGATAAATGGCTGCGATTCTTAAAATTTTATAAATACCAATAATAATCAGTCGTTACTTTTTCAAAATATAACTAAAAAGTTTACCCACCATACAAAGTACTAGTTTGCATACAAAAGGGTTCAATGACCATCTATAATAATCTAGAATATAAGTTGCAATGAAATATAAACATTCAAAACTAATATGAAATGCATGCCCACAAACAGGTATGTGTAAGTTCGCGCTAACGAATGCTGAATTTGTACTTACAAATTAAACATAAAACTTGCAACTCTTGCCGACCTTCCTTGAAACAGGGGTGACATTGACAAAGTGAATTATTTTTTACACTTTGGGAGGACTGAGAAATGCGAGAAAATTGAGATAAAGACTGAATGAAAAAAGAGTGGAGGTCTATAATAATCTATAATCTATAATCTAAGTTGCAAGGATATATTCATTTAAAGCTCTCAGATGTATGCCCACAAACCAACAAGTGTAGTTCGCGCTTACAAATGCTGAAAGTGTACTTACAAATAAAATCCAAACCTCAAATGAACATAAGCCCCACAACTTTTGCCGACCTTCCCTGAAACAGGGGTGACATTGGCAAAGTGAACCATTTTTTACAGTATGGGTGGTCAGCCTCATACCAACCTATAAGTCAAGGAATGGAGGTCGTGAAAGAATTTGATTATCTGGGAAGCAAATTTGAGTCGAATGCGAAATTGACGAAATAATTGGAAAAGCGCGCTAGTAGAGGAAGAAGTGTAATGGAAACGATTGGAAGAATTGCAAGAAATAGGAAACTTACGAAGAATATGAGATCGGCGGTCCACAATGGCATATTGGTTGGTGGAAGTGAGGCTTAATGAATGTGAGCTGAGTAAAGTATGTAAGTACGGTTGAAATGGCTTACCTGAGAGCAATGGCTGGAAAGACACTGAGTGATAGAGTACGTAATGCTTGAGTGATGAACGAGTGTGGTATAAAAGAGAATATGAGAATGAAAGTACAAAAAAGTACGATGAGATGGTTCAGACATCTTGAAAGAAAGGATGATGAACAACTAACGAAGAAAGTGTACAAAGGAAATGTCAGAGGAAAGCGCAGAAGGGGAAGGCTGAGGAAAGAATGGTTAGACCAAATAGGTGAGATTGCGAAATAATGGATTCTGCAGAGTGAGAATAAGAGAAGAGTATGTATGAAAAAGGTGATGACAGCAAAAAGTGGAGGCGCATCTGCGGAGGTACCGGCCACCCCTAATGAAACGGTGGCAGGATACAGTACAGTACAGTACTGAGGTCAGCTTCATACCAACCTATGAGTCGAGGATCTTTCTTGTGTAATTGGTACTTTTTCAAATAAATCAACAAAATATTTATATTCATTTAAGTATTTATATGCCTATATCCATATTGTACGAGTATGCAGGTACACACCGCGGTGGAATAAAATTGATTTATTATTGATATATTACATTTTTATTGAAACGGCATAAGCTGGTAGATGATTCTAGCTTTACATACGTCATACAGTGGGTAAATTTTTGCAAGAAAGTCGAGTACAGATTCTGTGCAATTTATTTTGTATAGATTTCTTTGTAAGGTTTTGTTCTTTTATATATTTAAATGTAATTTTTTATTCATATTCCTTGACTTATAGGTTGGTATGAGGCTGACCACCCATACTGTAAAAAATGGTTCACTTTGCCAATGTTACCCCTGTTTCAGGGAAGGTCGGCAAAAGTTGTGGGGCTTATGTTCATTTGAGGTTTGGATTTTATTTGTAAGTACACATTCAGCATTTGTAAGCGCGAACTACACTTGTTGGTTTGTGGGCTTACATCTGAGAGCTTTAAATGAATATATCCTTGCAACTTAGATTATAGATTAGATTATTATTATTATAGTTGGACTGACCTTGAGATCGTTGCTTTGGATGAGGACCCCGTCGGCCGGCAGCAAGTCTCCATATTTGATCTGGCAGATGTCCCCCACCACTATGTCCCCCACAGAGACCTGCTTCACCTCCCCTTGTCGGATCACGGAGAATTTGTGCTCGCCCTCTATCCGGGATTGTAAACCTCTGCAAAACGACAGATCAACAAATTCACTAAATTATGAAAAGAATCGTTGTGGGTCTAATAACCATGGAGAACACTTAAAAGTCGGTTATTAAATGATACAAAACAATGTATTAATTTGAATTAAAAAAAAAAAATATTGTAGGGGAATGACTTCACAATTTTGCTTAAAATCATGCGCTAAATCTGGTCGATAGTTCAGTTGGTAGAGTGCTTGCATTCCATGCTGAGAGCTCGGGTCTTAATCCCACCGAGGGTGTCAGAAATGATTTCCTGTTTCAGTGTTTATTTAAAACCCTAAATAAAATACCGGCAAGGTTTACTCAGCCTTCACAAGAAATGAGTAGCAGCCTCCTCGTTAGCTTGGAAAACCTCCACTTTAACTGAAAAAGGCTGGCCCCCAGGGGCGTGCATCTCATACAGGCATATTTATTTATAAGGTAGGAAAAAATTGATAAAAAGTACATTTAACCTTGAAATTAAAATAGAAAATTAAAATTTATGCTTTAATTTGAGTAATTGTAAGCAATTAAGTTACTTTTTAATGTCTTGTTGTTTAGACAAGAACAAAATATTTATTCAGAAATATATTTGCCTTTACCCAATACACACGCCTGCTGGCCCCATTACCTGTAAAAATAAATAGGTTCACTTGGCAAATGTGACTGCTTCAGGGAAAATGCAGCAAGTAGTTACACTGTTGCATTTTTTTAAATCCGTACTGAAGACAAGACTATGATGAAACTGGCATTGTTATCGACCTTCCCAACTGCTGAAGCATACGATGTAACGAGTTATTGGTGCTCACCTAAATTGTCTTTCTTTTGTGTAATCATTGAATGCTGTTACTATCACCACCACAATAACTGATATAAGGATGGCCAGACCCTCAATCCACGCGTAGTGGGCCTCTTCATCTTCAGGCGCTGCAATGCAAACAAAAATCATCATTTCATAAACATGTTGAACAATAATGGACTCAGCTTGCATCCTTGACTTACACCCAATACAACATAAATGCCTATTATGAAGAATAAAACATTGAAGTATTACTTAAATCTAAGGTCTTCAACCCGCGGCCCTCGGGCCTCATGTGGCCCGCCAGCTAATTTCTTGCGGCCCGCGGCCACCAGAGGCTAAAAAAATAGAATATCGCGCCCCGTGATATGCGATATATATATACGAGTGATATACGACTCGCAATCGTCAGCATTTGCAATGCCACTCTTTCACACATATGAGTGCGTCTCGCTCGCTCGCCGCAGGAGTGAGTCCGCCCACGATGCACATCTGGAAGGTAGTCTGCGGGTTGTAACCACAAAAATGAAAACAAATATTGACAAACCTGTAAAAAATAAACAATGTCTTTAATCAACCAATAAAGATTAGTAAAATTTGAAATTATGTACATATGTATTTTATTTTATTGATAAAGTGGTAAAGTGTCGTGAAAAGTTGTGGCCCTTCGGACGATGTGTTATCGATGTTTGGCCCTTGCACTAAAAAAGGTTGAAGACCCCTGACTTAAATGCTTTATTTTAATGGTAAAACCACCACCTTAAAGGTAAAACTGAATAAGTGCTGATTCACTGATTTGAGAAATCGTGGATAAAACTTTTCATAGTAAGTGAACTAATTACAAGGAAGTGCTCATGGCAACTTCTAATCTACAAGATTTTCACAATTTTGTAGTGTTTTCTCTCGTAAAAAAATAGGGAAAAAAGGTGCATTTATCTAAGATACCCTTTTTGGCTTAATATGTCACTCATTCAGTTTTATCTTTAAGGTAACGAGATTATAGATGCCATTTACATTTTAATGGCGGAAGATTTTATTGTATTCTAAATTGCTTCCAATATGTACATTTAAATGGCTTTAAGCATTCATTTAAAAATATCTAGATTTAAAAAAAAACAAGTACTTAAGTATGCAGATTATCTTATAAGTCATGTTGCGAGAAGTCTATCATGGCTCATTCTGGAGACATGGGCAATGTTCGGGGAGCTCATTTGAGCTCTGGGAGCGCTTACAGTAAAAATCATGGTGGGGGAGGAGTGTGGGAGCTCCATTGCAAAACATAAGCAAACTTCATACTATGTCAACCAGACAGCAACTTTCAAAGCTCGGCAGAATGGATGTAGATTTATCTCAAAATGTGTTATTTCATCATGATTCCGATATTTTCAGCATAATTTTTTCAATTATTGAAGTGCTTTTGATAGCTCAAATCCATTAATTATCATTAATAATTGTGGCTAATATTTGTGTTATTGAGGTTAGCTGTCAACTAACTGTCAGTGGAACAGTATAAACCATTAGTGTGAAGTTAGGAACGCTTACGCCGACCCACCTTCGTAAATAAGCAAAATAAGCAAATGGCGGAGCTGTCGTGCGTAACATCATTGCTCACATTTGCTCACAGTGAGCTTCGCGAACAGTGTGTGAGTGCTCAAAGTGCTTGAAGTGCGCTTCCAGAACAAGGTCATGATCTGCCATCTCACTACATCCTGATTCAAATTGATTTCAATAATGATCTATTGATTCATCAATTTTGTTCAGTCTTCTCCAGGTATTGAATCTTTTGTTTCTCCAATACATCCTTGTATTTCATAATATTCCACACACAAAAGCCAGGTAGCTGTGGCATTTTCTTGTTAATAATAATAATTACATAATATTTATAGTGCCGTTTTGTGATATATCACTGCCAGGGCACTATTCCACTGTAACATTTTCAAAACAAACATGTCTTCCATCCCGACCTAAATGCACTTGCACTCTCTAAGGCTCTAAGCTCATGAGGTAGGGTATTCCACCGCACAGGGCCGGCTATGCAAAAGGCACGATTCAAGTATTTTGCTTTATTAGATAGTTTTGGAAGAATGAATTAATTCGCAGCAGTACTACATGCAGATCTTAAGTTAAGCTGACCTACACCTATTTTTAATTGAGTTAGCACAGAAAACTAGAAAATGTGACTGAATTGACTTACCGTCTTCATCTTCAGGTTGATAAAAGGAGAGTCCCAATGAGACTAAGGCAGCCACTTCCAGAATGATGAGGGTGACATCCTGCAGAGCCTCCCATACTAGAGTGAGGAAGGTCTTTGGAGGTTTGGGAGGGATGGTGTTGGAGCCAAACGTCTCTCGACGATGCTCTGTGTCGGATCTCGATCCACTTAGACCTGGAAACAAATCAAATGGTCATTTTAAAAACAAATGCAGATGATGATGGACTGCAGACAGTGAAAAGGTCAATAACACATTGTGGCGAGTAAACATGTGTATGAATTTATATGGGCTAGAGCAGGCCTGTCCAACATACGGCCCGCAGGCCACGATATGGCCCGCATAAACCCTTCATCCGGCCCGCGACGACATTAATAGATATTGCGCGAATAGTTTTAAAAAATCTTCCATCATTAGGTTATGATTAACATGTACATATTTGCAGGTACTTATGGCATCTTGGATTGACAGGTCTTCATACAAATGCATCATTAGTTTGTCAAATCGTGGGCTCAACTGAAGACTAAAATGTCTAAGAATAGCCCCGTATGATGTTAACACTTGCGAACAAACAAAAACTGAGGTGTTTACAGCCTGCCATAGAGAGACAAATGCTAGGCGTTAGCTTGAGGAACAAAATAAGAAATGAAACCTTCCGACAAAAGTCATCGACATCGTTGATAAAGTCTCCAAGCTGAAAAGGCAATAGGCTGGTCATGTGGTGAGGCGAGAGGATGGCAGGTGGACTTCAAGAATTCTTGAATGAAGACTGTGGGAGGACAAAAGAAGTGTGGGCAGACCCCAAAAAGATGGGTCGACAATATTGTCCAGCTGATGGGAAAACAGTGGTATTGTGTTGCTCGAGATAGACGAATGTGGATAAGTTTTGAAGAGGCCTATATCCAGCAGTAGAGCGAAGAAGGCTAGCAAAATGTAAGTACATATTGTATCACAACAAGTAGCACAAAGAGATTTAAGTCCAGCGGTGGTAACGCTTGGACTCGTAAATGGAAGGTTGTGAGCTCAAATCTCAGCGAAGTACAAAAAAATACTATTTATATTTTGAAATATGCTCATCGCTAGGTTGAAAAATTAATATACCTTTACCAAAAATAGATCACCAAAGGTCCATCCAGACTTACAGCAACTGGATGTTGCTTGAGAATTGGTGCTTTTTACAGCGATGACCAAGCTCGCTGAGGTGTGAATTACACAAAAACTGCGCTCACCAAATAAATCATGCTAATATTCTTATTATTATACTACAACCTGTGATGTCATTCAGCGGAGGGATATTCCACTCTATTGTAGTAAACTGTTGTGTATTTTATTTCAACATGGCATTATTGTGTGGCTCTACTCCCCTGCATGCATTTTCCTGGTATTAATTATTATTAAAGAGCTCCTCCTAGTAGAGGAGTGTCCAAGAGCCGTAATGTATGGATTTTAATATTAAAAGTGAAGGAAATTAATTACTTAGTGATACAGCTTGGAAATAGAGCACCTCGCAAATAACCTGATAAACAGAGACACAAAGAGATTGAAATATCAAAAGGATTTCATTTACTATAGCTTTAGTATAGTCCAGTCGATAGGTCAGTTGGTAGAGTGCTTGCATTCCATGCAGAGAGTTCGGGTTCGAATCCCACGAGGGTGGCAGAAATGACTTCGCGTTTCAATGTTTATTTCAAGGCCAAAATAAAATACCGGCAAGGTTCACTCAGCCCTAAACAAATGAATACCAGCAATCTCAGAATCTGGGCTACCCCCACTTCAGCTGAAGTGGTTGGCGTGAGGCATTTACCTGTAAAAATAAATAGGTTCCGCTCGCCACATGTAACCGCTTCGGGAACAACGCGGGAAGAAGTCACACTATATGTGTAGTTTAGTAGCATTAGTGACAGTTTTTTTTAAATATGCTATAATGAGAATAAGATGGTGGGAAGGAGTCAAAAGAAGAGAACGATTCTTCACAATGGGATGGCGAGGTAAGAGTGACGAGACACTTTACAGAGTTTCTATACAAAAATTAAAGTAAGAAAATAACTATTTTTTACCACATTGCATTTGTCATACTCTACTCGAGTTAGTTTCGATATTAAGGTTTGCCAGCAAATTGATATAAAAGCCGTCACCTTGGATTTACAGATTACACCCCTGGGGATATGGTTGAATGGACACAATTTACTAGACAATGGCACAGAAGTAGCTCATATTTTCAAATAACAGCAGAGTATCTTTGTGTATTATTATATTATTACCAAGGCTTTGTCTCTGGTCACACCTAAAATTCATTCAACAAGAATTTTCAATTAGATGACGTCAAAAATAAGTGGTTTATACTCATCAAAAAGAAAAAAAAGTTTAATTTTTATTGCATTTTGCTACAATACACCAAGATACAACAAGAATGAAGTGTGTTCATCCGCCCTTACAATACCTATTTGAGGAAGGTGGAAAGTATTCGGCCGCGTACGTAAATTGAAAGTCGCCCGTACTTCGTAAGTATATATAGCGAGCTTCACAGCTCTGAAATGAACAGTTCACGGCCGACTTTCGACCGGATCACATCTCTCCACCAAGTGAAAATTTGAACGTATTATGAAAAACAAAGTTTTATTCTTTTCTTCAATAAATTAGTTCATGTGCCAAGATTAGTGTAGTATTCGATAGATTGTGTGCAGAACTAAACGCAACGATCTATATTTTTTTCAAAAATTGAAGAAATCAAAAGAATATGAGAACCAGTGTTTCCACACATTTATATTATTTTTGAAAGTAATCCTATTTATTTTCCTTGATCTTTACGTTGGTATGAGGCTGACCTTTAATATACTGTAAAAAAAGGTTCACTTTGCCAACGTCACCCCAGTTTCAGGGAAGGTTAGCAAAATTTGCAGGATTTATGTTCATTCAAAGTTTGGATTTTTCACTTGCAGAAACTTTAAGCTCACACTTTCACGTGTCTGTTTGTGGAATATATATTTGCTTAGACGCCAATATTATTAACTTAGATTATAGAAAAGTTTGTTAGAGGCGGTTCCATGAAATGTGATTCACTTATTTTTACTTATCTCCTTGGTTTATGATTGTAAAACCACATTTAATGATTAAAACATTAGAAACTTGTTTTTCTATTTTTTCCTTAGGTATTTATTTTATAAGGGACATGCTGTCCGGTCGATGGCTCAGTTGGTAGAGTGCTTGCATTCCGTGCCAAGATCTGAATCCCACCGAGGGTGTCTGAAATGATTTCCCGTTCCGGTGTGTATTTCAAACGAAAAACCAAATACCGACAAGATTAACTCAGCCTTCACAAGAAATGAGAACCAGCCCCCTCGGGAGTTGGGAAACTCCCACTTCAACTGAAATGATTGGCATAAGGCTGGTTGTTATCGTCATCACCACCATCACCACCAAGACTCTTCATGGGCTGGTTCCTGACTACCTGGTTGAACTCACGAGGAGACCTTCTTTAAATGAAAGGGGAGCTACTCTGAGGTCGGCTGGGTCATGTGCCAGTCTGTTGGAGCTGCCGAAAAGACAATCAAGTACAGTCTTCGGGAACCGCTCTTTCCGTGTTGCCGGGCCAGCGGCATGGAATGCTCTCCCAGAGAGGCTGAGAATCCAGGAAGATGAGAAAGTCTTCAGGAAGATGCTCAAAGCATTCCTGTTTTCCCGCTAGAGCCCACATGCGCCTTTGTAGTGATGTTAATCACAAAATAGCGCATATAAATCTAGTTTATTATTATTTATTTTATTATCATGAATTTATCAAATTTAAGTTTTTAATTGCGTTGCAGCCAAAGCGCCATTTTATGTTTATCACAATTTCACAACTCCATGCCTCAAATATTCCGAGAGGATAACAGTGGATAAGGAAGGCGTAGGATGACCGTGTTTAATATCGGAGAAAGGAGCCTTACAATATATCTTTTTGTTTTGGGATATCCCAGAGGAGCTTCTGGATCGTAAGGGACATCCGCGACGGTTCAAAACCTTATAAAATAGATATACGAAAGTTGCGGGGAACCTTTTTCATGTTCAATATTTTCCCACAACCTTCACTTTTAAGTGAAATTAAATTGTAGAATTTTCCCGAAAAACAAAATCGAGAAAACCATTAATTCAAATATACATAGATTGTTAGTTAATTAAATTTATCTATAATCTATGTTGCAAAGATATATATATTTTTATGATTCGTATTAAATGCATTCCCACAAGCACACGTATAATTTCGCGCTTACACATGCATGTGAACTTACAATATACAAACCAAATTTCAAATGGGCATACACCCGCAACTCTTGCCGTCCTTCCCTGAAACAGGGGTGACATTGGCAAAGTGAACCATTTTTTACAGTATGGGTGGTCAGCCGCATACCAACCTACAAGTCAAGGAACAAGGATCTAATCTAATCTAAGTTGCAAAGATATGTTACATTGGGGATTCACATTATATGCATTCTCTCAAGCAAACTCGTACAAATTCGCGCTTGCACATGCCGCATGTGAACCTACAACATAAAAACCCAAATATCAAATCGACATCTCTTGCCGTCCTTTCCTGAAACAGGGGCGACATTGGCAAAGTGAACAATTCTTTACAGTATGAGTGGTTAGCCGCATACCAACCTATAAGTCAAGGAACAAGGATCAGTATGGATACAATTTTTTGTGAATAACCCAGTTAGAAATTAGTCGTGCCGCTCGTTGCAGACGGCTGACAATATCCAGGGTGGTGTATCGGGAATAGGAGAGCTCGGCACTGCCGCAATTCTGAATAATTCATCCCCTGTACAGGTAAACGCAGATAATAATACCGGCAGGGTGCGGCAGCGCATGGTAGCCATCTAGCGGGAACTGATACACAGCATTGCCGTCTGCGAGGACTACACCTCTCATACAAGGGTTCAGGCTGAAGGAGACTCCTGGCTGAAGAGAATGGGGCATCAAACAGGAGTATGAAGGTGCGGCAGCGCATGGTAGCCATCTAGCGGGAACTGATACACAGCATTGCCGTCTGCGAGGACTACACCTCTCATACAAGGGTTCAGGCTGAAGGAGACTCCTGGCTGAAGAGAATGGGGCATCAAACAGGAGTATGAAGGTGCGGCAGCGCATGGTAGCCATCTAGCGGGAACTGATACACAGCATTGCCGTCTGCGAGGACTACACCTCTCATACAAGGGTTCAGGCTGGAGGAGAACTCCTGGCTCAAGAGAATGGGGCATCAAACAGGAGTATGAAGGTGCGGCAGCGCATGGTAGCCATCTAGCGGGAACTGATACACAGCATTGCCGTCTGCGAGGACTACACCTCTCATACAAGGGTTCAGGCTGGATGAGAACTCCTGGCTGAAGAGAATGGGACATTAAACAGGAGTATGTAGGTGCGGCAGCGCACGGTAGCCATCTAGCGGGAACTGATACACAGCATTGCCGTCTGCGAGGACTACACCTCTCATACAAGGGTTCAGGCTGGAGGAGAACTCCTGGCTCAAGAGAATGGACATTTAACAGGAGTATGAAGGTGCGGCAGCGCATGGTAGACATCTAGCGGGAACTGATACACAGCATTGCCGTCTGCGAGGACTACACCTCTGATAAAAGGGTTCAGGCTGGAGGAGAACTCCTGGCTCAAGAGAATGGACATTTAACAGGAGTATGAAGGTGCGGCAGCGCATGGTAGACATCTAGCGGGAACTGATACACAGCATTGCCGTCTGCGAGGACTACACCTCTGATAAAAGGGTTCAGGCTGGAGGAGAACTCCTGGCTCAAGAGAATGGACATTTAACAGGAGTATGAAGGTGCGGCAGCGCATGGTAGACATCTAGCGGGAACTGATACACAGCATTGCCGTCTGCGAGGACTACACCTCTGATAAAAGGGTTCAGGCTGAAGGAGACTCCTGGCTGAAGAGAATGGACATTTAACAGGAGTATGAAGGTGCGGCAGCGCATGGTAGACATCTAGCGGGAACTGATACACAGCATTGCCGTCTGCGAGGACTACACCTCTGATAAAAGGGTTCAGGCTGGAGGAGAACTCCTGGCTCAAGAGAATGGGGCATCAAACAGGAGTATGAAGGTGCGGCAGCGCATGGTAGCCATCTAGCGGGAACTGATACACAGCATTGCCGTCTGCGAGGACTACACCTCTGATAAAAGGGTTCAGGCTGGAGGAGAACTCCTGGCTCAAGAGAATGGGGCATCAAACAGGAGTATGAAGGTGCGGCAGCGCATGGTAGCCATCTAGCGGGAACTGATACACAGCATTGCCGTCTGCGAGGACTACACCTCTGATAAAAGGGTTCAGGCTGGAGGAGAACTCCTGGCTCAAGAGAATGGGGCATCAAACAGGAGTATGAAGGTGCGGCAGCGCATGGTAGCCATCTAGCGGGAACTGATACACAGCATTGCCGTCTGCGAGGACTACACCTCTCATACAAGGGTTCAGGCTGAAGGAGACTCCTGGCTGAAGAGAATGGACATTTAACAGGAGTATGAAGGTGCGGCAGCGCATGGTAGACATCTAGCGGGAACTGATACACAGCATTGCCATCTGCGAGGACTACACCTCTCATACAAGGGTTCAGGCTGGAGGAGAACTCCTGGCTGAAGAGAATGGACATTTAACAGGAGTATGAAGGTGCGGCAGCGCATGGTAGACATCTAGCGGGAACTGATACACAGCATTGCCATCTGCGAGGACTACACCTCTCATACAAGGGTTCAGGCTGAAGGAGACTCCTGGCTGAAGAGAATGGACATTTAACAGGAGTATGAAGGTGCGGCAGCGCATGGTAGCCATCTAGCGGGAACTGATACACAGCATTGCCGTCTGCGAGGACTACACCTCTCATTCAAGGGTTTAGGCTGAAGGAGACTCCTGGCTGAAGAGAATGGACATTTAACAGGAGTATGAAGGTGCGGCAGCGCATGGTAGCCATCTAGCGGGAACTGATACACAGCATTGCCGTCTGCGAGGACTACACCTCTCAACAAGGGTTCAGGCTGGAGGAGAACTCCTGGCTGAAGAGAATGGGTCATTATACAGGAGTATGAAGGTGCGGCAGGGCTTGAGATGCCATCTATTGGGAACTGATACACAGCATTGCCGTCTGCGAGGACTACACCTCTCATACAAGGGTTCAGGCTGGAGGAGAACTCCTGGCTGAAGAGAATGGGACATTTAACAGGTGAACGAAATTCCGTTTTCGTTTGACTCTATCTAGAATTTAACATTCAGACGAACTTCGCAACGGCGCTGATTACGACATTGTCTTTGAAACAAAAATTAGGTAGCACATAGATTTGTGACAATTTTTGTTATTAATGAATCAGTTTATCCACAGTTGTCGTGCAGAGACGGTGTCTCTTGAAGACGTTGGCTACGTCGCCAACGAAACGTCCAGAATGATGTAAGTTGTTCCATAAAGGTCGTTATTACAATTATTGTAAAGATGTCAAACGACTGTGCTCCATCATTGCGAAAACCCACCTCATACCCATTCCGTTTATACACTTCCATCCGGAGAAGCGCATCACAGCACGCTCATGCAATGCTATATTTCTTTTTTTTGTGGCGGAAGGCCTTAGGTACCGATGGTCGTGACCCGACCCAGCAGTGTTTCTAGATTTACCTGTTCGTCCGCTAGAGAAAACAGCAACAACACGAAGTTACTGGCTCAGTGCAATGTCATCGAGATAAGCTTCTAACTACTTCGTGCTAATCACAAAAGATGTGTGGTGTATGTACTCCTGCTCTCTCAGCTGTTAGGGTGACAATGGGTGGACAGTACCTTCATTAGGAGAGGTGTAGAGCTTCCTGCAGATTTCCTGGGTGCCGCCCAGCCCCCCAAGCCTTTGGATGCCCTCCGCCCCCCTGTGCTCCATCAGCTCTCTCAGCTGTTTGAGGGAGACGCCATACTGCGCCGGCCGCCCGTCTATCGTCGCCATAGCGGACTATTTCTGTAAACAAAACAAAAAACAGATATAGTAATTAGGTACTTAAGTTATTGTTACGAACTAAGGATTAGAAGTACCCACGCGCGCCTGAAAATGTACGCTAGTGTGTAGAACAATCTGGCTCTAGTATTATGGTAGTAGTATGATACATAGAACGGTATGAGCGAGAGATCGAATGATCTGGAATACGCAAGAATGATTCCTTTTATGCCTATATATACGGACTGCATAGGGCATCAGTGGATTAGTTGCATTCAACATTTGGGCGTGAACACCATATACGCAGAGATTATCAATTATAGTGAATTGTGAACCAACCCGTGTAAAATAAATTCTGTTAAACTAAATAGTTGCAGTGTAATTAAAAAATGACCCAACTAAAATCAAAGCATTATGAAGAAGAGCAAAACACGTGGAAGCTGAAGCAACGAGTGTACATTTCGCGCCCTTGGGGTGGTTGGACCTTAAACGGCGCCAAAAACAAGAACGAAAATCCGAATACATACATACATCACATCGATACCCTAAATGTAAAACTGAATCAAGTGGCATATTAAGCTAACATGGGGTTTTCAGATAAGTTCACCTTTTTTCCTATCTTCCACGAGAGAAAACACCAAAAAATGTGAACTTCCTAAAAATTAGTTGACTTACTATGAGAAGTTACACTCAATTAAATATGAATTTTAGGCTCACACGGCCGGCTGATGATGCTAGAGAGAAATTTACATCAGTGCACTTTCACGCTGAAGAAGCCCATCGTGGATATGGGCGAAACGTCCGAGAGCTCCAGCTCCCATAGGTAGACCACGGCAACAGATCCCTGAAACCATGTCTCCAGCACCCCATTAAATGTTTTATCCACGATTTCTCAAGTCAGTGAATTACAACTTATTCAGTTTTACCTATTAGGTGGCGATATGTGCCTTCACTTATAGGTTGGGATGAGGCTGACCATCCATTCAAAAATCGGTTCACTTTGACAATATCAACCCTGTTTCAGGGAAGGTCTTCAAGGGTTGTAAGCTTATATTCATTGATATGTAAGTGCGAACTTACGCGTGTCTGCTTGTTACTGTTCATTCATTATGAATCATAATTGATCAAAGTTATACTTGCAACTTAGATTACAGATTATAGAATGCCAGTTCATTTGGAAAAAGCTCTTGGACGTTGCGCACACATGGTATAGAGATTTTGTTGTGGGAGTGTTGTTGGGAAACCAGTTTTTTTTTTGTCCACATTAGTAATGCTAGTCTTTTGACACTGAAGACTCGAGGTCAAATATCCATTCCGCAATGATAATAACATAATGCAAGAGTGGCATATTAGAAAAACGTTAGCTTTATATTCCATGCCGAGAGCAAGGTTCGATCTCAAGGTTTACTCAGCCTTCACAAGAAATGAGAACCAGCGCCCCGGGAGCTGGGAAACCCCACTTCCACTGAAAGTGGTTGGTGTGAAGCCGGCCCCCTTACCCGTAAAAATAAATAGGTCCCGAATCGCCACATGCAACAAGAAGTAAAACTACATATGTAGCTTAGTTGCGTTGCTTCCTCAGAATCTCGCCGTCTCTCTTGGCCGGCGCTATTGACGAACGAGTCAAATCAACGGCTTTATTTTATTTTTATTTTACTTTATTAGGAGAAAAAACAGATACAGACACAGTTGCAATAAACAAAAAAGTGGATACATATAATTTAAAATGCCTACATCCTTAAAAATTTCCCACATATATATTATAAATTTAATGTAGCTGACATAAAAATATAAAAGAAGTAGAGGAAGTCAAAATTCAAAAGTAATAAAATTAGTAAAAGAAACAAAAATAACAAGGAGAAACAAGAAGAGTAAACAAAGAAAAACATAAGAATGTAAAAGTTAAAGAAGAAAAAAGAGAAGAATAAAAAAGAAGAACAAAAAGCCCAATCAGCACCTATAAACTGGGTGTAAAAGACATTTTATATATAGTTTTCATCAAGTCCCCCCTAAAGGAGTATTTCCCCTTATTAAACAAATCTAAATCATTAAAATATTTATTAAAATCACTGCACATTCTATGAATAGGAGCTCTTTGACCTGCATTTGTTCGACATTTTGACAGAAAAAATAATTGTGAAGAACGAGAAGCGCATCTTGGTATACGAAACTTAATTTGACATAGAAGACCAGGGCAATCCGTTTCCGATAGACAGATACTCCTCAGAGTCAACGCACTCAATATTAAACATCGATTATCAATACTTACCAGATTTAGATGAAGTAGGCGTTTGTCGTAAGAGCGGTTTTCGTAGCTTAACCGATGGAACAATATTTTCGTAAATTTTCTTTGAATCGACTCTAGTAGAGTTTTATACACATCATAAAATGGGTTCCATACAGTCACAGCATGGTGCTTTGACTGGTGTGTTTGAAATTAAAAAAAAACATTGGTTCTAATCCTCTCGGTACCTTGACGGTAGATTTGACCATGAGTTAAAAGATATCATTGGGTGATTATTTGTTAATAATGTACACAGCTCTAATTTGAAAATATATTTCTCTAGGTGGGCAAACGTCACAGCTCTACGTGTAGGTTTATTCTCAGCAAACAATAATAAAATATTTGTTAGCATTTTCCCTAGCAACCGGGTCGTGTAACATCACATTTTTGTTGTCTACCGAATTCATTCTGACACCATATATTAAATGAAACAGATATAAGTAGGGTTTATAATTTTTTTACTAAAAAATAACTACAGTTTTGACTTTATGTTCTTCAGCGTTTTTAATTATTTTTGAATAATTTTCGGAGAACCTCCATCTTCAGGTAACAAATAATTACTAGAAGTAAACTAAGACAGGTGAATGGGATGTACTGGTGGTATCGGTAAGGGGTGGGGTAACAAGGCAGATGTGGGGGAGCGGGTGGTGATTTTAGGGGTGTAGCTAATATTTTTATTGTCTATTGTTATGATTTTACTGAGTTCTCTTTTAATTAAACTGCAATTCTTTATTTTAACAAAAAATATTTTATTAAGAATACGATTACGATTTGGTTCACAATTTACAAAAAAAAATATTTTTAGCTCTGTCTTTCGACTTTACGGCTCAATGTTTTAATAGACACTCGCTGCTGCCCCATCGCAGTCCAATTAAATGGGCATAACAGAGATCTTTCTTGCATATCCCAGACCATTCGACGTCTGTTCTAGATTCCAATAGACAGCTGTTCATGCACCTTACTAATACCATCATGGATCATACTGGACTGTTCTACACACACTATAGAACCTGTACAAGCATGCGTAGGTACTTCAAAGATCGTAGTTCGTAACGCTATAATCATCATACTAGTGCCAGACTGTTCTATGTATGCTTGTACAGTCTCACGTAGGTACTCCAAGTTCGTAACAATAGTGAGGAGATGTCTATATCTATCTATAATCTAAGCTGCAAAGCTATGTTAACATTTAAGGCTCATATTAAATGCATGCCAACAGAATGGCAGATGTAGGTTCGCGCCTAACCCATTCTGCATGTGTGCATACAAATAAACAGAACCTCACATGAACATAAACCTTGTAACTCCTGCCGCCTTTCCCTGAAACCGGGGTGGCATTGCAAAAGTGAACATTTTTTTACGGCACGGGGAGTCAGCCTCATACCAACGTATCAGTCATGAAATTAAACATAATATGAATTATTAACAGATATGTAATGTACATGTTTTCGGACAGGTAAAAATAGATTGGTGATTTGCATTTATCAATTCATCAAATAAAATATTTAGTTGTAAAACGCATTTCTATGTGAGCCAATATTCAAATTAAAAAGTTGAATGACCGGTCGATCAACGGTACAGTAGGGAGGCAAAACAAAAACAAAACAAAACGCAACTAAGCTACACATGTAGTACGCTCAAACTAACCTCATACTCGCCTTGTATGTATGTGTCAGAAGGACCCACAACACAAGAACGCTCATGCAAAGCTTTATATTTTCTCAAGTGGCGGAAGGCCTTCCCATGAAGTAAAAGCGACGGCACGACAAAACAAGAACCTCTAGGTCAGAGGCGTGCCCATGACTCTTAAAGTAAAATGGTTCGATGTTACTGAAGCCAATAGCATACCTCGGGTGGCACTCCGTGTGGGATTGTTGCTAGATCACGGGTAGAATATAATAAAAATAATACAAAAACTAAGGACAGGATTACTGTGAATCCGCTGCGGATGCAACAAAAAATCGCTCAAAGGTGGAGAAATTTGATGAAAATAGTATAACTTTCTACCGCATTTTACCCGAAGGCATCGCATGTGGCGAGTGAAACTATTATATTTACAGGTAAAGGGGGCCGGCCTTACGCCAACCACTTCAGTTGAAGTGGGTGTTTCTCAGCTCCTGAGGGGGATGGTACGCATTTCTTGTCAAGGCTGAATAAACCTTGCCGGTATCATATCTCGGGTTTTAAATAAACACCGATCCGAGAAATCATCTCTGACATTCTTAGGTAGATTCGAACCCGAACTCTTGCATGGAATGCAAGCACTCTACCAATTGAACTATCGACCGGACTTACCTCCTGAAAAACTTACCCTTTAACACTGACGAGTATTGCAACATTAATTAAGAATCTTTTAAAATAATTAACAGCTGTATGTAATAGATGACCTATTATATACTGTTTTGGTACCACTAGGCATTTACCATACAACACACCCTTCTGTTAGTATTGTACATAGGAAGGCGTTGACTTGTGGTGTCTGTGGACTAGAACCTATTTTAACGAAAACAGACACTTTATCCTGTTATGTGATTAAACTGTTATGTAAATAACAAATACATATAAATGTTAGGTAGGTAGGTAGGTGCATTAGTTATAGCCGATGAGAGTTGGAGTAATTATTATAGGTACCTAGGAAAGAGACATTCAATTATGTACCTACTGGAAGCTTTATGTTCTGGAAGGTTCCAGCAAAATTGGCTTCTAGTAACTACTGCCTTTGGGAGTATAAAGGGCTGCAAGCAGCTTGCAAGAGTCAGTCTATATACGACGCTCGGCTTTTGAACAAGAAAGACATTGTAAGTGAAGACCAACTGTGAATTCATGTAAAGTGCTAAACCACAAATGTGAATTGTTGAAAATAAATGTAAATTGTTAAATAAATCTATACGTAAAATAAATATCCTGTGGAGAACACCAGTTTTTTTTTTAATTTTAAGACTTTTTGAACCATAAAAACAAAACAATACAAATAAGATCATATAAAAACTTTTAAAGGACATTGCCTTGTGGAAAGTGCGTGATGACTTGTGAGGTTGTCGCGGTTGTTGGCCGAAGGACGAGCCGAAGGACTCCGGAAGTAGTCGTGTTCCGCCGGCACAACCCCAAGTCTCCCGAAGCCGGACTGTGTCCCTTAGTATTGTTATATTTTTACGCGGGTTCTGTTTATTAAACAAAAAATGCGGTAATTTATTTTACATAATTTATTTCCACTTAGGTTTCAAAGACGGATCCACTTTACACCTGCACAATACAACGGTCGGTTGATTTCTGAAGCTACAGAGAGCTTTGGTCCTTATTTTATAGTAAGAATAAAGATCATTCTCGAGACATGGAGAATTGCTACTTGCTAGATGTTGCCAGAACATTCTACCTAACGCTCAAGCAATCTCGAACAACTTATTATCCTTAAAAGTACCTAAAATTTATTTATTTCTAAAGACTTCGCAGACTTTATTATTACCTCACACAGACAAACACAACACACAACAACATATTCATCACGATATGTATCAATGCTATAAGTTAGATTCTACTCATTAAATATACTCAAAGTAATCGTAAACAAAAAAATTGGATGGTTGGTGCATTAACACTGTGAAAATTCATCTTATCTTTAGTTAATCAAACAATGTTTTATTTTCACTCTTTATTATTTAATGATTAGGACACAAACGTTTTCCACTACACAGTAATCATTGTGGTAAGGTTATTTTATTACCTGATGATGATTACTGTGTAGTCGAAAACGTTTGTGTCCAAATAATTAAATAATAAAGAGTGAAAATAAAACATTGTTTGAATGACTAAAGGTAAACAAAAATGTTTTTACTTTTTATCTTTTGAGATTCACCAATGTCACCCCTGTTTCAGGGAATGTCGGCAAGAGTTGCAGGGCTTATGTTCATTTGAGGTTTGGATTCATTTGATCAGCATTTGTAAGCGCGAACTACACGTGTTTGTTTGTGGGCATACATCTGAGAGCTTTGAATGAATATATCCTTGCAACTTAGATTATAGATTATAGATAGATTAACGATTACAAAGTCAATGCCTCTACAATCAATGAAGTAGTATCTACTCCTCTATATTATAACTCAATGTAGGGATGATTCCTTCAAAAGCTTTTTAAATTTACTTAAAATTTCCATACAGATTGAAAGCACTTTCTCTCAATGACTTGATTAAGCCTACAGCTAGCAGTAGGTACCCCAAGTATACACTATAGCGTTAAAACTCTACTTTAGCGTGTACAAGAATGTAGCTATAGTCTATAATTAAATTAAATTAAAATTAAATTAAATTTACTTTTATTTAATTAAATTAGGCTGATTTATTTGGTGAGCGCAGTTTTTTTTGTGTGTATCACACCTCAAGAGCCCTCTGCGAGCTTGGTCGTCGCTGTAGAAAGCGCCAATTCTCAAGCAAGACCCAGTTGTTGTAAGGCTGGATGCACCTTTTGATGGCCGGTCTTTGATAAAGGTTGATGAATTTTTCAACCCAGCGAAGAGCAAATTTGAAAATATAAATGGTATATTTTTTGTGCTCCAGCTCCGCCGGGATTCGAACCCACGACCTTCCAGTTACGAGTCCGAAGTGTTACCACCTGGACTACGGATCGGCAAAAAATAATCTAAGTTGCAAAGATACATTACATTTAAAATTCATTTTAAATGAATTTCCACAAGCAGACTGTGTCAGGGAACGTTGGCAAAAGTTGTATTTATGTTAATTTGAGGTTTAGATTTTATTTGTAAGTACACATTCAGCATTTGCAAGCGCGAACTACACGTGTTTGTTTGTGGGCATGCATTTGATTTGTGCTTTAAATGTTAAAATATATCTTTGCAACTAAGATTATAGAAATTATAGACACGTACAAGTTGGCGCTTATACATGCCGCATGTGGACTTAAACCCAATCTGACCTGCAACTCTTGCCGACCTACTATGAAACAGGGGTGACATCGGCAAAGTGAACCATTTTTAAAGTATGGGTGGTCAGCCTCACACCAACCTATAATTCAATTAACACAAATAATAAGCATCTAAGCAAGAAGATCATTCAGTTCCCACGTTAAATGGGCTCAACGACATCCGCACGTGAATTGACATAGACAAAATTGTGTCGTCAACCGGTCGGGTTGCTAGGGAAAAGGCATACAAATATTCTGCTATCGGTTACTAAGGACGGTTTTCCCGTACAGGACTGATGTTTGCTAGCCGAGAATGAAGTTCCACATTCAAAAATGTTTTGACCTCACTGTTTTTGCGCCAGTCGGAATGATGGCACTCTTGGTAGGGGGCTTTAAGCGAAAGAGATTTTCTTTTTACAAATACGTACACGAGAGCACGTGTCACTTCGTGGTTCGCCTTTTCTACAAACTGTATACGCACGCAAACAAAACACCTGTCCTGAACGTTTCACGCTTTGTGCTGTGTCTCCCTCGCACTTGCTTATTTTCAATGCATCCATCGTTTTCCTCGCGATATCAAAATAGCGAAATAGCACCCTGAACTTTTGACAAGCTAAGTAATCATAAAATTTAGAAATTACTAGACTTTGAACGTTCAACTGCTTCCATTATCACTTGGATACAATAACTGATGGTATGGAGCAGTGGCTCCCAACCTGGGGGCGATTTGTACTCTTAGGGGGGGTGGAAAATTGGACTATGTTTTTTTTTTGGAAAACGCGTGTCTACCCAACGCCTTCTAATAATAATCTAAGTTGCAAAGACAAATTAACATTTTAAATTCATATTAAATGCATGCTCACAAACAGGCACGTGTGAGTTCGCGCTTACACAAGCCGCATTTGGACTTACAATATAAAAACCCAATCTCAAATGAGCATCAGCCCTGAAACTCTTGCAAACCTTCCCTGAAACAGGAGTAATATTAGCAAATCGAACCATTTTTTACAGCATGGGTGGTCAGCCTCATACCAACCTATAAGGCTGGTTTTAGCGTCGCGCTGACAACACGCTGACCGTCAGCGCTGACAGCCAAATGTATGAACTTGTCGCGCTGACAGCTACGCGCCATTCAAAAACGCTTCCTACAAGTTCATATATTTTGAACGGTCAGCGCTGACGGTCAGCGCGTTGTCAGCGCGATACTAAAACCAGCCTTAGTCAAGGGATCTACATGCTATGTATATCAGATGGTTTTGGCCTACCCCCCAACGACGATTTTTATTTACGCATGAGTCTCAGTTGGTAGAGTGTAACATTCCATGCCGTGAGCTTGGGTTCGAATCCCACCGAGGCGAAGGTGTCAGAGATGATTTCCCGTTTTGGTGTTTATTTCCAACCCCACAATAAAATACCGGCAAGGCTTACTCAGCCTTCACAAGTAATGAGTACCAGCCCTCTCGAGAGCTGGGAAACCCGCTCTTCAACTGAAGTGGTTGGCGTAAGGCCGGACTCCTTACCTGTAAAAATAAATAGGTTCAACTCGCGACATGCGACCTCTTCGGGGATAGCGCGGTAAGAAGTTACACTTGTGTGTATAAGGGGGCGATGGGCGAAAAAAGGTTGGGAAACACTGGTATAGAACATTTCACATATTATGGATGTTCTAAAAACATCTAATTAACTAAACAAACAAGTAATGCATTTATAATTTGAGCGTTTGTATGAAAAGTACCAATCAGTTGGCGGATATTGCATACGCCCAGCGGCAAATAAACGTGCACACTTAATGAACAAATACACTCTGTTCTGACGTCACACATACAGACACCTAATGATGGTGATGTGAGTCGAAAGCGATAACCAACCTCGAGGATCTAATCTAATCTAAGTTGCAAAGATTAAGGATTCACATTATATGCATTTTCACAAGCAGACACGTATAAGTTCGCGCTAAAAACTTGCCGCATGTGGACTTACAATATAAAAACGCAATCTCAAATGAACATACACCCTGCAACTCTTGCCGACCTTCCCTGAAACAAGGGTGACATTGGCAAAGTGAAACATTTTCTACAGCATAGGAGGTCAGCGGCATACTAACCTTTAGTCAAGGAATATATACAACAAAATACATTTTTTAAATCATCAAATATTAATATGCACGGACATAAAAACTAGAACATATTTCAAAATTCTAATTTAAAAAACCCTAGTCCTATCCGCCAACATAACAGATCAACCGCCATTTCTTCCTGAGGATAAATGATAAAATGTGAAAGTGTTTCTCCAGAATGAGCCATAATAGGCCCCTCAAGCCGTAGCCTATGAGAAGACAATTGGTCAACGTCCAGCTGGAAGACCAAATAAAAGTCTGCGAAATAGAGGGCATAGTAAGATGAGAGACCATGTCTCCAGAATGAGCCATAATAGGCCCCTCAAGCTGTAGCCTATGAGAAGACAATTGGTCAACGTCCAGCTGGAAGACCAAATAAAAGTCTGCGAAATAGAGGGCATAGTACATAGCACACTGACATAGATGAGGTGTGTCAGATCGTGGTAGGATCGCCAAACAAGCAGTGTGGCCTTGACCCTGTACCAGTCTGGGTACTCAAAGAATGCATCTTACAGCTGGCTCCATTTATTGTTAAGGTAATCAATGGATGCCTAATGGATGCCACTGTTCCTCCGTCTTTGAAGGTAGCACACATCACGCCAATCCTTAAAAAGCCACAGTTGGATCCCGGTGATCCCTCAAATTATAGACCTGTGTCAAATCTGCCATTCTTGTCGAAGGTGCTGGAGCGGATTGTCTCGCGGCGGTTGGTATCCTATCTGGATGCAAGCGGCTTAATGCCTAAGAGGCAGTCTGCATACCGGAAATATCACTCAACAGAAACCGGTATGCTCATGCTTGTATCGGATATGATATCAGCTGTGGAGTGTGGTAATCTAGCCTTACTGGCGCTTCTTGATATGAGTGCGGCCTTTGACACAGTAAGTCACCCAATTCTTATTGAGAGATTGGAGGTGTCATTTGGTTTGACCGGAGGGGCTTTGGCGTGGTTTTCTTCCTATCTGGTGGAGCGCAGACAGGCGGTGCGTATTTGTGATAGTGTTTCACCTACCTACTCGCTGTCTTCCGGGGTCCCACAGGGCTCTGTGCTGGGTCCGATCCTTTTCATATTGTATACTGCTGAGATTGAGAGTATTGTTGAAAAATGGGGCCTCATCGCACACTCATATGCAGATGACTGGCAAATATACTCTCATTCTCGGCCAGACATGGCTGAGGACCTCAGTTGCAGGGTCTCTGGGTGTATCGCGGAGGTCGGTGGGTGGATGAGGAACAATGGCCTAATCTTAAACATGGATAAGACGGAGATACTCTGGGCAGCCACATCGAGGCGTGACCACCTTCTGGTGAATAGAGTACCACTCTCCATAGGAGGTAAGCTAATCCAGCCTTCTGATTCGGTAAGACTTCTAGGAGTCTTACTGGATCGTAACCTGACACTGGATAGGCAAATAGATGCCACAATAGCTTCTTCTTTTTTTTCGCTTCGCCAAATAAAGGCAATAAGAAAATGTCTGCCGTCAGATGCGGTTAAGACCCTGGTGAGTGCGTTTGTGATGTCTCGGATTGACTATTGCTCGACGCTTTATAGTGGTCAGCCGAAGAAACAGTTTAATCGCTTTCAATCTGTGTTGAATTCGGCAGCAAGACTCATATTCGGGATTCCCAAATTCGCTCACATCACCCCGCTGTTAAAAAAACTTCATTGGCTTCGTTTCCCGGAGAGGGTGGTCTTCCGTGTTTGTTTAATGGTATATAAAGCCATCAATGGCTTGGCCCCACCTTATCTGGCTGATATGATTTCACCTGTTGAAATGGGTGTTAGGAGGCAGACACTCAGATCTGCGGGTGATGGAGTAGTCAATTTGGTTCAGCCGCGCCGTCAGATTCGTACAAACTTCGGAGACCGCGCTTTCCGTGTTGCGGGGCCGGTGGAGTGGAACAGACTGCCACCCGGAGTGAAGAACTCCAAATCTGTGGGTGTATTTCGAGGAGCACTCAAGGCACACTTGTTTAGAAAGTCTTATCCATGATCGGAGAGGGCCCTTGAGGTGTGACACACACAAAAACGGCGCTCTCTTATCATGTGTAATTTAAAATAAATCAGCCTGTTATTATTATTTATTATTATTATTATAGTAAGATGAGAGACCATGTCTCCAGAATGAGCCATAATAGGCCCCTCAAGCTGTAGCCTATGAGAAGACAATTGGTCAACGTCCAGCTGGAAGACCAAATAAAAGTCTGCGAAATAGAGGGCATAGTAAGATGAGAGACCATGTCTCCAGAATGAGCCATAATAGGCCCCTCAAGCTGTAGCCTATGAGAAGACAATTGGTCAACGTCCAGCTGGAAGACCAAATAAAAGTCTGCGAAATAGAGGGCATAGTAAGATGAGAGACCATGTCTCCAGAATGATCCATGTTCAAGCCATGAGACCGTTTTTCATTGAATCAAAAGCACCTTCGTTTGTATGAGGTTGGAACATTGAAATGGGTGCGAAAATAACCATGGTCATTCGGCCAGATTACTTCCAAATCTGATCGCTAGAGGAGCTAGTCTCGAATACATACAAAGTTTTTTATCTGTCAAATATTTTTGAGATTAGAATCCAAAAATATCTACACACGCCATAGGCACGTCGTTTTGATGCAAAATAAGATAATGCACCTACTAAATTGGTAGCATCTACAAAATTATTCAAATTCCTCGTGGAAGAGGAAGACCGAGAAAGGTATGGATGGACCAAATTTTCGAAATAGCGAATGAATGGGATATCCAGAGTCATAATAAAAGGAGAGCTTGTATGAAAAAGGTTATGGCTTTGGATGAAATGAAAGAAGTATGCAAGGATCGAAAGAAATGGCGGTTGATCTGTAATGCTGGCGGTTAAAGCTAAGGCTTTTAAATTTAAAAAATATGTGTTGTAGCTTTTTAATTTTTTACTGTTTAATTGCTTAGAATTTATTTGTTTTATATATTTGATTGTATCAATTGCATGTACTCCTTGATTGATAGGTTGGTATGCGGCTGACCACCCATACTGTAAAAAATGGTTCACTTTGCCAATGTCACCCCTGCTTCAGGGAAGGTCGGCAAGAGTTGCAGGGCTTATGTTCATTTGAGATTGGGGTTTTTATATTGTAGGTCCACATGCAGCATGTGTAAGCGCGAAATTATGCATGTCTGCTTGTGGGAATGCATTTAATATGAATCTCAAATGATACATATCTTTGCAGCTTAGATTTAGATTTAGATTTTAGTATACAAATTTTGCTTCGGTTAAATATATTTTTTTATTCAAATAACTTATTTCAATTTCATGTACATCCGATCAAGAACCGAGAACATTTTACTAAGCAAGAAATTCAGCTTTAAAAGTAATTTCACAACAATAAATATGTTCAACAATTAATATCAGATTAATGTGTATTTTTTACTGATATTTCACGAAAATACTAAATTGCTAGTGTCACCTTTGACTCACAAGTATCGACTCAATGTTGTAAGCTAGCAAAAATGCCTGATTTCCTACGGGTGACGTCACATGCCGAAGGATATTTTGGCTGTTCGGACCTTCTAGCATTGTGCTCGTAGATTGACGACGTTGCAAAAGTAAAGACTAATAGGAAGGACTAATGTGGGTACAGACCTGTATCCAGGGTCGCAGTTGTTGTATGTTTGCCACGGCACTACCGCATCCGCGGCCCTGCGCACTCCGAGATCTGGAAGCAACAAATACATGCATGAGATTGATGTACGGAAGCGAAGCATGGACTGCGAATGACAGCGAAATGGACAGACGCTATGCTAGGCAGAGAGGGGCTCAAAAACGGTGGTGAGCGAGCCAACCAGGGCTGGAAGTCTCATCACCACGGTAATTCTTACCTTCCGAATATCGGTAATATTTGTATGAAGACCTGTCAATCCAAGATGGCCACAAGCGAACAGCTGATTAGTCTTCATACAAATATTTCCGATAATCGGTAGGTAAAATTTACCTTGGTGATAAGACTTCCAGCCCTGGAGATTAACTACTGTGTTCGGCAATCGTGCGTTTGCTGTTGCGGGTCCCTCTTCGTGGAACCAGCTGCCACAGGAAGTGCGAGAATGGAAATCCAGGGAAACCTCAATAACTCCCTCAAGACTCACTACTTCGCCGCGAATGCACAGCAAGCGCTCTTGGAGTGACAATCTTGGAAATCGAAACGGAGCTATATTAATTTATCATCATCATCATCATCATTCACTTTCCCTGTTCAAGGGAAGGTTGGCAAAAGTTGCAGGGTTCATGTTCATTTGAGGTTTGGATTTAAATTTCCAAGTACACATTCAGCATTTGTGTGCATAAAAATGAAAAATAAAAATAAACTCATGAACATAAACCTTGCCGCCTTTCCCTGAAACCGGGGTGACATTGGCAAAAGTGAACCAATTTTAACAGCACGGGGGGTCAACCTCATACCAAACAATCAGTCAAGGAGCTCTGGTAATGATAATGTATAAAAAGGGTGATGGATATAGGAAATAAATGAATTGAAAGAGTCATGTAAGGAAAGGGAAAAATCGGAGCAGAATGGCCACCCCTAGAGGTTAGCGACGAAATTACTGTTACAGTTACAGAGCCTTGCGGTAGGACACAAACAAGGTGGATCTTTTATATGCGTAAAAATTAGTATAAAGCGTTGAACTAGAAATCATTTCCGACACCACTGTACCATCCGACCTATCAACTGGATTCATTAATCTTCAATGATGAATTGAACTGCGCTATGCTACTTAGCTACTAAGCTACACATAAAGTGTAACTCCTTAACGCATTTTCTCCGATGGGGTCGTCGCATGTGGCGAGTGGAAACTGTTTTAGACGTTAGGGGGCCGGCCTTACGCCAACCACTTCAGTTGAAGTGGGAGTTTCCCAACTCCCCCGAGGTTGTTGGAACTCATTTCTTGTGAAGTCTGAGTAAGCCTTGGCGGTATTTTATTTTGGGTTTGAAATAAACACCGAAACGCGAAATCATTTCCAACAGCCATGGCGGGATTCGAACCCGAGCTCTCGGCATGGAATGTAAGCACTCTACCACCGTTGTAACTATTGCAAGAAATAAAAAAGCTTGGCGTCATTTCGTCTGGAGTCAAAAGATAGAAATCAATTAATCACTCTGAGCGTTGGTATTAAAAATGATCATCTTTTCACGCGGGATGAAGTGTTTATACGTAATTAATAATTGTGTATAACAGATGGCCATTTTGTAGCTGTGACATGTCGTGACAAGCGGCAGGAAGTCAAAATGGCGACCATTCGTCAGGCGAGCAGCTAATAGATGTCCCATTGGCGGAAACCAGGGCTGGAAGTCTCATCACCACGGTTATTCTTACCTACCGAATATCGGTAATATTTGTATGAGGACTAATCAGCTGTGCACTTGCGGCCATCTTGGATTGACAGGTCTTCATACTAATATTACCGATATTCGGTAGGTAAGAATTACCGTGGTAATGAGACTTCGGGCCGACAGGTCGTGGAAATTTGAACGAATTGAATTTCCACGCGTGTAGTACGCGAAGAAGATACAACTCTGAATGGCGTGTGCTGTACCAAGACAGCAATGCGGTTCCGTCCGTAATCATTGACACATTCAGTGAATAAACCATCAGGCGCAATGGCAGAGCGAGTCAGGACTGTGACTGGCGTGCTTAAATCAAAAACAGCCCCGTTTTCCGAACCCAAATAGTAGAACCAGCAAATTTATTATGTCTCAAAGTACTCTGGCGCTTTGTAGACATATATATAAATTGTAACTACTTTTATACGAATTACTAACTCCATGTATCCAATTGTATTTTTTGCCGACCCTGATGTTTGGAAGCGAGTCGTAGACGGTGAATGAAAGAGAAGTAAATATAATACGGTATGCATTATAGAAATGGCTCATTTGAGAAGTATGACAGAAAAAACACTGAAAGATATAGAGTGAGAAACGAATGCGTTCTGAATGAATGCGGAGTAAAAGGAAGCGTGAAAGTGAAAGTTCAAAGAAGTGTGATGCGATGGTTTGGACATATTGAAAGGATGAATGAAGACCGACTGACAAAAAAGTGTAGAAAGGGAATGTAATAGGTAAGCGTGGAAGGGGAAGACCTAGGAAAGAATGGCTTGATTAGATAAGTCAGATTGCGAATTAATGGAATTTACAGAGTGGAAACAAGAGAAGAGCGTGCATGAAATGAGTGATTAAATTAGATGAGATTAAAGAAGTATGCAAGGACAGAGTCAAGTGGAGGCACTTGTGTGGAGGTACCGGCCAACCTTAGAGGAATGGCGGTAGGATACAAGACAAGACACAGCTGGCAGAGAGCTTTTGAGGTGTGATTCACACAAAAACAGCTGTAATAGCCGCAAAGATATGTTAACATTTAAAAGGCGCATATTAAATGCATGCCCCCAGGCAATCACATGTAAGTTCACGCCTACACATTCTGCATTCGTGCATACAAAATAAAATAAAACCTCACATGAACATAAACCTAGCTACTCCTGCCGCCTTTCCCGCAAACCGGCATGGCATTGGCTAAACTAAAACCAATTTTTACAGCCCGGGGATTAGCCTCATACCAACGTATTAGTCAAGGAGCACAAAAAATTATAAATAATGTACAAAAAATAACTTAAGCAAACAACTAAGAAATCAAAATTAGTGCCCCATCAGAAGACACCCTCCTGGCCTGAAAGACCTCCACGAAGCCACGCCAGGAGCAGGGAAGTGGATGGAGGGCTCGGATCTTCGCCTCTGACGCGGCCCAACGGCCAAGTGATTTGCTGTGCTTGACGGCCATACGCAAAGTAAGTAAATTTAAAATTAAAGTTAACTAAATTAAATTAACATAAAAAAAGCACACACCAAATAAATAATCCTAATATTATTATTATTGTTATAATTGACTTAGATTGTAGATTCACGTGTTTGAATTAAAAAAAAAAAATGAACCCTACTGGCAATCATAATATGGCACAGCATTATATTACTTAGTAGGTTATAACTTGTAAAAAATGTCTGTAAAAAGTTGGCAGCCATCTGAGTATGTCTGTGTCCACTGCCAAAACTTGGAATGGTGTCAAAAGGTAAATGGAATATTGAGATCGGCTCTTACAATACACTCGTACGTATCACACGAAAACTGACTTCATATTCGTTAGCGATTCACGATATCCACGATTCCTCGAATACGTGAATCAGTACGCATTCAGTTTCAAGGTGGCGATATATTACATTTAAGATTCATATAACATGCACTCCCACACGTGTAAGTTCGCGCTTGCACATGCCGCAAGCGGGCTTACAACATAAAAAAAAACTCAATCTCAAATTAAAATGAGCCCTGTAACTCTCGGCGACCTTCCCTAAAACAGGGGTGATATCGCAAAAGTGTACCATTTTTTTGCAGTAACGGGTACACCTCGTACCAGTCTCGTACCAACTGAACTTGAACTATAATCAAAGTTGGAAGGATTTATTAACATTCAAAGCTCATATCAAATGCATGCCCACAAACAAACACGTGATTCTGCTCCTGAAGATGCCTCATTAGGCGAAAAGGTTCGAGCACAAAAAAAAAAAAAAAAGTGAATTAAAACTGTTTTTTTTTTTAAGAAATCCTGTGCGGGAGACTCCCTAGATTCTAAAGACTCTAGGGGTCTATGACACTTGTTGTAGTGCCGCAGAGGGGTACGAGCTTGGTCGTCGCTACAAAGCGCCAATACTCAAGCAACACCCTAGTTGCTGTAAGGCTGGATGGACCTTTGGTGACCGGTCATTGGTAACTTAGGTTTTTATGAATTTTTCAACCCAGCGAAGAGCACATTCGAGATATAAATGGTATATTTTTTGTGCTCCGCCGGGATCCGAATCCACAGCCTTCCATTTACGAGTCCGAAGTGTTGCCACTACGGACTACGGACCGGTCCAATGTTTTATCCATTTGATTTTTTTTAATAATTAAACACGTGTAAGTTCGCGCTTAAAAATTCTGAATGTGTATTTACAATTTTACAAATCAAAATCCAAACCTCAAATTAACATGAGCGCCGCAACTCTCGCCGACCTTCCCTGAAACAGGGTGGCATTGCAATTTTTTTTTACAGTAACGGGTACACCCCGTACCAGTCTCATACCAACTGAACTTAAACTATAATCTAAATCTGAAGCAGACGAATATGAAGGTGTACCCGTTTATGTAATAAAGTAAAACAGTAAATGTGAGCTAGCACTGCATTTGTGACATTTTGTCATGACGGAGTGGTGTGATGAGGGGACGGCGTAAGAGATGACGCTGGTTCGAATCTTGTGACGAATACGTCATCAGAATTAAAACTGGTTGACGAGACAATGGGTTGCTTAGCAACCGAAAGGGCCAGGGCTAGAAGTCTCATCACCACGGTAATTCTTAATCTAATCTAAGTTGCAAAGATATGTTACATTGGAGATTCACATTACATGCATTCCCACAACCAAGACACGTACAAGTTCGCGCTTGCACGTGCCTCATGTGAGCCTACAAAATAAAAACCAATCTCAAACGGACATACACCCTGCAACTCTTGCCGTCCTTCCCTGTAACAGGGGTGACATTGGCAAAGTGAACCATTTTTTACAGCATGGGTGGTCAGCCGCATACCAACCTATAAGTCAAGGAACCTACAGAATATCGGTTATATATTACTGTCAATCCAAGATGGTCGCAAGTGAACAGCTGATTAGTCTTCACACAAATATTACCGATACTCGGTAGGTAAGAATTACCGTGGTGATGAGACTTCCAGCCCTGGGTTCATGTCATCACAATAAGTCGGAAATCCTTTTCACTTTTCATGTGAGTCGATTCAGCAATCGCTTACTGAAGCTTTCTAACTCACGGTATTTTCAACGTTAGCATAGCGACTTTATACTGAATGGAAAAGGACGCACTTATGTCAATCGGGTGGGTAGTTTTTTTTATCAGTTTAAGTCACATATACTAACGTTGCTGACTAGCTCAAGCGAAAACAGATATGCTCATACCCTCCTCGTACCTATCCTGTGTGTATGTGTGTGTGTGTTAGAAGGACCCACAGAACATGGACGCTCATGCAAAGCTATAATTCTCCACCTTACAGGTAAAAGTGAATAAGTTCTGATTCGATAAATCGTGAATTAAACATTTTAGTGTGTAACTTCTCATAGTAAGTGATCTAATTATAAGAAAGTGCTTATAAAAAACATCCGAACTACAGGATTTTCACACTTTTGAAGCGTTTGCTCTCGTAGAAAAAATGTGCATTTATCTGAGAAACCCATGTAAGATAATTCAGTTTTACCTCTAAGGTATCGATATATTTTCTCAAGTGGCGGAAGGCCTTCCCATGACGTAAAAACAACGGCACGACAAAACAAGAGTCTCTGGGTCAGAGGCGTGTCCATGACTCTAAAAGTAAGTGGTTCGATGTATGGCGTATGTGAACAACAACAAAAAACTTTCAATCCCCAAATAACATAAGCCCTGCAACTCTTGCCGAACTTCCCTGAAACAAGGGTGACAACTGAATAGTGAACCATGGCAGCCAACCCATAAGTTCAGGAACTGGGTAGAAACCAAAATGTCACAATCTACGAATATGGAATGTCAGCGGATGAGGTCTGCGCATTTCAAAACGTCAAATAAGTTGTAGCATCACCCGGCCGAGTTGCTAATCTAATCTAATCTAAGTTGCAAAGTTATGTTACATTGGAGATTCGCATTGCATGCATTTTCACAAGCAGACACGTACAAGTTCGCGCTTGCACATGCCGCATGTGAACCAACAGCATAAAAACCAAATCTCAAAATGCATCTCTTGCCGTCCTTCCCTGAAACAGAGGTGACATTGGCAAAGTGAACCATTTTTACAGCATGGGTGGTCAGCCGCATACTAACCTACAAGTCAAGGAACAAGGATCTAATCTAATCTAAGTTGCAAAGATATGTTACATTGGGGATTCACATTATATGCATTCTCTCAAGCAAACTCGTACAAATTCGCGCTTGCACATGCCGCATGTGAACCTACAACATCAAGGAACAAAGTAACAAGGAACAAGGTCAAAGGAAGGTGCTAGGACACAAACTAATACTTTGTTATTGTTTGCTTAGATTATCACATTATTTTCTTAAGTAACCCTGTAGGAGAGACTCCAGACTTCTAATAATTTGGAGGTCTACAATTACGTTTTAATTTTATTAAATTTTGTCTATCCATATTGCTTTCTGCATAAATTATTTGATATTTTTTACCGTCAACTATTTAAAAAAAATTAACGATGCTATGTAGGTGATAATGATGGAGTTAGATTACAATGAATCTATAATGCAATAAGCTATGCCAGGTATGTGAACAATCTAATAACTCACAGGCAGACTGACGTTTCGGTATTTTTATTGTTGACTGGTGTGCGAATACTAGCTCGCACTTAGCAACAGTATCTACGAGTATCTATAATCTAAGTTGCAAAGAGATCTATCGATACCTTAAAGGTATTGTTATGTAAATAGGCAATGTAAATATTAAAATATGTATAAGTATTAGTTATAGGAATTATTTATTGTATTGGTGGGTAGGATGGATAATTGTGTGTAAA
Source organism: Agapetus fuscipes (assembly GCA_951799405.1). Lineage (NCBI taxonomy): Eukaryota > Metazoa > Arthropoda > Insecta > Trichoptera > Glossosomatidae > Agapetus > Agapetus fuscipes. Next base: position 5,737,266 of record OX637343.1, on the reverse strand, counting down.
TAGAGAAGTCACTAGATTACTTTAATTATGTATGTGCTTCGAGAACAGTCTAGCAAAAATGTGTTCTCAACAGTTACATCTTCTTAGTATAAAAAGGGTGCAAGTTGCTTGCACTAGTCAGTCAGTCATCTGCGAGCTTCACCAATACATCGAACAAATTCGACCAGTGAACTAAAACCAGTGTAATGAAATAAATGAAAGTGACGCAAACGCAACGCAACTAAGCTACACATATAGTGTAACTTCTTGCCGCGTTATCCCCGAAGGGGTCGCATGTGGCGAGTTGAACCTATTTATTTTTACAGGTAAGGGGGCCGGCCTTACGCCAACCACTTCAGTTGAAGTGGGGGTTTCCCAGCTCCCGAGAGAACTGGTACTCATTTCTTGTGAAGGCTGAGTAAACCTTGCCGGCATTTTTATTTTGGGGTTTGAAACAAACACCGAAACGGGAAATCATTTCTGGCACCCTCGCCTCGGCGGGATTCGAACCCGAGCTCACGGCATGGAATGCAAGCACTCTACCAACTGAGCTATCGACCGGTCTACAAAGTGTCTTTGTAAAAATAAATATAAACGTGTAAAATAAATAAGTAAAAAGAAGAGTAGTGTTTTATTTGAAAGTATCCGAACCAAAAATCGTAACAGTATAATAAGGTATAATATACCGCAGACAGACACTCAGATCCAGGGACTCAAAGAAAAGTCTGCTCCAGCTGCCGCGCAGAGCCACGAGGACGGTGCTTGGTGACCGAGCCTTTAGCGTTGCTGCTCCGACGGCCTGGAATTCTCTTCCTGCGACCCTCAGGGAGCTGAAGACTGAGGCAGCTTTTCGCAAAGGACTCAAAACCTACTTTTTCAAGAACTCTTACAAAGCGCCTTTGCAATGATTCAGTCACGAAAAGGCGCTATACAAATGTTTATTATTATAACTGAATAAGTGTCATATTGAGCTAACATGGGTTTCTCAGATAAATGCACCTTTTTTCCTATTTTCTACGAGAAAAAACACTACAAGAATGTGAAAATCCTGTAGTTAAAGAGTTTGTCATGAGCGCTTTCTTACAATTAGTTCACTTACTATGAGAAGTTACACCCAATAAAATGTTTTATCCACGATTTCTCTAATCTGTGAATCAGCACTTATTCAGTTTTACCTTTAAGGTGGCGATAATTCACATTTAAAATTCATACTTAATACATGACCACAAACAGACACGTACAAGTTCCAAAACGTACAAAAAACCAAACCTCAAATGAACATAAGCCCTGCAACGTTTGCCGACCTTCCCTGAAACAGGGGTTACATCGGCAAAGTGAACCATTTTAAAGCATGGGTTGTAAGCCTCCTACCAACCTATAAGTCAGGAGACAGTTTATTAAATATAATCTACAAATAATAATAGGCCGATCTTATATGACGCCTCAAGAATGATATGTATTTTGGAAAATAATTGTGCAAGAGAAAATGTGAGAGTGAAGATTAAAAGAAGTATATTAATTAAATAACACACAGTTTTAATTCACTTTTATTTTATTTAAATTATGTCTAACGTTTTCGCCTAAAAAGGCATCCTCAGGACAATGACAATCAAAAATTAAAATTCTCTTCTATCTTATAGAAGAGAATTTAAATTTATAGAAGAGAATTTTAATTTTTGATTGTCATTGTCCTGAGGATGCCTTTTTAGGCGAAAACGTTAGACATAATTTAAATAAAATAAAAGTGAATTAAAACTGTGTGTTATTTAATTAATATACAATGGACTTTCACTGTGTTAACCACCGAACCCTGAAAAATATTTAAAGAAGTTGTTGTTGGTTTTTTTTTTTTTAGTTAATATGGTTTGGACGTATTGAGAGAATGGGTGCAGGTTTTATGTTCATCTGAGATTTTTATTTTTATTTGCAAGTGCACGCGCAGCATTTGTCAGCGCGAACTTACACGCGTTAAATGTTAATATATCCTTGCAACTTAGACTACAGGTAATTAATTGATCAAATTGACTTTCTACTGACGAATGCTACATTTAACTAGTACACCAATGTTTCCAAACCAATTTTCGCCCATCGCCCCATTATGCGTAAATCGATAAACGCATCGCCCCTTTTTGCCCAACCCCCTAATGGAATCAATCGCCTTTCTAGAGAACATTCGGATCAAAAACTTCATTGGGTTGGCAAGCAACTTTTCTAAACTATCAAGATCTAATTTCCTCTCACAAAAGACGATTACAGGGAGTGAAAAGGCGCAGGTTTTAGGGGAATATCGCCCTTTCATCGCCTAATCGCCCCATTTGCAATTTTCGCCCCGCAGGAGCCCAGATCCCCCTCAGGTTGTACTGGACTAACAACCAGTTTAAACAATGCAACAATTTTATTTTCCATGTTAAACCACACATTATCTAAAAACCACGCGATTAATCTCGGAGTACGTCACTTTGTAGTGATTTGTAACTTAAAACTGACGTTTTCGATGCACAGATGTAGTTTTTTCTGCTAATTCATTGGAATAAGCAATAACTTTTGCGGTGTGTGCAAATTCTGCGGTCACATGCAGGTAGGTACTCATTGCGTAAAAACTCAATTACCAAGTAAAGAGAAAATAATGTATGTCAACTTAAACACTCAATAGAGGCGCATTTAATAATAAAAAATAAAAAAATTGAGGTGATTTATTTTATTGAGCGCTTTTTTGTGTGAATCACACCTCAAGAGCCCTCTGTGAGCTTGGTCGTCGCTATAACACTCAATAGAGGCGCATTTAATAATAAAAAATAAAAAAAATTGAGGTGATTTATTTTATTGAGCGCTTTTTTGGGTGAATCACATTTCAAGAGCCCTCTGCAAGCTTGGTCGTCGCTATGGAAAGGGCCAAACATCAAGAAAGACCCAGTTGCTGTAAGGCTGGATGGACCTAATAATATCACATTAAGTATTCATTATTAATTAATAATTCATATTAATTGATATTTTATAATTTTTAGCAGCAATGATTGATATGCGGCTGACTCCTACGCAGTATAAATTTGGTTCACTTTTGCCGATGCTACCCCGTTTCAGGGAAAGGTGGACAGGAGTTGCAAGGGTTATGTTCATGTGAGGTTTGGTTTAATTGTACCTTTTCCTGAAACCGGGGTGGCATGACACTTTCGGTGGCAATCGAGGCCTAGTCCTCTGGTTTTGAACGCAACCTACTGAACAACTGAACTGAGACCAGTCCGTAGTCTAGTGGTTAACACTTCTGACTCGTAAATGAAAGGTTGTGGGTTCGAATCACGGCGGAACACAAAAAGTATATCATATATATTTTCAAATATGCTCTTCGCTGGGAGAAAACTTCATATAGCTTTACCGGTCACTAATCCATCCAGCCTTACAGTCTTGCTTGAGAATTAGCGCTTTCTACAGCGACGACTAAGCTCGCTCTTGAGGTGTGATATACACAACAGCGCTCACCAAATAAATCATCCTAATATTATTACTATTATTGTTTATGCGTCAATCAAATAATAGAAAAAGTAAAATTGTTTATTTCTGTCACTGTTAACTTATTGCAATAGTTAAATATTGAATCCTAAACAAATGATACCACGCATGGGTACAAAGGTGTATCAGAAAATAATCGTTTACACAGAAACATACTATAAACATAATATATTATGGTAGTAGGCAAGGATACCGAGTAAGACCCCGTTCCCACTTGTCGGGTGTCGGAAGCAGAACATTATGTATGGAGCTATTCACACTTGTCGGAAACCGATTTTGTCCGAAATGTCCTGCAACTGGAACCTCCGATGAATATACGGATCCGACACCCAACAAGTCGCTGCCTTAGTTCTTGTTTACCGTATACGCCATTGAGAAAATTTTACATGAGCAATTTTTGCATGTGTACTGGACCAATGTGTCTTATAAAAACAAGAAATTTATTTTAAATATATTTTAAAGAACTCTCACATTATCGAGTTTTACGGTTTTCCTTAGCTCAGATTGTGTAGAATTTGATTCATAAGACAACTGCATGAAAAAGTCATATTTGACAAGATTGGCGTATACGGTTAACAAGAACTGGGGGAGCGAAGTGGGAACGAACGTGTGAACTCTAACGTGTGAAAAGTCGAGGGTCCTATATATAATCTACCTAATCTAATTTAAGTTGCAAAGATATGTAACAGAAAATAAATGCAAACGCAGGAAATAATTGTTTCGTTATTTCCGTATATTTTTTGTCTTATCGAAAAACATCAAAGAATCCATCCTCTGTTGAATCGTCGTGCAAAAAGGATGCCTCCTAAAGGCGTTGATTACGACGCCAGCGAAACGTCGAGAATATTGTAAGCTCTCCCAAAACGGTTCGTGTACTATCCAAAAAGTGTAAATAATTGTTAAGTTAATTATAAAAGTCAAATACACTATTGCAACTTCGATATATCATCACCTTAAAGATAAATCTGAAGAAGTGCAGATTCACTGATCTGAGAAAACGTGGATAAAACATTTTATTGCATGTAACTTCTAATAGTAAGTGAACTCATTATAAGGAAGTAGGTACTCATGACAAACTACTACAATATTTATACACTTTGATGTGTTTTCTCTAGTAGAAAAAAGGAAAAACGGAGTATTTAGGTAAATAAACCCACAGGAGCTTCCGGACGTTTCGCCCATTTCTACGATGGGCTTCTTCAGCGTGAAGTATGATGATGATGATGATCTTGATGAGAACTGTGATAAGAACTGTGATCTCCACAGTTCTCATCAAGAATATCATCATCATCATACTTCACGCTGAAGAAGCCCATCGTAGAAATGGGCGAAACGTCCGGAAGCTCCAGCTCCCACGGCAACAGATCCCGGAAAACATCACTCCAGCATCATCAGCCGGCCGTGTAAGCCTAAAACTCTTATTCAAAAAAACCCACGTTAGTCACTTAATAATATGTCACTTAATCAGTTTTACCGTTAAGGTATCGATGAATATTTTTTGAGGTATTTCCATCGGCTGGTAGCCCATACGTTTAAAAACAGTTAGAATTTTTTTTATCATAAAAATGCACAACTAAAAATACTTCCTTACCGATAAAATTATATGTTATAGGTACATTCAGTCAACATCATAAAAACGCAAAAAAAAAACAAATCTAAGCTACACATTAGTGCAACTTTTTACCGCGCTATCCCAGAAGGGTTTCGCATTTGACGAGAGGGACATTTTTATTTTTACAGGAAAGGGGCCGGCCTTACGCAAACCACCTCAGTTGAAGTGGGGGCTTCCCAGCTCCCGAGCGGCCTGGTACTCATTTTTTGTGAACGCTAAGTAAACTGAAACTGTAACTCTGCCGCCATTCCGTTAGGGGTGGCCAGAGCCTCTGCAGAACTGCCTCTATTTCTTCCTATCCTTACATACCTCTTTCAATTCATTCATATCCATCACCTTTTTCATGCATTTTCATCTTTTACACTCACTTTGTACATCCTATTCTTTCACAATCTCCTCAACTCCATACTTTTCTCGGTCGTCCCTTACCTCCTTTTCCTTTCACACTAACTCTGTATACAAACCTTGCCGGTATTTTAATTTGGATTTGAAATAAACAAGGAAACGGGAAATCATTTCTGACTTGAATCCGAGCTCCCAGCATGGAATGCAAGCACTTAAACAATTGAGCTATTGTACCTAAAGATTAAATTACATGATTTGCATTCAGTCAACTTAATATGATAAAATTTTTAGTTTAAAATAGAAAAAAGCGTAGGTGGTACTTACAGCGGAAATAAAATAAACGAGCGAAATGCACACAAAACAATTAACTGATTTTAAAATAATTATTTATAACACTTGCATTACTTTTAAACATAGAAAAACTATTAAAACACACAATAAACATTCAAATTAATAATAAAATATTTATTTAAGAGCTTTATCTCCTCGAGCGCTTTCGGTGTCTAATCTAATCTAATCTAAGTTGCAAAGATATGTTACATTGGAGATTCACATTACAAGCATTCTCACAACCTCATGTGAACCTACAACATAAAAACCAAATATCAAATGGACATACACCCTGCAACTCTTGCCGTCCTTCCCTGAGACAGGGGTGACATTGGCAAAGTGAACCATTTTTACAGCATGGGTGGTCAGCCGCATACCAACCTATAAGTCAAGGAACTAATCACGCCATTATGGTTGTTCTCTTGATGTTGGTGTGATGGCACCACCGCAAGCGCCCGAGAAAATAAACCAACTCGTGATGGAAAAATCGTTTTTATTTTTATTTTTACAGAATTCATTTAGATGTATCTTCACAAGGTCAATAGGTACAAAAACCCTTAAACATTTAATAAACTTTTTTTATTAGACACTTCTTCGCTTTTTTCAAAGGTTTTAATGTTTTAATCTGGTTTAAAGTCTGTTAATCCATTCAAAAAAGGAATTCTACCCTGATTTCGAAGATATCGAATGGATAGGGCCGTTAAGACTGGTTGTTTTTTTTTATTTATAAATTTGTGAAAAGGAGTGCAATTCAGCAACCTTTTTTTCCCGGCCAGAAAGATTATCAACGCTAAAACATCGTTTTACGTAACTGAGCGTACATTTTTAAAAAAAATATCCTTTTCTTTGAGTAAAAGGTCACTTGGCAATGCAGCCTTATTAAAAAACAGTTTTTTTATTTTATTTTACAATTTATATTTTATAAACAACCTTTTCCATTTCTATAAGAATCTTTAATCTGCTAGTTGCAAATATGTATTGAGATTTAATGCATGCCTACAATAAGCAGGCACATGTAAGTTTGCACTCATACACATACTTCAAGTGTACATACAAAATACTAAACCAAATCTCATAGGACCATAAACTCAAATTTCTACCGCCTTTTACTGAAACCGGGGTGGCATTGACACAAGTGAACCAAGTTTTTAAAGTATGGTACAGTGTGGTCAACCTCATACCAACCTATAATAATAAATAATATTAGGATGATTTATTTGGTGAGCGCTGTTTTTTGTGTGTATCACACCTCAAGAGCCCTCTGCGAGCTTGGTCATCGCTGTAGAAAGCGCCAATTCTCAAGCAAGACCCAGTTGTTGTAAGGTTGGATGGACCTTTCAGTGACCGGTCTTTGGTAAAGGTTTATGAATTTTTCAACCCAGCGAAGAGCACATTCGAAATATAAATGGTATATTTTGTGCTCCACCGGGATTCGAATCCACAACTTTCCATTTATGAGTCCGAAGTGTTGCCACTACGGACTACGGACCGGTCCAAGATGCCAACGACACGCGGTGTACCTGAGCGGTTACCCATCCAAATACTGTCCGCGCCCAATGTTGCTTAACTTCGGTGATCTATGGGAACCGGTGCTTTCAATATGGTAACGTCGTTGACAATATAAGTCAATGTATGTAAATAAATAATGTTACAACGATACAGTAATTAAAGATTCATAATTAATCGATTTCTACAGAAACGTGCATGTTGACGATTACACTTGAAAAAAATATCAATCTCAAATGAACATCTAATCTAAGTTGCAAAGATATGCAACATTGGGGATTCGCATTATATCCATTCTCACAAGCAGGCATGGACAAAATCACGCTTGCACATGGCGCATGTGAACCTACAACATAAAAACCCAAATCTCAAATCAACCTACACCCTGCAATAACACAAGCCGTGCATTTAAAGCTGTCATTCCCCGAAACAGGGGTGACAGTGGTAAAGTAGCCCATTTTATTTTACGGATGGCATGGATGTTCAGGATGAGGTGAGGAAGGACGTAAACCAACTACTGCAGGTGACAGACTGGAAAGCCGCAGCGGTAGACAGGAGTTGGAGGAGTTGGAGGAGTTGGACGCGAAGGCTGATGGAGGCCAAGGGGAGATATGAGCTGTAGGGACATCGAAGAAAAAGAAGGATGTTGAGCCTCATGCCAGAATTTAAAAAACGCAACTAAGCTACACATATAATGTAACTTCTTGCCGCGTTATCCCCGAGGGGGTCGCATGTGGCGAGTTGAACCTATTTATTTTTACAGGTAAGGGGGCCGGCCTTACGCCAACCACTTCAATTGAAGTGGTGTTTTCCCAGCTCCCGAGAGAGCTGGTACTCATTTCTTGTGAAGGCTGAGTAAACCTTGCCGGCATTATTATTTTGGGGTTTGAAATAAACACCGAAACGGGAAATCATTTCTGACACCCTCGCGCTCGGTGGGATTCGAACCCGAGCTCACGGCATGGAATGCAAGCACTCTACCAACTGAGCTATCGACCGGTAATTTTTTATTAAAATCTTTAATAATTAATTTAAATCTGTTATTCCTCGACTTATAGGTTGATATGAGGCTGTCCACCTATACTGTAAAAAATCGTTCACTTTGCCAATGTCGCCCCTGGTCCAGGGAAGGTCGGAAAAACTTGCAGGGCTTATGTTCATTTGATGTTTGGATTTTAAATTACATAAGTACACATTCAGCATTTGTAGGCGCGAACTTACACGTGTTGGTTTGTGGACATGCGTTTGATATAAGCTCTTAATGTTAATATAACCTCGCAACTAACATAGATTAATTATAGAATTTTATAGTAGCGAATATATTTTAAATGTTATTTTATTTTAATGTGTTTTTTGTACATTTGTTCACTTGTCACTCGGTTTCTGGTGTAGGTGGCAACAGCTGCACGCCCGCGGCGTGACTGACTGCAGCGGCATCAGCTGGTGCGGCGCTCCTGACGTGTTCTAGCCCTGCGACAAGCGCCTCCATAAGCAAACACTGATAACGCACTACATGTGTATGACTAATGTACGTACTTCTACTTACTGATAACACCAACAAGACGAAATATAATAAAGGACAGTTTAGACCAACCATACTCAACCTGCGGCCCGACAAGCTTTTTTGTGCGGCCCTAAACACATTCATAAACACAAACAAACACAGGAGGTCCTCCAAAGAATCGAAGGAGGAAGGCATCTGCTCAGGACCTTGTCCAAAAGGCGTGCAAGATGGATCGGCCATGTAATACGACAAGAAGGTCTCTTGCATGCCATAATGGAGGGGATGACCGAGGGGACCAACTCTAGGGGACGCCCACGCCAAGAGTACCTGGAGGACCTGTTGGTGGACGTGCGCTGCTCATCATATGCAGACCTTAAAAGAGCCGCACAAGACAGGGAAGAATAGAGGAGAAGAGTAAAAAAAATTGCTGCAAGCCAATCCCAGGATTGAAACAAGAGAAGAAGAAACACATTTAACATATCGACGGTTAAAAGGTTATAGGGCATAAGCGACTATCAAAAACTAAATAGTTCAGGAGAGCAGTTTAAAGTTTGAGATTGCAAAAAAAAAATTACATTATTTTTTATTTTTTAATCATATCGACAAATAAAAAACAGCTCGAAAATTAAGAAAATAAAGGCATTTATTGGCATTCCTAGTAATGCGTTATACGATTTTTTTATGCCACAAGCGCCTTTAGGACCAAAAAAAACAAGATCTTGTCGGTTACACCAAAACCATACTTCGAAAACGCAGTTGTTTGCTTGGGCATAAAGAACAAAAAAATCATCGGAGAGCTATGGGAGGAGTCTAACATTGTTGAAAATGTATCTCCATGTCAAAAATCACACTTATTTTGAAAATATAAGCGCATGGATACATGCTTCTTTTGAGTTTTACTTTTTTCCGCTACTGTAATTTTTAAGGAATAACCGTATGCTTATAATGATAAGTGGCAAGTAATATTATTATTCTGTTTTAGTTTATCTAATCTAAGCTGCAAAGATATATATCATTTAAGATTTAAATGCATTCCCACAAGCAGATATGTATAATTTCGCGCTAACACATGCCGCATGTGGACCTACAATATAAAAACCCAATCTCAAATGAACATAAGCCTTGCAACTCTTGCCGTCCTTCCCTGAAACAGGGGTGACATTGGCAAAGTGAACCATTTTTTACAGTATGGGTGGTCAGCCGCATAACAACCTATTAGTCAAGGAACATACATGACAAATTACATTTTTTCTTTTTAAATCAATAAATAACAATATATACATGGACATAAAAAAATCATAAAAAATATAATAAATATTATAATTTTTTAAATCTCAATTTTTTTCCCAAAAATGGGGGTGGGGGGTTTGATGATTTTTTTCGTCATACCAGTATAGTGTTGCGGCCCGCGTAGCTTTTCAAATATTCTACTCGTATGTACTATGTACGTGGCCCGAAGACAAAAAAGGTTGAGAATCATTGGTATAGACATCTTAAGGCCGGTATTTTCAACGTTGGCATATGTGACTTTTAACTGATAATAAAACTACCCAAACGATTGACATATAAGTGCGTCCTTTTCATTCAGTATAAAGTCGCTATGCTAACGTTGAAGATACCGGAGATCACAGTGGACGTCGATGAATACTGAAGGACGGTAACTCTATGTTTGTAAGTATATTTCAAGTATATTTCAAGATGTTTCAATTTAAATACATATATTTCTGGAGAAAATGTATGGACAGAAAGAAATGGCGGTTGATCTGTAATGTTTATCTGTAGGCGGCGTTTATTAAATTGTAATTTGTTTTAGTTTTGATGTCCATACGTGTTATTATTTATTGATTTAAAAAAATGTAATTTGTCGTGTATGTTCCTTGACTTACAGGTTGGTATGCGGCTGACCACCCATGCTGTAAAAATGGTTCACTTTGCCAATGTCACCCATGCGTTAACATGCGGCATGTGCTAGCGCGAATTTGTACGAGTCTGCTTGTGACAATGCATATAATGTGAATGCCCAATGTAACATATCTTTGAAACTTAGATTAGATTAGATATTTTGATTTTCACTCCAGACAAAATGACGCTTATCTTTTTTTTCATTTAATAGAGTTGCACAAATCCAAAGGCGGCAATTTAGGTTTTATCGAAATTTAGAGATATTGGCCGGACTTATCGAAGTAAGTAATAAAATATTTACAAACAGGTAGTTAACCTTTCGGATATAAGACTAATCTTTATGGGAGAACATCATTCTCAACGTTTCATTGGCGACGTAGCCAACGTCTTCATGAGACACCCTCTCTGCACGACGACTTAGGATAAAAGTCAATGTTCTCCCATGACGGTTCGTTTAATACCCGAAAAGTTTAATTACCTAACTGGGTACTTATTCTAATAATTGTAAATATGTGAAACGACCGTAATTTCAGTTGAAACCCAACAAGTAATAAAATAGTATTTTAGGCCCCTATATCCGAGGCAATTTAGGGAGGTGAGTGGTCACGTTTAATATAAAAGGTGTTGCCTGTACGTTATGCGGCCTTATACACGTCATATGCAACCAAAGCCAGCAATCTAGGAATCTTTTAGAAGATGAGAGAGATAAAAATAAGAAAATTAGGATAATTTATAATTGGTGAGCGCTGTTTTTGTGTGAATCCCACCTCAAGAGCCCTATGCGAGCTTGGTCGTCGTTTTAGTATAGTGTAACTTATATACGTGTAGTAAAGCTACACATTTAGTGTAATTTCTTGTTGCGTTTTTTACCAAAGGAGTCACATATGGCGAGTGGAAGCTATTTATTTTTTACAGGCAAAGCAAACCCTTCATTTGAAATGGGAGTTTTTGGTTCTCATTTTTTGACGAGGCTGAGTAAACCTTGCTTGTGTTCGTATTTGGGTTTGAAATAAACACCGTAACGGGATATCATTTCTGACAGCCTCGGTGGGATTCGAACCCGAGCTCTCGACATTGAATGCAAGCACTATATCAACTGAGCATCGACTGAAACGTCTTTCATATTTTTCAAAATATATTATTCATCTATAATCTAATATCTAAGTTGCAAGGATATATTCATTTAAAGCTCTCAGATGTATGCCCACAAACAAACACGTGTAGTTCGCGCTTACAAATGCTGAATGTGTACTCACAAATAAAATCTAAACCTCAAATGAACATAAGCCCCACAACTTTTGCCGACCTTCCCTGAAACAGGGGTGACATTGGCCAAGTGAACCATTTTTTACAGTATGGGTGGTCAGCCTCATACCAACCTATAAGTCAAGGAATACGAATAATAAATTACATTTAAATATAAAAAAGAACAAAACCATAAAAAGAAATCTATTAAAAAAAAACATAATTCTGGTTATTTACGTTACATACTCGTATACAAATCATTTGATAATGTCCACACTTTTATCTAGCATGGCCTCGCGGGTATATGGCAGCGAATGACGGATTTCTGCTGATCCTCTGCAAATTATGACAAAACGATAAAGAGGGCCCGCAGCGCAACAGACAGGCACTACAACAGTCACAGCAATGCATTAAATAATAATTAAATCATGTGGCAGATTCAGATAGCTCCAGTAAAGACGCCTAGATTTTATGTTGAAACGCAGACTGGAGCGATAAGTTACTAAAACGTTTTTCGGTCTTATTCATTTTTCCTTGACTTATAGGTTGGTATGAGGCTGACCACCCATACTGTAAAAAATGTTCACTTTGCCAATGTCACCCCTGTTTCAGGGAATGTCGGCAAGAGTTGCAGGGCTTATGTTCATTTGAGGTTTGGATTTTATTTGTAAGTACACAATCAGCATTTGTAAGCGCGAACTACACCCGCCTTATTCATAAAAGGTTTTAATTTTTAAACCAGTATAAGGTCAGTTTTTCCATACTAATAAGTTGGTTTAACTCCGGTTTTGGGTTCAACCAATCTAATGAATAAGGCCGCACATGTTTGTTTGTGGGCATACATCTGAGAGCTTTGAATGAATATATCCTTGCAACTTAGATTATATATTATAGATTATATTATTATTCATTATATTGGTTGAGTCTTAAACAAGAGTTCAAAAAGCTTATTATATTAGTAAGGGAAAACCGACTTTAAACTGGTTTAAAAATTAAAACCTTGTTGTGAATAACATTAAAAAAAACGCAACCAAGCTACACATATTGAGTAACTTATTGCCTGCGTTATCCCCGAAGGGGTCGCATGTGGCGATTCGGGACCTATTTATTTTTACGGGTAAGGGGGCCGGCCTCACACCAACAACTTTCAGTTGAAGTGGGGGTTTCCCAGCTCCCGGGGGGCTGGTTCTTATTTCTTGTGAAGGCTGAGTAAACCTTGAGATCGATCCCTTGCTCTCGGCATAGAATGCAAGCATTCTACCAATTGAGCTATCGACCTTTTTTACGAGCTTGGTCGTAAAAGTATATCGAGTTTAAAAATATACCATTTATATTTTCAAATTTGCTCTTCGCTGGGTTGAAAAGTTCATAAAACTTTACCAATGACCGGTCACCAAAGGTCCATCCAGCCTTACAGCAACTGGGTCTTGCTTGAGGATTGACGCTTTCTACAGCGATGACCAAGCTCACAGAGGGCTTGATGTGTGTGTGTGTTCACACAAAAACAGCGCTCACCAAATACTTCATCCTTATACTATAATTATTATTAAAATATAGAGTAATTAAAATTCAAGGTAGCAAATCACTCCATTATGCTAGTCATATAACAATTAAAATATTGTACAGAAAGTATACTGGAGCTCATTCAGGTCGTAAGTGGTAATTAAAACATTAAATAATAAAATACGAGGATGGAAGAGGAAGGTCGGTAAATAGCGCATTAATCAGATAAGTGAAAATGCTGCAAAATTCAGACAATCAAAAATTCCTGCTTGTCCGATAACCTTGATTATAAAAATTAAATAAAATTACCTTATGCAACGCAAAAAAAACCACAAGCACATGTAGTATGCTCAAACCCCTCTCGCACCCATCCTGTATGTATGTGTCAGAAGGACCCACAGCGTGAAGCCGCTCATAAAAAGTTTCCATGTTTTTTTTACAAATAAGTTCGCGCGTACAAATGCTGCATGTGTACTTGCTTATTTATCCAAACCTCAAATGAACACAAACCCTGCAACTTTTGCTGACTTTCCATGAAACAGGGGTGACATTGGCAAAGTGAAGCATGGGTGGTCAGCCTCATACCAACCTATAAAACAAGGAAAGTCATAATAATAAAATAAAATAAAAACAATTCAAACCGCCACGTCCAAAAGGAGTAGTGTATAGTAAGTCGAACCTATGTATCTATTTTTATAGATATGAGTTCTGGTTTTTTACGCTAATAATTGTCCCGAGGGGGTGGGTTCTCGTTTCTAGTGATGGCTGAGTACACCTTGCCGGCATTTTGATTTCAGGTTTGAAATAATCGCCCAAAAGGAAATTATTTTGCGGCACCTTTGCTGGATATCAAACCCTAGCCCACGGCATTTACCACAATAATATTACCAACTTAGCTATCCACTAATTCTACAATAACAAAAATATAAACCGTATCAATTTTATCTAGCCATATAAGTCCGATTTCGCAGCTAGGTTGATAGAGTGCTTGCATTCTATGGCGAGAGCTCGTGTTCGAATACGACCGATGGTGTGAGAAATGATTATCCGTAACGGTGTTTATTTCAAACCCAAAATAAAATACCAGCAAGGGTTACGCAGCCTTGACAAGAAATTAGTACCAGCCCGCTCGGTAGCTGGGAAACCCCCAGTGATTGGAGCGAGGCCGGTCCCCGTAACTGTGAAAATACGAAGGTCCCTCTCGCTTCATGCAAAACAAAAGGAGTAACACTATATATGTAGCTAAGCTGCGTTTAAAGAACACTTGGGATAAACGAGAGTCATTTCAAAAGAATACTTAATTTTTTTTAGCTTCTTCGTTCAATATAGGTAGGTATAAAATGAATATTGAAATTTTACTATTATTAGTGCGTGCAGTTGGCAACCTGCATAAAGTTTTTAACAAAGTTCCAAATTCAAATCGACAGATCCGCGAACATACCTACCACTCTTGTTCAATGTTCTGGGATTACAAGGGTGACCAAGTAGTTACCATATTTTCTTGGAATCCAAATACCTATACAATTTACAAAAGTTTCATAAAAATATCAAGGTTTTTCTTAAAGAATCCTGTACGGCAGACTTACCTGATATCATATTCAGTTAAATTTAATTTATTGTTTGTATGCCTTAACGTATAGGTTGATATCAGGCTGACCCACTTTGCCAATGTAACCCTTGTTTCAGGGAAGGTCGGCAAAAGTTTCAGTTTTATGTTCATTTGAGATTTGGAGTTAAATTTGCGGCACTTATAAGCGCGAACTTACCTGCGGTTAATATAATTTTTAAAAGATAAAAAATACAAAACAACTTACTTTTTATTACGGCGAGTACCTATACTAAGTCCCACGACAGGTTTCGCAAACAGTTCGTTTGCATCCTCAGGTGGCTAAATAATTACTGAGCCACATGAGGATGGATGCAAAGTTTGTTTTATTTTTGATCTTCTACATAAGATTCCCAAGTGAATGCCTCTACAATCAACGAATTATAAAATGTAAAAATATAGATACCTCATCTAGGAAAAACTGAGTAAATGACATAATATTAAGCCAAGGTGAGTTTGTCAGATAAATGCACCTTTTTCCTTTTTTCTACGAGAGAAAGAAAACACTAAATAGTTTGACAATCCTGTAGTTGAGAACTTTTTCATGAGCACTTCCTTATAATTAGTTCACTTCCTATCAGAAGTTCCACACAATAAAAGGTTTAATCCACGATTTCTCACATCAGATCATAAATATGTATATGCAGTCAACAGACTCCATTTTTTACTTGAACACTGATTGAGTATAACGGTGCATTTTTCTGTTAAAATACAGAATGCAATATTTTTGAAGCGTATTCACCCTACCGGCTAATGCAATGGAAAGCTCGAGCGTTCTAAATTTGAATTTCACAACATGGCGGCGTAGGACGTGAAGTTAGCTCAACAATAATCGCTTAATGTATTTTCAAAAAAGGAACACAACTACATCAAACGCCCTCTTCATAAAACCAACGGCTCACTGGCAAAGTGATTCAGTGAAATCAGCGCAGATAAATGTGGACGCTAAAACAATAACGCGCAGGGATTACATTTGCGTGGCAGAGCGCGATTGCCGACCGGTTCACATTTAAATATAGAATACGCACTACTTTTACAATGGAACTCACGTTCTATTTTCAAATTTATGTAGTGGGTGAACAACCTAGATAATATGGAGTTTTCCCGGTATTTTTCATTTTAAATAGTTACAATGGGACTTGGAACGGATGTTTCAAATGCTTTTTTTTCTCAGCGGTCAAATATCAAGTTTTAGTAGGTACATAAGTTAGTCCCGGTATTTTCAAGTATAGTAAAGTTGACTTAATTTAAATTAAATAAAAAAAAATGTGAAAAGGAATGCATTCACTAACCTATTCTGCCTGGCCAGAAACAGGTATTAATATAATCAATTAATAATTAATTATTGTTTATTTTAATGAATTATTAATTAATAATTACCCTATAACATCTGTTGAACCAGGGTCAAAGTTATGGTCAAATGACCCACCCAAGCGGGGATCGAACCAACGTTGTTCTATTTCAAACACGCTAGATCAGCCCACTTGGCCCCCTCGGCCATAACACCGACAAAAATGACATTTTAGTAAAATTTTTAATATTTTAGTCACCGAATTTCGCAAGAAAAATTATAGTTAGCTAAAATATAACGATTTTCTGATAGCGGCTGTTTTATACATCTAGATACTTCTAAATTACCGCAAACTTAACATTTGTTGTTGGTTTTCCAGGTTTCAAGGTTAGGGAATTGAAATACCAATTATTTGTTTTAAAGCTTTTGAATGGCATTGTTGTTATTTTTAAGATTTTGTGGCGGGGCTTGTCACTTCGGGAGTTTTCGATTTAAATTAACTCGAACTGACGTATTTTGAGTAAAAGTTAACTAAAATATAACCTCACTTGAAAATATCGAGCCTGAACAAGTAGCAACAAATAAAAAATAAATTGTTAGCCTATAAGCCGTGGAACGTCACAATTTTCTTGTCCACATCATTTGTGCGGACTCCACAATGATCCTTTTATAAAACGAGCAAGTCAGGTTGATGGCTCAGTTAGCAGAACGCATCCTTTCAAAACCAGATCGCCAGGGTTCGAATCCCACCGACGGTGTCAGATATTCTTTCGATTGTTCTTTTAACCAAATAGGGAGACCGGCAAGATTTACTCAGCTTCCGCAGTAAATGAGAATCTACTCTCAGGAAAAATTAAATCCCCTCTTCGAAAAAAAAAAGGTTCCATTCGCCAAATGTGAGTAAGGTTGGCTTCCTTACTAGTAAAAATAAACTGGCCACACATGCCACTATCGTTTCAGGGTTAAAAAATGGTAGAATTTTACACACCAATATGCAACTTAGATTAAATTCGACGACCTTTGCTTGTTTCATCTGCAGAAAGAAATTGATGTTTTATTTTTATTTTTGTATATATATTTTGATTGGATTTGAAAAAAATATTTAGAATTCGCAGTCGTTTGATTTTTCTCCCACCCACAAATGCAAAATTGTATTTTCAAATATGGCACGTGTCAGACTGGAACAACTCCATAAAGCTGTTTAAAATATTTGAAATTTAAATTTCGAAAACACAACATCATGATAATTTAAAATACTGCAAAATCTTTTTGTTGTTGTTGTATAGTTTCCTTTTTAAGGTTCTTTTGTTTTTTGTATACTTGTTCTTTATTATTTGTATTCCTTGAATTATAGGTTGGTAGGGTTGGTATGAGGCTGACAACCCGTACTGTAAAAAACGTGTTCATTCATCTATTCTTGCAACGTATACTTTTTCGTCAGTCTTTCGCCATTAATTCTCTCCATCTCGATACTTTAAATGTAAAACTGAATAAGTGACATTATAAGCTAACATGGGTTTCTCAGATAGATGCACCGTTTTTTCCTATTTTCTACGAAAACAACAGTTAAAGAGTGTGAAAATTCTGTAATTTAGAACTTTTTTATTAAAACTGCTCAGATTTAGTTCACTTACTATAAGAAGCTGCACCCAATAAAAGGCTTTATCCAAGATTACTCAGATCACTGAATCAGCACGATTTTCAACGTTAGCATATGTGACTTGAAACTGATAAATAAAACTATCTATAGCTGTGTCATGAGTGCGTCCTTTTCATTCAGTATTAAGTCCCTATGCAAACGTTGATGACCAAACCATCTTTTTTTTTAATAAATCCTGTGCGGGATACTCCTCAGACATACAACTTGGGCACAGATAACTCGTCCGCAGACATATCGGTCACGGACGAATCGGTCACACGACAGTTCGCGTACGCGACATTTCGGTCACGATCAATAGGTATGTGGTCCACAGACAGATTTATAATCTAAGCTGCAAAGATATAGTGGCTTAAACGGCTCATATTTAATGCATGTCTACAAGCAGGCGCATGTAAGTTCACGCTTTCATATGCTGCAAGTGTTCATACAAAATAAACAAAACCTCACATGAACATAAACTTTAAAAATTCTTTCTGCCTTTCCCTGAAACTGGGGTGACATTGACAAAAGTGAACCCAAGTATTTTCAGCATGGGGGGAAAGCCACATACCAACCTATTAGTCGAGGACCCTCCGTCGCAGAAAACTACAGTCATCACAAAGATATTTAGGAGATCAAGTTTTCTGCAGTGGAGCTGTCTTTGGGCCTATATTGTATGCGACAAAAATGCCGTTAACTTAAAAGTGGTGTGGAAGAATTATCCGTGACCGATGTGTCTGTGACCGAGTTGTCGGTGATCAAAATGTCGTACACCGAAAAGTCGTGTGACCAATTTGTCAAAGGACGAGCTGGCTGTGGACGAGTAGTCTTTGACCAATTCGTCGTGACAAGATTCGACCTTGCCAGAATATCCCATGGCGCACACATTTCATAATTGTGTTAACATGTTATTCTTAAATACCCAGTGTATTTTTTGTGTACACTCGACATAAAAAAGGCTTACATACAGTCAATACGGCTGCTAACTACAGTGGGTTGCCATATCAATAGGGGCATTTCAAATATTTCGTAATTTTTGTGTTTATATTGCTTTGACTTCTAAATAACTTTCGTGTGATGCCCAAATCTTTTACTTTTACTACCGGTAACAAAATTGCCTCATTTAAAACTTGGTAACACATGCAATGTGGCACACCTTTAAAAATTGTAAGGTTAATCCCATGTGGTCATCATTTTTTGTGAAAACGAGCGATGGCAGCGTCATAAATAAACATACATTATAATTAATTGATTTTTAGCAGCGTGTATATACCTAAACGTAAATAAATAATAAGTATTTATTAGATTTGTTAAGTTTTTTTTATCACTACTTATTTTAATGAAGAGTTCTATAAAGTTAACTCAAATATTATGTTTTCTCAGTATGGCCAGGCCTTGGATGAATCCATTTATCTAATTTTGGTTGGAAAATCATAATTCGTTGATGGCCTTTGACGATCCAACAGACAAGCAGTCTCATAGTTGTGGTCAATCATAGCTTCCAAGTGGATGGGCCACTTCCACATCGAGCAAAGGACTTTGAAGCAGGATCGGTACAGACAAATACTGAAAAATTGATGCTACCTCAAGCCGGAGAATGGTTCCCTGATGGCCAGGAGTACATATTAATGCATAATTCCGCACCTTGCCATAAAACCAGTAGTGCCACTGCATTTCTGGCTGAAAAACATCTACAGGTTTTACCTTGGCCAGGGGATTCCCTGACATGAACCCAATCGAGACCCTGTGGGAGCTCACGAAGAGGGAGATTGCCCAGGAAGTGATCACAACAAAGCACCAGCTCATCAAAACCCTCATCCAGGTGTGGTATCATACCCCTGAGATTAAATTCAATGGCAAGATTTTGCATTGAGAGCATGCCATTGTCGCAGCTTAAGGCCATGTCACAAAATATTGTTTTTTTCGTCATATGACATAATATGACATAACAATCAAACTAAATGGCAATTAACAACAAATATGGGTTTAAAATGTTCTCAAGTAAGTGTTCTTGTCGTTAAATAACTAAAGTGAAATCAATACATTTTTCATAGGTGTCCTATTAATATGGCAACCCACTGTATTTGTCAAACAAAAACTCTGCGGTACAACTCAAATATTCGTCGTCTTTATAATTCGTCGTCTTTATATTCGTCGTATTGAATATTTGTACGTGAATAAATCGTGGATAAAACATTTCATAGAGTGTAACTTCTCATAGTAAGTAAACTAATTATAAGGCAGTGCTCATGAAAAACTTCTAAACTACAGGATTTTCTCACTTTTTTATTGTTTTCTCTTTCAGAAAATAGGAAAAAGGTACATTTATCTGAGAAACCCATGTTATATAGAATGAAAAAAAACGGATTTTACTGACCGTGCAAATAATATCCGTTTTTTTCATTGTATAAAATGTCTAAGGACCGTAATCATAATTTAAAATCTTTAACCCATGTTAGCCTAATATGTCACTTATTCAAATTTATCCTTAAGGTATCGATACATACTTTATTACGCGATGATATAAAGAGTGTCACACCGCATGGCTTTTGGTGACATACTCAAACAACACGTAAACTTTTTCACTTATTTCACATTTTTCAGATGATTTAATTGAGAAGCGCTGATTTCGTGTGAATCCCACTTCAAGGGCCCTCTGCGAGTTTGATTGTTGCTGCAAAGAGTTAATTCTCGAGCAAGATCCATTTTGTGTAAGGCTGGATGGACCTTCGGTGCACGGTGGAATAAACGCATATTATTAGTATTATTATTAGGTTTTAAAAGTACACGAACTTTTCCACCCAGCGAAAAGCACATCTGTAAATAATCTAAGTTGGAAAACTTTTTTCACAATAAAAATTCATATGAAATGCATGTCCACAAGCAAACACGTGTAAGTTCACGCTTACAAATCTGCATTTTTGGACTCACAAATAAAAATCCAAGCCGCAAATGAGCATAAACCCTGCGACTCCTGTCGCCTTTCCTGAAGCCGGAGTGGCATTGGCAAAAGTGAACCAAGTTTTTACAGCATGGGTGTTCAGCCTCATACCAACCAATAAATTAAGGGATAAGGATCTATAATAATCTATAATCTAAGTTGCAAAGACATATAACCATTTAAAGCTCATATCAAATGCATGCCCACAAACAAACACATGTAGTTCGCGCTTACAAATGCTGAATGTGTACTTACAAATAAAATCCAAATCTCAAATTAACATAAACCCTACAACTTTTTCCGACCTTCCCTGACACACGGGTGACATTAGCAAAGTGAACCATTTTTTACAGTATGGGTGGTCAGCCCTATAAAACCTATAAGTCAAGGAATACAAATAACAAATAACATTTAAGTATATAAAAACAACAAAACCTTAAAAATAAATCTATACAAAAAAAAGTCAATACTTCTCTATACAAAAAATAACAAAAATGAATAAGCCAACATTACAAATCAACATTGCAGATTAGCCGCCACTTCTTCCGGGTGATACCCAACAATATACGAATATATAAAGGAGCTATCACCATCATTGTTTCGGCAAATCGAGGACGTATATTGAGTACCTACCACAGTGCGTCGGCAAACAAACTTAATACGGCAGGAAGACGTCATCGTGACGTCACCAGATGACTGATGACTGGGGTATGGAGAGTGACTGGTCAGCCCCGCAGGTCAAAACTACGTACGTTTACACGGTTCGTAGTCTAGTGGTCAACCATCGGACTCGTGATTAGAAGGTAGGCGGTTCGAAACCCGGCCGAACACGAAAAAATATTTCATTTTTACAATTTTCTCTTCGCTGGGTTGAAACAATAACTGCATTTATAAAAGACCGGTCACCTTAGGTCAATCCAGCCGTACACCAACAGGGAATTGGCGCTTTCTACAGCGATGATCGTCCCATGCGAGGGGGGTGCTGTACTATCATTCATACACGTTTTAATTTACGCAATCATAAAGTAAACGCACCTAAGCTACGCATTAAGTGAAACTTCTTGCCGCTTTCTCCCCAAAGGGGTCGCATCTGGCGGGTGGAACCTATATTTTTTTACAGATAAGGGAGCCCACTTCATTTAACGTAAGGGTTTTGCTGCTCCCGAGGGGTATGATTCTCTTTTCATATGAAGGCTGAGCAAATCTTGCCGGTATTTTGATTTTGGAATTTAAATTTAAACAACCGAAACCGGGAATCATTTCCGACACCCATGCTATGGATCAAAACCTAGCCCTCTGGCATTGAACTCAAGTGTTCTACCAACTGAGCTATCGGCCTGACAAATCATCAAATTTAATAATAATAATCTAAGTTGCAAGGATATATTCATTCAAAGCTCTCAGATGTATGCCCACAAACATGCACGTGTAGTTCGCGCTTACAAATGCTGATTGTGTACTTACAAATAAAATCCAAACCTCAAATGAACACAAGCCCTGCAAGTCTTGCCGACATTCCCTGAAACAGGGGTGACATTGGCAAAGTGAACCATTTTTTACAGTATGGGTTACAGGGAAGGACGGCAAGAGTTGCAGGGTGTATGTCCATTTGAGATTGGTTTTTATGTTGTAGGCTCACATGAGGCACCTGCAAGCGCGAACTTGTACGTGTCTTGGTTGTGGGAATGCATGTAATGTGAATCTCCAATGTAACATATCTATGCAACTTAGATTAGATTAGATGGGTGGTCAGCCTCATACCAACCTATAAGTCAAGGAATCAAATGATGGGTAAATTATTCTAGATCTCATCTTGTAACTGTAACTATATCCTGCCGCCGTTCCACTAGGGGTGGCCTGCCCTTCCGCAGATGACGTGTCTCCACTTTTTTTTTCCTAGCAAATTTTTAGCATTTATCACTTTTCATTCATTCCGTGACTTATAGGTAAGTATGAGGCTCACCACCCTTACTGTAAAAAATGGTTCACTTTGCCAACGTCACCCCTGCGTCAGGGAAGGTCGGCAAAAATTGTAGGGCTTATGTTCATTTGAGGTTTGGATTTTATTTGTAAGTACACATTCATCATTTGTAAGCGCGAACTACACGTGTTTGTTTGTGGGCATGCATTTGAGAGCTTTAAATGAATATATCCTTGCAACTTAGATTATAGATTATAGATCACTTTCCTCACACATACTCTTCTCTTATTCTCATCTACAAGTTCCATTCTTTTGCAATCTCACATATTAGGATGAAAATCCTATACTGTCGTTTTTGATTTGTAATAATTTAGTTGCATTTAGTAGTCCGAAGAAAATTACAATTGGTGTTATACACACACAGCAAATCCATGGCTCAACCGCCAACTAACGTAAATTTTCCATACAAAAGAAAACGATGATCCATGGATCAGCCACGAATCAAACGCGTTACGAGTGAACCTGAATGTGTTCATCACCGTCAAATAGAAAGATATTCTATGCTAAAAATGACACGCCCCACAGGCTTTGCTATTCCGCGACTTAGATTATAAAATATAGAAAAATAATTATAGCAACTAATGGTTATGCACCTGTATAGTGTATATATTTTACAATCTCCATTGGGGTCAAACACAGCACTTGGCTTCTCGGAAAAGTGATCTATAAAACCAAATCATGATTTGCGAAAACTGTTCTTATAACGCAATGCAAAAAGACTATTTTGCTATGTCAGAACTGTGCGGTATAAATCATGTTTTTTTTCACATGGTAATTGTTTAGCTAGGGGCGATATTAAAATAGCTTACATAAGATTTTATACGTAAAAGAAATACATAGGTAACTATGAGTTACACAAACCTATTGCGGTTTACACTTTCATAGATAAGAAAAAAAACGCAATTAAGCTACACATGTAGTGTAACTTCCTGCCGAAGAAGCTGATACTTATTTCTTGTGAAGGCTGAGTCAACCTTGAAGGTAGTTAATTTTGGGTTTGAAATAAAAACCGAAACGGGAAATCGTTTCTGACACCCACGGTGGGATTTGAACCCGAGCTTTCGGCATGGAATGCAAGCACTCAACCAACTGCGCTTTTTCAAAATTTGCTCTTCGCTGGGCTCAAAAGTTGATGTGCCTTTACCAAAAACCTGGCACCGTAGGTCCACCAGCCACACGCCAACATGGTCTTGGTTGAGAAATTACACTTTCTATAGCGACGACCAAGCTCGCAGAGGGCTCTTGAGGTGTGATTCACACAATACAGCGCTCACCAAATAATTCACCGTAATATTATATTATTTTTGTATGTACATATGTACACATGCTGCATATGTAAGCGCTTACTTACACGTGCCTGCTTGTGAGCATGCATTATATGTGAGCCTTAAATGTCAATATACCTTTGCAACTTAGATTATACATAGGAGTACCGGATAACAAGGACAGGTGAGTGCAAACTTAGGATTTTGTTTTTTTTTAATTTTCCCGCCTCGTTTGTTTTTCCGGTCGATAGCTCAGTTGGTAGAGTGCTTGCATTCCATGCCGTGAGCTCGGGTTCGAATCCCACAGAGGGTGTCTGAAATTATTTCCCGTTTCGGTGTTTATTTCAAACGCCAAAATAAAAAACTGGCAAGGTTTACTCAGCCTTCACAAGAAATGAGTTCCAGGCCTCTCGGGAGCTGGGAAACCCCCACTTCAACTGAAGTGGTTGGCGGAAGGCCGGCCTCTTACCCGTAAAAATAAATAGGTTAAACTCGCCAAATGCGACCCCTTCGGATATTACGCGGCAAGAAGTTACACTATATTTGTAGCTTAGTTGCGTTTGTTATCAACTTCGCTTTCAGGACTAAAAGTCTCATCCCCACGGTAATTCTTACCTACCGAATATCGGTAATGTATTACTGTAAATCCAAGATGGCCGCAAGTGAACAGCTGATTAGTCTCCATACAAATATGACCGATATTCGGTAGGTAAGAATTACCGTGGTGATGAGACTTCCAGTCCTGGGTCACGAGAAAAGGTTACATCTGACGATTGATTGCTGTAGCCCGCATTACTTAATCCAGAGTAGGTGACAGATGGAACCAGGAATTCTAGGTGGGCGTTTAACCTCTTCCTTAATTAAAACTAGCCGACCATCCTGACCGGTCCGTAGTCTAATTGTTAACACTTCTAATTCGTAAATGGAAGGCTGTGGGTCAAAATCCCGGCGGACCACAAAAACATACCATTTATATTATATTTTAAAATAATATGCTTTTCGTTGGGTGAAAAATTCATATACCTTTACCAAAGACCGGTCACCAAAGGTCAATTCAACCTTACAACAACTGGATATTGCTTGAGTATTGGCGCTTTGTAGCAACGACCAAGCTCGTATACAGACCGCTTTATACCTCAGTTGGTAGAATGCTTGTATTCCATGCCGAAAGCAAGGGTTCGATCCCCACCGAGGGTGTCAGAAATGATTTTCCGCTTCGGTGTCTATTTCAAAAACCCACAATAAATACCGGCATGGTGTAGGTACTCAGCCTTCACAATAAATTAGAACCAGCCCACTCGGGAGCTGGAAAACTTGCACTCCAGATAAAAGTGGTTTGTGTGAGGCCGGCCCCCTTACCCGTAAAAATAAATAGGTACAATGAGAAGTTACACACAATAAAATGTTTTTTTTATCCACGATTTCTTAAATCAGTGAATCAGCACTTCAGTTTTAAAGTGTCGATATTATACTTTTCTATTTACGCGATTTATATTCCTTGACTTATAGGTTGGTATAAGGCCGACCACCCATACTGTAAAAAATGGTTCAACTTGCCAATGTCACCCCTGTGTCAGAAAAGGTCGGCAACAGTTGTAGGGCTTATGTTCATTTGAGGTTTGGATTTTATTTGTATGCTCACATTCAGCATTTGTAAGCGCGAACTACGCGTGTTTGTTTGTGGGCATGCATCTGAGAGCTTTAAATGAATATATCCTTGCAACTGAGATTATAGATTATAGAGAAGAGTTACCGCTATGCTTTAGGTAGGTTTGTCAGCTTATTTAAGCGTAGTGTGCGTAACCGCAGACTTGTATACAAGGCGATATAGAGTAGAGCAGTGGCGTAACGTGCATGTTGGTGAGTTGGTGCCAAGCTCCGCGTTTTATCGACATTTTTACGGCAGCCTTTCGTCTCCTCTATTCGGGACGATCGTTAAATATTTCACTCGATACAGTGGCGGCGCCTTCACAGTAAACTATCGTATCTCCAAAAACTTGATGGTTAAAACCATTGACTAATAACATCTGTGGACAAGAAGTTATTTTAACGAAAATAGACATATGTATCTGCCTCAACTTATTTACGAAAATGGTTAGAAAGAGAACAAAGAACTTCACAGTTGCATTTTCGTTTGTACAAAAATCTCAACACCAAAAAAAAATCTTGAATGTTGGTACCATTGCAAAAAATGGCTGCCGATTTGACCGGAAATAGCTAAAGTTGACAGATAACACGCTTTATAAATATTGTGATCGCCAAAATTGATGCCAGTATTTCATATTTTCAAAGTGTAGGTATGTATATTCATATTTTAATTTTATCACCCATTTCATTATAACCATTGTGGTATTTTATGCGTGATATTTGTAATTGTTGCCGGGGTTCCACTGCAACGTTTGACACAAGAAGAGCGCAACAGGAAACAAGTATGTACCAATGCAGTACTTTAGTTTCCGCTCCCCTATGTTATAACTCAATGGTTAAAACCATCGACATATTATATCTGTGGACTGGAAATTATTTTAACGAAAACAGACAGTATATCTGTTAGGTTTAGGTTGGAAGTACGGTCGTTCGCCTAATATCCGAATTACTAACTTTAACTGTGTAGTTATTTTTTTCATTGTAAATATTATAAATCTGTTTCAACCTATGTACGTATACATACGAAAATGTCCTTGTCTCCGAATATAAGCGCATGCGATATACATCTTGTGATCGATAAAATTGATGAATTTTAGAGGGAAAAAGGCATTATTTTAGGACAGTATGGCATCTGTTATAATTGGGTGTCAAAACACAAATGGAGAAAGCAAGAAAACATAAAATTTGACACGTATAAACATGTTTTCTATGACTGCACAACTGCAACGATTGACAGGACTGAGACAAATGTGTTCGTAAGTATGTATCAATGCAGTAAATTAGTTTCTGTTCCTGTATGTTATCTATTACTTAATGGTTAAAACTAAGATCCAAGCCACCTAAAAGCCCTGTCACATGAGATATGACAAGATATTTACCATTATGACCAATTTGTCTTTAAAAAACTGGAAATATATTTCAATAATATTTAAAACAACTCTCACATTCTCGTGTTTTATGTTTTTTTTCTTGGCTCCGATTGTGTAGAATGCGATTCTTAACACAATATCATTGGAAGGTCAATTTTGAATCAAATGTTAGATAAGTCAAACAAGCACTGAAGTGACGATATGCAGGGCTGAGAATCGTACACTCCTATTCTTTACATCTGGCTAGTCAAGCCGAACACCTGCAGGATCCAACCAGTGAGACCAACAAATTTTAGACCGGTCCGTATTTTAGTATGGTTAACACTTCTGACTAGTAAATGGAAGGTTGCGAGTTCGAATCCCGGCGGAGCACAAGAAATATACCATTTATATTTTCTAATATGCTCCTCGCTAGTTGAAAAAATCATATACCTTAACCAAAGACCGGTCATTAAAGGTCCATCCAGTCCTACAGCCACTGGGTCTTGCCTGACAATTGGCGCTTTCTACAGCAACGACCAAGCTCGCAGAAGGCTCTTGAGATGTGATGCAGACAAAAACAGCGCTCACCAAAGGAATCATCTTAATATTATTACTATTATTAACCACTAGGTACGGACTAAGCATGAACCTGTTGCGTCGCTTCATTTGTGAACCGTGATGTTGATAAGAACTGGTGGAGGAAGGCGTGACAGCAGACAATTTGACTGGGACAGGAAATGCGTCGTGCAGTACGGGAAATGCATGCGCTTCCGGTTTCCGATTATGTGGAGGTTCGCGCATATACATGCTTATAATAAGATAGATAAAACTCAGGAAACTACCAGCTAGCTTTACTTCACCTTTTCATTCGAAGGCAAAGCATAGTTAGGTTTAAGAGCGCTTTATAATACTTTAAACTTTTTTTTTAGCACCCAAAGTTAAATGAGCATACGTCATGCAACTCTTACCGATCTTCCCTAGAAGTTTGTTAATGTGGTTATGAAAAGAATGTCCAGTCTGTATTATAATAATAATAGTATATTTTTTCCAGTCCGGTCACGCGGAGGGTGCAATACGTGACTAGCCATATAAAAAAGAAATACAATACCGAAAAATACATATAAGAAAAAAGAAACAGAGAAAGAAAATATAAACAGAGAAGATAATTACATTGAAAGAAAATAAACATTGATCGAAAGAAACATATAAGAAATAGCATTAAGAAAAGCCTTGTAACTCCTGCCACCTTTCTTTGAAGCTAGGATGGTATTGGCAAAAGTGAACCAAGTTTTGCAGCATGGGGAGTTAGCCTTAAGGAAAAATGGGCAGGGAAGAAAAGGCTAGGTAAGTAGGTTCTTCGCCCAATGACGCCATATGCCCAACTCCCACTTCAGACCTCTGATTGCTGCGATCAGAGAGTTTTCGCTGGATTCTATTCTCTCTCTGAACCCAGCCATTCGGGTTCGCAGCAACCCATTCCAGGAGGGTAGTTGAGCCGCCACAAACATCCCACTCGCACTACAGCTCTTCCGCAGTCGTAGCAATGCTATATAGCCCATACTGTCGCAGACTTTCATCGCGTTCATGCTTTGTGCTTTATATGTAGTTACACCACAACCCACTGGTATATTGTTGTGTACATTGATACGCCACATTCAAGTAATGAAGGCCCTGGATTTTAACTCCTCCTTGCCAAAACTTAACCCTACACGCTAATTGGCCGGCGTTCGGCAAGACACCGGCCGGTCCGAATTTATTGTTAAAATTTTATGTGTTTTTATTATAACAAACAGAGATGTAGTTGTCACAATGTTTGTCGGCCTGTTGGCCCGAAGACCGATTCTGTCTGTAACTGCAATTGTAAAAAAAAAAGAAACAAAAGAGAAATAAAAAAGTCAAAAATACATTATCAAGTCTTCCTGGATTTTAAGAGAGGGTATCAACATAATACGAGGAAGAGCCTATTTTTGACGATGTCCGAGCATTGTGCGAACCGCCGGGCTGACATATTAGGGGCCGTCCATATATTACGTCATTCGCATTAAGGGGGGGGGGAGTCTGGTCTACGGATGATGGCAAATGATGTACGAGTACCAAAAGTGACGTCGTTCTTGTAAATACCAATTTCTACAAAATATTATGTAAGTAATATAACATTATTAATTATTAAGCTCATCCATTATTACAGCAAGAGGGGGGGGGGGGGTCATTAGATAATGACTATAGGATGATTGTAAGGGGTGGGGGGTCGAAAATCGGCCAAAATCGATGACGTAATTTATGGACGGCCCCTTAGCTATATGAAGTTTATTTAAGCTTTGCATACCTGAATGTTGTACGGGGCAAGGCTAACTGTCTGCACCGCCGTCACCTTAAACAAAACACAATACATTATTAATGGCACGTGAAATCACAGACACAGCAGTTCATTCATGATTATGGGGGACTGATGCGGATAGGAGGATATGCTGGATATGCTGTGAAAGGCGTGAGACGTAAGCAGAACAAGCCACAACCAAAAGTGTATGGCTGGTTGAACCTTTGGTCGCCGGTCTTTGGTTAAGGTACCTGAATTTTTCAACCCAGCGAAGAGCATATTTGAAAACATAATTGGTATATTTTTAATGCTCCACTGGGATTCGAAGCCACGATCTACTATTTACGAGTCTTAAACGTTACCACCAGACTACCAACGACGATACCATGTTGAAAGCACCGGTTCTCATCAGATCACCAAAGTTAAGCAACATTGGGCGCAGATGCTACCTGCGTGGGTGACCGCTCAGGTACACCGCGTGTTGTTGGCATTGGTCCGTAGTCCAGTGGCAACACTTCGGACTCGTAAATGGAAGGTTGTGGATTCGAATCCCGGCGGAGCACAAAAAATATACCATTTATATTTCCAAATGTGCTCTTCCCTGGGTTGAAAAATTTATAAACCTTTACCAAAGACCGGTCACTGAAAGGTCAATCCAACCTTAGGTACAACAACTGGGTCTTGCTTGAGAATTGTCGCTTTCCACAGCGACGACCAAGCTCGCAGAGGGCTCTTGAGGTGTGATACACACAAAAACAGCGCTCACCAAAAAAAACCTCCTAATATCATTGTAATTATTCCCAGTTTTCCATCCACATACACAAAGTAGGACAGCATTATTTTAACATCCAAGCCTTCTTACTTCACGCGCAATTTCACTAATCTGACTCGTACAGTGCTTTGTGGGTCTTCTCTTGAGCGGTGTTTTAAGAGGCGTTAACACTGACAAGTCCTACTGAAAAGTCTGAGGGGTAGAAATGATTTAATCGGGAGAAAGTACTGAAAATACAGTCCGTAATGACTGGTTTGTGAATGAGGGCGGTACAAACGAGAGCATGACAGTGAAAACACAAAAGAGGAAAATGAGATAAAGAGAGAAAGAATGGACCAAATGGATCAAATGCAAAAACAAACACGTGTAAGTTCGCACTTACAAATGCTGAATATATACTTACAAATGAAAATCTAAACCTCAAATGAACATAAATCCTGCAACTTTTGCCGACCTTCCCTGGAACAGGGGTGAACCATTTTTAACAATATTAATGGTCAGCCTCATACCAACCTATAAATCAAGGAATCATCCAACTCGACTATCAAACAATCAACTATCAAAAGTAATTACAGAATGTAGGGAAAATGGTGTTTCACAACTGAAATAAGGTGAACAAAATAAACTAAACTAAATCTAAGCTGCGAAGATATTTATCATTTAAGATTCATATTAAACGCATTCCCACAAGCAGGCATGTATAATTTCGCGCTAACACATGCCGCATGTGGACCTACAATATAAACACCCAATCTCAAATAAACATAAGGCCTGCAACTCTTGCCGACCTTCCCTGAAACAGGGGTGATATTTGAAAAGTTACCCATTTGAACAACAAAATAAATAACTTGAAAAATGAAAGAAAGAAAGAGGAGAAAAAATGTTTGTGATTGTTGTCTTGAATATCATGTGAGATGTCGCTTAGGATATTTAAGTAAAGTTTACAATTTAATTTTAATGCGCCTGCACTTTGACATGACTTTATTTTTGTTTTGTGACGCGGTTTTTGTGTCAACTTGTCATAGCACTGCTGCCGAACCTCACTGTCGATGATATAATATGTGACCGATTGTTATACTTTTCTACTAAGCCCGTACCCGTTAATCTAATCTTATCTAATCTAAGTTGCAAATGTATGTAACGTTGGGGATTCACATTATATGTATTTTCACAAGCAAACACGTATAAGTTCGCGCTTGTACATGCCGCATGTGAACCTACAACATGAAAATCCAAATCTCAAATGAACTTACACCCTGCAACTCTAGCCGACCTTCCTTGAAACACGGGTGACATTGGCAAAGTGAACCATTTTCTAACGCATGGGTGGTCAGCTACATGCCAACCTATAAGTCAAGGACCTTGGATCGGTCTGTAGTCCAGTGGCAACACTTCGGACTCGTAAATGGAAGGTCGTGGATTTGAATTCCGGCGGAGCACAAAAAATATAACATTTATATTTTCAAATTTACTCTTCGCTGGGTTGAAAAATTCATAAACCTTTACCAAAGACCAGTCACTGAAAGGTTCTTACAACCTTACATCAACTGGGTCTTGCTTGAGTATTGGCGCTTTGTAGCGACGACCATGCTCGTACACCTCTGCGGCACTGTAGTGCCGCAGAGGTGTACGAGCCATGTCAAAGATCCGGCTGGCAGGACCTTGTCAATGATTGTGGATCCGCTTGGTAGATCATGTCAAGAGTCCTGTGGCTTAGATGATTCTTGTTAAATATCTGGTTAGCTGGTTTCTCGAAGGTTGGATGGTTAATAAACTCCAGATGTATATTTTAACGGAAGATTAATTTAGATTTTTACGATACAAAAACTAGAGGTGATGTTTTAATGTTTCACCGTCAAGAGCAAGGAAGGAAGTTTTTGTTGGTGTACCAAGTGTCATAGACCCATAGAGTCACTAGAATCTAGGGAGTCTTCCACACAGGATTTCTTAAAATAAAAATAAATAAAAAGTGACAATGAAATGTTAGCCCTGGGTGTCAACTGTCCTGTTTCTAGACTCTGGACTGATATGCGAGCGCGGCACATCCTGCGGCCGCAGCTATTTTAGCGCAGATCCCAGCATGCACTGTTTACGCTTCACGTTCTTGTTTCTGCGCCAGAAGCAGATAATTGTTGTAATATAAACAATGCTCCCTCTAATACAGTCCTATCAAATGCAGTGACGGCGAACCTGGGCTGGAAGTCTCAACACCACGGTAATTCTTAACTAGCGAATATCGGTGATTTTTGTATGAAGACCTGTCAATCCAAGATGGCCGCCAGTGAACAGCTGATTAGTGTTCATACAAATATTACCGATACTCGGTAGGTAAGAATTACCGTGGTGATGAGACTTCCAGCCCTGTACTCCTACAGCGAATTTGCTTCTTTTTTTTAAGAGAAAGTATAAAAAAATACAATCACGGACTTTTATTTTTACAAGTCGAGCATTTATTTCACCTCAAGTACTTTCGACTTGCTTACGTCATTTTCAAGAGGACACTGTTACAAAATGACAAGATAAAACCATAGAGAACTGAGAAGGATGAGTAGCGACAAAGAGGTACAAACTAAGAATAACAAAGTGAAAGAGCAGGAAAATGAAAATTGAAAATCTAATCTAATCTAAGTTGCAAAGATAAATTTCATATCAGATACATATTAAATGCATTCCCATAAGCAGACACGTATAAGTTCGCGCTAACATACGACGCATGTGGACCTACAATAAAAAAACAAATCTCAAATGGACATAAGCATGCCGGTAATTTATTTGGGATTTGAAATAAATACCGAAACGGGAAATCATCTCTGACACCCTTGGTTGGGTTCGAACCCAAGCTCTCGGCAAGGAATACAAGCATTATACAAACTGAGCTATCGACCTGACTTTTTTCGAGCTTGGTCGTCGCTTGGAGCCAATTCTCAAGCAAGACCCTGCTGCTGTAAGGCTGGATGGAGCTTTCGAGACCGGTCTTTGGTAAATGTTTATAAATTATCCAACCCAGCGAAGAGCATATTTGAAAATATAAATGGTATATTTTTTTGTGCTCCGCCGGAATTCAAACCCACGACCTTTCATTTACGAATCCGAAGCGTTAGCACTAGACTACGGACCGGTTCAATTATAATGGTACGAACTATGAAATCAAAGTACCTACGCGCTCCTATACATGTACTATAGTGTAGGTAGAACAATCTGGGAGTAGTCCATGATGGTGGTAGTGCATAGTATGGCGTTCTGGTGTAAGCAAGAGATCGAAGAATGATCTGGCATATGCGAGAAAGGTCTCTTTTGTACGTATATATACGGACTGCAATGGTGCGAAGAGCGATTAGTCGCTCCAGGCATTTTGCCGTGATGGCCAATAAGCAGAGATTATATGCTTCATTGAATTATCGTTAGTATGCGGCTGACCACCCATGCTGTAAAAATGGTTCACTTTGCCAATGTCACCCCTGTCTCAGGGAAGGACGGCAAGAGTTGCAGGGTGTATGTCTATTTGAGATTTGGTTTTTGTGTTGTAGGTTCACATGCGGCATGTGCAAGCACGAACTTGTGCGTGTCTGGTTGTGAAAATGCATGTAATGTGAATCTTCAATGTAACATATATTTGCAACTTATATTCGATTATATTAGATTAGATATCAATTGTTTTAAATTGTGAACCAGCCGTGTAAAATAAATAATTGCAGTTTAATTAATCGCAACAATACTAATTTGTGTACAAGGAAAAGGTTGACGGCAGCTGCACTAGGTTGAGGTAGAACAGATCACTTGATGTAAACAGAGTTGTATTGTGATGTAGTGAACTACCGCGGTAATTATTGAACTATTATTGGAAACTGAGAACTATACGTACCGCTAAACTAGTGAACTAATATAGACACGGCCAGGAAAGGCCGCGCTAGTTTAAAATGAGCCCGGGCAAGAATGAATTATATGTACAACGCTTCTCAGCTACACCAAGGGCCTGTTGCTTTGCATTTTTGTTTGTAAATTTAAAATCTTCGAGCCCTAAACCCTCACGGCTATATTCTTTCAGTGATTTCTGAGCCTCCTTTGCTTTGTGTAAACACTTGGGAAAGTGTAGCTTCTCGGGAGGGCCTTCTGCCACTCGCATCTCACATAACTTTTGCATGCGAGTCCTGTGACACATCCCCGGATGGGATGGATATACAGGGCGTGGGTCAGTGGAGGGGAGACTGACCCCTGAGAGAAGGTGTTGCACCTAACTCCAATCAGACTAAAAGCAAAATTAAGTGTGATTTCTCCCATCAAATCAAAAATTTGGTTGCATATACGTAAATCAGCTGATGTACATCATATTTCCTGTTCTAATTCCATCATTTCCGGCAAGAGTTGCAGGGTGTATGTCCATTTGAGATTTGGTTTTTATGTTGTAGGTTCACATGAGGCATGTGCAAGCGCGAACTTGTACGTGTCTGGTTGTGAGAATGCATGTAATGTGAATCTCCAATGTAACATATCCTTGCAACTTAGATTAGATTAGATTAGATTAGATATTAAAACCCACTTCTGAGAAATATTTAACCGCGGTCATTACCAGAATCAAGCAAATTTGGCGTGTCAATCAATTAATGAATGAACAGGCCCTTATACTACCAGAATTAATCGATCAAATTTGACGTGTCAATCAAATAATGATTGGGAGGTTGGTGCAACAGGCCCTTATGGTTCAACTATTTTGTTTTTACAGGTAAGGGAGCCAGCCTTACGACAACCTCCACTTCTCGTCACAACAAGGGCTACTCGTCGATCGGCTCACATTCATCCCTTTGCAGTCGATATCAAAACTGTGAGAACTTAGTGTTTTCACGACTCATTCATTTGCCAAGCTACCCGCTTATGGGACGAGTTACCGGTATCTGTGTTCCCATCCCAATTTAACCTTGTCCTTTTCAAAACCAATATCAATCGTTACCTGCTTTCAGTGTCTCAAAACAAGCCAACGCAACACACAGCACAATACTACGCAGCTAACAGATCTGCCAAAAAGGATCAGGACATCAACCGCTACATCACCAACACCTCTGCGGTACTACAAGTGTCATAGATCCCTAGAGTCTCTAAAATCAAGGGAGATTCCTTAAAAAAACACTTCAGTTGAAGTGGGAGTTTCCCAGATCCCGGAAGGGCTGGTTCTCATTTCTTGTAACGGCTAATAAACCTTGCTGGTATTTAATTTTGTTTTGAAAATACACCGAAACGGGAAATTATTTCTGACACCCTCGGTGGGATTCGAACCCGAGCCCTCGGCATGGAATGTAATCACTCTCTACCGGCTTACTCATACGGTCTGTACATGCTTATTGCATGTTGTAAACGAGTCTTTTTAATGCAAAATAAGATAATACACCTACTAAATTGGTTTAATTTTGCCCGGTTTAAATAAAAACAAAATAATTTTTGAGAAAGATCAAACGACTGATTTCAGTTTGACGTTTTTCCGAGTGCATTACTAATTTCACAAAAATAAATATTTTCTACTACTAAAATCGGTATAAATAAGTTTTGCGTTTATTTATTAGTGATATTTTTTATGAAAAATAATCAATTGACACTTTCTTTTGTCTTTGATCTTTGACACTTCCTTCCCACGAAATGCTGTAACCTAGCAAAAAAATCCCTGATTATTGGAAATTCACTATGGGTGACGTCACATGGATATTTTGAGTGTTCGAGGCCTCATTGGTCCAAATGAACTGATGGGAGTGACCTTGTATTTTTTCTCAAATATGCTTATTCATTTTGACAGGCAGAACTCATGACGTCACACAGCTGAAATCTCGAAACGTCAAAACATTAGATGACGAATCAAAAATTCAAAAATGGAATCGAGCCAAATGTTGCCAGCTCAAAAAAAAAACAATAGATTATTTTCACTCGTGCGTGTGTGTGTTGGTACGCGATTCTTTTTTTTTTTTTTAATTTTACACTTTATAAAATGGCGTCCGGATTGACGGGCGAGTCGAATGATAAACACAGAAAGACAAACACACAATGGCGGAGCACAAAGGTGAACAGAAGCAACGAAATGTGTGCATAATTAGTTAACACTAATTGATGATGTGTGGCGGTTAAAAATATACAAAACTCGCATCATTGTGCTTCAAAATAACTTCGCCATCTTGCATTCGGATTCCACAAAAAAATATCATCAGGTATTTCCTTTGGCAGAGATTTCCAACATCAGATAAATCCCCCGGCAAGAAAGAAGCAAGAGAAAATTCCATTGAAAAAATGTTGTGGAGTCACACTGTTAGGTTGTTGGGAGGGAAAGCAAATATTTTACAGGTTCCTTGACTTATAGGTTGGTATGCGGCTAGCCACCCATACTGTAAAAAATGGTTCACGTTGCCAATGTCACCCCTGTTTCAGGGAAGGACGGTAAGAGTTGCAGGGCTTATGTTCATTTGAGATTGGGTTTTTATAATGTAGGTCCACATGCGGCATGTGTTAGCGCCAAATTATACATGTCTGCTTGTGAGAATGAATTAAATGTAAATCTTAAATGATATATATCCTTGCAGCTTAGATTAGATTAGATTAGATTAGATTGCAAAGGATTCTCAGTCAAAGGACTCGCGGACCTTAAACGTCACCTCTGTAACTGCAATTATCACGATATCGCAATTCTACTACGAGTTTTTTTTGCATAGGAAATTTTTGACTTTTTTTGTATAGATTTCTTTGTAAGGTTTTGTTCTTTTTTTATATTTAAATGTAATTTATTATTCATATTCCTTGACTTATAGGTTGGTATGAGGCTGACCACCCATACTGTAAAAAATGGTTCACTTTGCCAATGTCACCCCTGTTTCAGGGAAGGTCGGCAAAAGTTGTGGGGCTTATGTTCATTTGAGGTTTGGATTTTATTTGTAAGTACACATTCAGCATTTGTAAGCGCGAACTACACTTGTTGGTTTGTGGGCATACATCTGAGAGCTTTAAATGAATATATCTTTGCAACTTAGATTATAGATTATAGATTATAGATTATAGTTGCCATAACCTCTGTATATTCTGCTCTACCTATTCCAACCGTGGCATCTCTCATTTCATTTATATCATTGGACTCGTAGATGGAAGGTCGTGGGTTCGATTCCTAGCGGAGCACAAATAATTATCATCTATAACAGAGGTACCCATACGGTCGATCGTTTTAAGGTCGATAGCCGAGGATAGCTAGAATTTCAGTGATCGACCTTGTGAGCGTAAAAGAAGAAAATGCATAAAAAAGGTGATGGATATGAAGGAATTGAAAGAGGTATGTCAGGATAGGAAAAAATGGAGGCAACTCTGCAGAGGCTCTGGCCACCCCTAGCGGAATGGCGACAGAGTTACAGTTACAGTTACAGACCTTAAAACTGATTTTAAATTTTGCACTCAATGCAGTTTTACTTATGCTAACTTTTTTCTTAATAAATATTTATACATTATGCTTTTGTGAGTTATATTTGGTGGGCTAATCAGTTAAAATGGCGATCTCCTATTCATAAATTTTTGCTAAGTCGATCTCCTTAAGAAAAAGTATGGGCACCCCTGATCTATACTTTCGAATAATATGCTCTTCGATCTGTTGAAAAATTCATATGCCTTTACCGGTCACCAAACGTCCATTCAGCCTTACAGCAACTAGAGCTTTCTTTAGAATTGGCGCTTTCTATAGCCACGACCAAAATCGCAGAGGGCTCTTAAGGTTTTATTCACACAAAAATAGCGCTCACCGAATAAATCATCCTAATGTTACTATTATAGCCATCACTGCTCCCATTACCAGACCAAAGTGATTTCTCAATTAGTCTGGTAAAGCTTTGGCAACCTTGGAGTGACCATTTGACACTTCCCTAACTCTACAGCGACAGGAATTGTCAGTTCCTGTGATCCTGAGATATATTTTTTTATTTAGAAATCAAGACTGATTTTTTATTGTAGCTTAGCATAAAATAACCTAATCCAAATCTTCATTATTAAGGATATCTACTATTAAATTATTTAAAAAATCTAGATTTTCTGTAGTATGTTCGTAAAGGTTCACTTTTATACATTTGAATGAAAATTCAAATTTGTGTTACAATTCACTTATTCGGTTTATTTTGAACATAACGAGTTTCGGGAGAGGCAGCCCCTCTATCTTCAGTTGTAAAATGAAACTAAAATGTCACAAAAACAAAAACTACTCCTGAAGATGGGAGGTACCTACTGCTACTCCGGAAACTGGTCGTGTAACAAATAAGCCCACAATAAGCGAATTTGAACCGAATAATGTATTTTTATTTGAATTTATAAAAAAACATTTTACTGAATGAAAATCATTCATGAATTAAGAAAGTATAAAAATGGCCCTCGAGCCCTTTCTGACCGATTCATTAGTTGGACATTTTTAGACATAAACCAAGTAAGGAAAAATCATGATATGGGGCCTGAGCCTTGGACCGGTCCGTAGTCCAGTGGCAACACTTCAGACTCGTAAATGGAAGGTTGTGGATTCGGATCCCGGCGGAGCACAAAAAATATACAATTTATATTTCCAAATTTGCTCATCGCTGGTTGAAAAAAATTATAAAAACTTTAACAGACCGGTCACTAAAAAGGTCCATCCAGCCTTACAGCACCTGGGTCTTGCTTAAGTATTGGCGCTTTGTAGCGACGGCCAAGCTCGTACACCTCTGCGGCACTTCATCAAGTGTCATAGACCCCTAGAGTCTCTAGAATCTAGAGTCTCCCGCACAAAAAAAGCCTTATAATTATAGCATCCTTATTTCATGTAAGGGCCTTAGTTGGGATTAAAGATGTATTATTTAATGGCAGGCGTTCTAATGCGATCCTGCTTTTAATCCAGAACCCAAATGGGTCGAGCGATAAATCTAGAACCTAAGTTGCAGAGAAGTAACATGATAGTTTCCACACTTTCAATGAAACAGAAATGGTCATCTGCAAAGTAGTCAGCACAAATTCCAAAGACAAATAAACTGTGACGTCAGACGGCCGGGTTGCTAGAGAAATGGGAAACTATTTATTTATTTGGTGGGTGCTAAGGAACCTAAACGTATCGTCCCCACAGTTCTTATTTGCCTCATCTACCATTTTATTCTAACATGACATTGCATCGCCAGGAACCAAAATCTCTCAAAAAATGTTAGATTGGCGGTGCACGGTGGTATACTAGTGCCCACCTTGATGTATGGAAGTGAAGCCTGGACGGTGAGTAAAAGAGAAATGAGTAAAGTCCATACAGTAGAAATGGACTATCTAAGAAGTATGATTGGGAAAAAACTAAGTGACAGGGGGAGGAATGATTTTGTAAGAGAAGAATGTGGTGTAAGGGAAAGTGTGAAAGTGAAGATTAAAAGAAGTATGTTAAGATGGTTCGGGCATATGGAGAGAATGAGTGATGAAAGCTTGACGAAGAAAGTATATGTTGCTAGAATAGATGGATGTCGTGGTAGAGGAAGACCGAGAAAAGTATGGATGGATCAAATTTCTGAAATAGCGAATGAATGGGATATCCAGAGTCATAATAAAAGGAGAGCTTGTATGAAAAAGGTTGTAGGCATTTAAATTTTTTAACTTTTATACGCTAGTTACATAATTTTTGACATTTTCACATTTTATTCGGTATGCATTCATGGTTTCTTGACTTATAGGCTGTTATGAGACTGACCCTCATACTGTTAAAACTTGGTTCATTTGCCAATGCCACCCTAGTTTCAGGAAAAAGCGGCAGGAGTTGCAAGGTTTATGTTAATGTGAGGTTTTTTTTTAAGCACACGCAAGGGTTTACTTTCAATATGAGCCCACAATGTAAACATATTATGACTTTAAGATTGTAGATTTTAGAATTCAACAGGAAATAATTCCTGACACCCTTGATGGGTATTGAACTCAAGCCCTCTGTCATTGAACCCAAGCAGTCTGCCAACTGAGTTATCGATCGGACTCGAAAATGGAATCAATTTACACTTTTTCTTTTAAAACGCTAAAAATTTCAAAGCCTCTAAAATCAGGATTTGGTTTTGTGATTTCTAATGCCCTCAACTGTGCGTCTAGTATTAACAATTGCGTAAATCGAAAATCTGCATGAAAACTCAATCGCTCTCTAGGAGTGCCCTCGTATATTCCATACATTTATTGTTTACGCAATCGAGGTGACATCCACGCAATGGCTTGTACTCGGGGCGCTGGTATCAGTGGACTTCCCGATAAGGCACGTTGCCTCGGTGGTTGGGGGGATTTGTGCGGTGTTGGAGCGGGGGGAGGGGTGAAATCCAAGATGGCGGGCCGATTGTGACGTCACGTCCTGCCTTGGGCGGGGTGAGGGGAGGGGAGGCAAAAAATGGCGCGAGATCGATAAGCAACGGTCGGCATTGAAGGATATTATTGTGGTGAATGTTATTATTATATCAAAAATATAACCGTTACGCCTGTTATATAGACAGGACACAGTCTGCCCGGATTGTTGGCTATGGATTACAGGTCCAAAAGTTTATGCTCAAGCCCTCCTCTACCCGTCCTGTGTGTATGTGTCAGGAGGACCCACAGCACATGGACGCTCATACAAAGCTATATATTTTCTCAAGTGGCGGAAGGCCTTCCCATGAAGTAAAAGCAACGGCACAACAAAACAAGTCAGAGGCGTGCCCACGACTCTGAAAGTAAATGGTTCGATGTTACTGAAGCTAATAGCATACCTCGGGTGGCACTTCTTGTGGTATTGTTGCTAGATCACGAGTAGCGTGAAGAATGATATACATAATACAAAATAATAATAAAATTCTAAGGACAGGATTACTGTGAATCCGCTGCGGATGCAGCTTGGCAAAAGGAAGCGCAAAATCGGTCAAATGCGGAGAAATTTGATTTTGTAGCAACAAAGTCAGCGTAACCGACTGGGCCCATGGCCGGTCGTAGGTACTGCAGCAAGGATTGCGCAACCCGATCTGTTTAGTATTGTAAGGGACTGTATAAAAGCTTTCACTGCAACCTTCTGGAGATGCCGAGAGGAAGCCCCAACGCGGTGTTGGGGGAAGGCGCCTTCCGTGTCGCTGCGCCCCCGTGGCCTGGAACTCCCTGCCTGACAGAAGCAGACTATAGATGCTGGGGCGGTCTTCAGTACCCTTAGTACGAGTTGCAAAACTTGAGAAAAGTAAAGTCTACGGAAAATATTAAAGCGTGATTTCTCCCAAAATCTGCCGTTTTTGTTTCTTATACTTTTGTTAGTTACAGTGATGAAGTAAATCAAGTTCAAACAAACAAAAACGGCAGATTTTGGGGGAAATCACTCTTTAATAATTGCCGTAAACTTTACATTTCTCACGTTTTGCAACTCGTACTAAGGGTACAGGAGGCAGTTGAAGACCCACCCCCCCACCCCATCATCATAAGATGACCAATGATTTTTTTTTTTATTACCTACTGGGTATTTTTCTTGCGCCTTTTCATGACCGTCGCGTCGGTCATCCCAAAGGCGCTGCTGATTGCGGAAAAATATGGTATTTAGGCCCTTCTTAAATCTACCTGCAGGCTCTGGAGAGACGAATTAAAACGTTCGAGATGTGTCTATACCGAAAAATGCTTCGGATCTCTTGACGTGATCGGGTCACCAATGAAGAAGTCCTCCAACGAATGCGCCCTACAAAGGAGCTTCTGCCAACCATTAAGCAGAGAAAACTGATGTACTTCGGTCACATTTTGAGAAATGAGAAATACCGTCTCCTGCATCTTATCATACAGGGTAAGATTGAGGGGAGAATATCTCAGGGACGCCAAAGGACATCGTGGCTGAAAAACCTGCGATAGTGGTTCGGCAGACGCACAAGTCTCTGTTTGAGCCTCAGCATCCACAGTCAAAATAGCCATGATGATCGCCGATCTTCGA
This sequence comes from Agapetus fuscipes, assembly GCA_951799405.1. NCBI lineage: Eukaryota > Metazoa > Arthropoda > Insecta > Trichoptera > Glossosomatidae > Agapetus > Agapetus fuscipes. Next base: position 5,695,120 of record OX637343.1, on the reverse strand, counting down.
TAGAAGTGGCACGACAAGAAGAAGAATAGATATCTGCTCTTTTTGTCCGTCGTCCGCAGTCCTGCTGGCAGAGGGTTCCGGGCCATGGAACACGGAAAGCCCGATCGCCAAACACGGTAGTCGGGCTTCTCCTCGGAAGCTCTAGGGTGCTGCCAATGGTTTGCGCTGACCTCAGTGTCCACCCTCTCTCGTCAATGCATTGTTTTCTCAATCAGCTCTTGCAGGTATTGGGGAGCTGCTCCATGCAGCACCTTGTGTGGCATTGCGCACAGCTTGAACTTTACCCTCTCAGGTATACGGAGCCAGTGAAGCCTCGATTTACAAGTCTGAAGCGCTAACCACTAGACCGGTAAATCTGATCTACGTATCATCGACTTTTTTGTATGTATGAATCACTGTAGGCTGCGGATGAGCCATTGCTTTGCTGTTTGAGAATAACACCGTATGAAGTCTGTTGATGATGATGATGAGTTGATGATTTCTTTATAGCGCCGTTTCGTGATGTAGTCACTCCAAGGGCGCTGGTGCAAACGATGCCAGAAATTTGCTTGTCTTCAGTGCATTCCGGAACTTTCCATGGTCCTCTAGCTCTCTCACATGATGTGGCAGGTGGTTCCAGTTGTTAGTGGGACAGTCATGGAGGAAGTATTAATTCTTAGCCCATCTTTCCTTTCTTAATTATTTCTTAGCCCATCCAGTTCTATAAATCCATGGGGACAGTAACAAAAGCACATAAAAAAAAACAAGATTAAAATATTGCTAATGTCCGCACGTGAATTGACATAGACTAAATCGTGTCGTCACCCGGCCGGGTTGCTAGGAAAGAGACAAAAAAATATTTTGTTATCGGTTGCTATGCACGGCAGTCCCATTCAAGACGGACGTTTGCTCGCCGAGAAAAAAGTTCAAAATTCAAAAATGTTTTAAAGATTTTCAATGGCAATGTAATCATTTCTTAGATTTGGGGCGGGGTTTGTCTCTTCGAATGTACTATTTGGTTTATTAGTAAACTAAAACTGAATATGAAACTACCGAAACTTCGTGAAGTATTTTTAGTAAGAAATTTCAGTAAATTGAAAATTTAAGGGCCAGTATTTTCAACGTTAGCATAGTAACTTTATACTGAATAAAAGGGACGCACAAGTCCATCGGGTGGGTACTATTTTTATCAGTTTAAAGTCACATAAGCTAGCGTTGAAAATACCGGACCTTAGTTAACTAGAGTTCAAAATAACGGACCCGGGTATACAATACACGAAAACAATAAATTAAACTTTACCTACGTGTAAAAAATGCCTCCTTAACAACAAAAAGTACATAATACGAAAATTGTAGTTAATCTTATGTAAAAATATAGGATTTTCGAGCACGCAAGTTTTCGCATGAAAGCGGTTTATTTTTAGAAAAGTTCGTGCTAATGTTTTCGTACAGTTACTTCTCATCGAAGGTTGAACGACATTTTCTCTCTAGTTTATATTTTAAGTTAAAGTTAAAAGTAAAAAAAAAGTATTTCTTCTAGAGTTCGTTTATCTTCTCGGGCGTTTTGAGTGTTATCACACCATGATGTAATGACGCCGAGAGCGCTCTAGGAAATAAGCCAACTCGTGAAGAAAAACGTTGTTTTTTTTTACATCACGAATTTAAAATTAATCTTCACAATGTCAATACATAAACCCTTACACTTTTATAATATTTTCAAAATGAGGTTTTGCCAAAATTCTGTCTGAAGAGATCCTTACTATTCTTAGACATTTTAGTCGTCGGTTGAGCCCACGCTTTGGCAAACTAATGATGCCTGGGCTGAAAGTCTTATCACCACGGTCATTCTTACCTAACGAATTTTGGTAATATTTGTATGAGGACTAATCAGCTGTTTAATTGCGGCCATCTTGGATTGACAGGTCTTCATACCAATGCATCATTAGTTTGTCATAGCGTGGGCTTAACGGACGACTAAAATGTCTAAGAATAGCACGGTATGAAATTAAATTTTCGGTAAAAGGCCGACCTTACGCCTCTATTTCCCTTCAAGTGGGGGTTGCTCAGCCCCCAATGAGGCTGGTTCCCCATTATTGCGAAGGCTGAATAAACCTTTCCGGTATTTTTACATTCGGTTTGAAATAAACACCGAAACGAGAAATCATTTCTGACACCCTTGGTGGGGATCGCACCCTGAACCCCGGATTTTTTTTATTTTATTTGATTTTATTAAGGAGAAAAAACAGATTTAGACACAATTACAAAAACAAGAAAAATGGAAACATAAACAATAATTAATTTATAAATAGCCTTAATCCTAAAAAAAATCCCACAACTAGTAAAAAAAAATTAAGGAGCTGACAAAAAATAAAATAAATCAAATTAATAACAGAAATAAAAATAAGAGGAAAAAAGAAGAACGAGAAATTAAAAATAATCAAGAAATACATATAATAAAAAAAAACAATCAAGATACAATGGATGGCAAGGACATTTTATAAATACTCTTTATGGAATGGAAAAAAAGCATTCTAGCAACTGAGCTATCGACCGGGCATTATTTATTAATCACCGTAAATTAAAATAGACAATAGAAAAAATTGTACCGTCCCCCGGCTGGGTTGCTAGGGAAAATGCAAACAAATATTTTGTTATTTGACGGCAGCCTCATACAAGACTGACGATTGCTAGTCGAGAAAAAAAATCCAAATACAAAAAGTGTTCCGACCTCATTGATATTAAATAAAGAAGGCAATTTTCTGGTTACATTACTAATGCATGACTAAAAGAAGTCACAAGATGTCCATCGACGGAGAATAACAATGGCGGCAAGACAATTATTTCTGTCAATTAGAAATAATTAAGGCGGGTCAAGGAAAAACACCATTTACCTTCAAAAAACGAACAATTAAATGTCATTTCAGTACAAGACACATTAGATACTCGTAAATGGACGCGCACACAATACTATAATTTCTTAAAGCGTTATCAATCTACAGACGCTCCCACAACATTCGCATTCTTGCGTGACATTTTTAAATGTACTGTTACGATTTTAGTTGTGTTCTTTTAAATTAACAGCAATTTATTTTACACAATGTCGGTTTACAATGTACTGATTTCTAGCTCTTGGTTTATCGACTTCACGGCTCAGTGTTTCAATCGACACTGGTATCTCATACAATTGCGGTTCAAATATATAGCGTATAAACGGACACCTCTCGCATATTCCACGTGCCACATAAGATAAATGGACGTGCACACAATACTATAATTTCTTAAAGCGTTATCAATCAACAGACGCTCCCACAACATTCGCATTCTTGCGTGCCATTTTTAAATGTATTGTTACGATTTGAGTTGCGTTCTTTTAAATTAACTGCAATTGATTTTTCAAGATTTATTTTACACAATGTCGGTTTACAATGTACTGATTTCTAGCTCTCAGTGCTCACGGCTCAGTGTTTCAATCGACACTGGTCTCTCATACAATTGCGGTCCAAATATATAGCATCTAAACGGACGGCTCTCGCATATTCCAGACTCTTCTATGGTGAACCACACACTTCTGTATTGTTCCATATTATTCTAGTTACGCATACCAACTACGTGCCTGGGCACATGCATACATTAAACTATAGGTACAAGCAACTCACAGTAGACTATACTAGAGGCGACACATACACATAAGCAAGCCACGTAATCGGGCTCATAAGTTTGTAACAGAACGCTTTACACCCTCATCCAATCGCGCATGATTTTTAATGTTATCGGATGGACTAACGATGAAAATTTTAATTTAGATCTTTTTAAGGGAATGTATAACAAAATACATAAAAAAAACAGTTTATTTTCATAAATTGAGCATTCATTTCACCTCAAGTACTTTCGACTTGCTAACGTCAATTTCAAGAGGACACACATAGATCTTTTTACTCAGCTGGCAAACATGCTGGGACTAGAATCCTTAGCAGACCAATAATCAGATATTTTTTTGCCTTTTTCATAGCAAGCCGGCCGTCACAATTTTGTCCAAAGTTTAATAATCTACGATAATCTTAGTTGCAAAGATATATTACTATTTCAGACACATATTAAATGCATTTCCAAAGCAGACACGTGTAAGTGTAAGTTCGCGTTTAAACATACCACATATGCGTTTACAAAATAAAAATCCAAAACCTAAAATGCACATAAAAAGTGCAACTTTTGCAGACATTCCTTGAAATAGTGTTGAGATCAGCAAAGTGAACCAATTTTTATAGTATGGGTGGTCAACCTCCTACAACTAAATTTAGTGAAATTTTCAAAAGACCCTTTTTTGAACCGACTATTTGTACATTTTTTAACTAAAAAAACGATTCGGTATACTCACACCCTTCTCATACCCGTCGTCTATATATGCGTCAGAAGGACCCACAGCGCTTGGACGCTCATGCACAGCTATAGGTATATTTTCTCAAGTGGCGGAATGCCCTTCCGCAACGGCACGACAAAATCAAAGGCGTGCACATTATTCTGACTCTTATTTAATTACCATCACTGGAATAAAGATTAATTACAATTTATCTGAATGACTACTATATAGAACAAATCTGTCATGAATGTTATGCATGTGTGCCTCAAAGTGCAAAAATGTAGAATGATATGTGAACGCCTATCAGTCACATTATTATGTCACTATTCTTTGTACTTAATTATAGTATACAGTACATCTTATAAGAACTGAAGGGATTTCAAATCCAAAAGAAACATAAATAAATAATAAATTTAAAGTTCAACAGTTGTAACACTCTCTTGGTCACACAATAAAATGATTTTTTTTTACAATAGAATCCGAGCAAATTCCATAGACAATAAAATTGCAAAATCACATGGCCGGGTTGATAGAGAAAAGGCAAACAAATAATAATACATTGATGATTTACTTGGTAAGAGCTGTTTTCGTGAGAATCACACATCAAGAGCCCTCTTGTTTTCGCTACAAACGCCGATTCCCAATCAAGACCCATTTTCTGTACGGCTAGATAAACCTTTGTTGACCGGTCTGTTTTTTTTAGAAGAAAATTATTTTTTTAACCCCTCGAATAACACATTGGAAAATATAACAAAAATTGTTCTCCACCGGGAATCAGACTCACCAATTTCGGAATACGAGTCTGTAGCCTTAACCACTGGACTACAGACTAGTCAAACAAATACGTATTTTGTTACAGATTTTCTGGATCATTCTATAGAAGTGTGACCTTTACTGAAACAGGGATGTCATTGGCAAAGTGAACCATTTTTTACAGCATGGGTGGTCAGCCTCATTCCAACCTAGAAGTCAAGTGACATGTGAAAAAATATTTTTTCGATGAAACAGTGACTCATGACATGATAAGTTTGCCGAAAAAAAATCAAATATGGAATATCCGTTACGAGCCAACAAAAATGTATGAGTAATCTAAATTAAAAACAAAAATGACGTTTACTTTTTAGTGTATTGCCAGAATGTGGAATAACGCGTGTACCTATAATAATATAATTAATATCGTTGCGTGACTGAATGGCTGCGAGCTGGCCACACTGTTCTTGATTTGAATACCCTCTATACCTGCCACAACTGGCAATTGATTCTTCCGGAAAAACATAGCCCAATTGTATTCACATTGGGGTGTCTATTGTACACTGTAACTGTTTTTACTTTATGGCGTTCCGAAGGAACTATTAAGTATTGAACAGATGAAAATTTCAAATGAAATTTACTCAAAAATGGCTCCAACGATTTTCTTTATTTTTGTTTTATAATCGTCATTATAATAGTGCTATGTAATAACAATAACCATTGTCCCATAATATTATTTGTGTTGTGGGTTGCTATACAAAAGAAGAAAAAAATCTCGGCAGTGAAAGGGTTAATTAAAAAGTTATATTCTATAATTTAAATGCCATTATATATACCTACATTTCTTTATCATTTTTTTTTTAAAAGTAAATAGGTATGTATAGGGTATAGCAAAACGTCTAATATAATAGTTATTTATGCCACTGCCAAGTAATGATAGTCTTTTTAACACGAGTGCTAGTTTGTGCCATGAGGCGCAGCCGAATGGCACAATAGAAAGCACGAGTGTTACAAAGACTAATTACGTGCAGTGGCATACAATACTTTTTCTACGACCATGAGAGAATTAACAAAATAGTGAATAATAGTCATTATAATGTACTCGTCCATTTGAAGTAATTAAAACCTTACCTTTGTCAAAACGTGTGATTTATCATTCCCTTCGATTATCTAATCTAACCTAAGTTGTAAAAATAAATTATATTTAGGTTTCATATTGAATTCATGCCCACAAGCCGACACATATGTATAAGGTCGCGCTTTTACATCCTGCATATAAGCTTAAACATTCAAACCCAAAACTCAAATAAACATAATATGCCCTGCAGTTGTATTGGCAGGTGAACCAAATTTGTACAGCATAGGTGATCAACCTCATACTCACCTATTAACCAAGTAACTTTTTGAGTTTGTTTATTTTTTGCGGTGAAATTTTTTGTATTGTTTTCCTTTCAAGCCTTTTATTTTCCATTGAAAAAAGGAAAGCTTTATTTGGAGCAATCCGATAAATAAATTCGATAAATTTTAGCACTATTAACAATTTTTATTTGACTCTACACATAAAATATACTTATTTATTTTCATCTGAACAGGTCTGAAAGTCTCATCACCACGGTAATTCCTACCTACCGAATATCACTAATATTGTATGAAGCCTAATCAGCTGATCGCTTGCGGCCATCTTGGATTGACAGGTCTTCATACCCCCATACAAGGTTGACATTTGAAATTAAAAAATGGTTCCAATTCTGACAATGCGCATGCGCACATGTTCATTTTAACACGGTTACCGGTTGCATAATGTAACATTATGCAACGGGTGTAGAAATGTATGGCATTGTGATTGCGTTATCCGTTTTGTAATTAGTAAATTACCAAATGGGAGTAGAAAAAAAATACTAGGCTACGATTCTTCAAATTTAATAACTACCCATAATAATCGATCATTACTTTTCTCAAAATATGAATGAAAAGTATACCAACCATACAAAGTGATAGTTTAGATACCAAATTTGAGGCAAATTAAAAATTACTGAAAACAGATTACTTCATTGACAATACTTTTTTTATATAAATTGAATATAATGCGACGGCTGAATAGCGTCAAAGCCATTGGCTTATGATATCTGTGGACTAGAAATTATTTCAACGAAAATAGACATTATAAATCTGATTCAACCTACTGACGAAAATGATCCTTAGTAAGAAAGAGAACAAAGAACTTCACAGTTGCATTTCCATATGTAAAATAGAACTCGGGCGAATGTAAAAATGTTTCTAGAAAGGTGGCAGCATTGCCGCGTACCTACGTACCTACTATGCCTGGACCAGTCTAAACATAGACGCATGCGGTATAAATCTTGTGATCGATAAAATTTAGGAATTTTAAATGAAAAATGCATAATTTTAAGACATTATTGCATGTGTTATATTGGGGTGTCAAAACACGAAATGGAGAAAGCAAGAAAACTTAAAATTTGACACGTAAAAATATGTTTTGTATGACTACGTATGACAGGACTGAGACAAAAGTGGTTTATACTATGTATCAATGCAGTAGGTTAGTTTACGCTACTCTTCGTTTTTACTCCATGGTCGAAGCTTGTGGTCGAAGCTTGTGGTCGAAGCCGTTCAAATACAAAGTACGCGACGTTCGGCGCTTTAGCGTGCCGCCTTGACGCGCGCCAAAAACGCTTTCCAATCGACGAAGCCTGAAAACGAAATTCTTACATAATAAACGGAACTCGTGCAAGGTTTGTTGGTCCACTCGTGAGAATCGCTGGCTTTGATTACATCCACATTATGCTGCCAGGTGTGGGGAACGGATGTGCCAAACGGAACACACAACGCGGCCGTAAATAATTCATAACATACAGGCATAATTACACAACAATACCTGAAAGGTAAAACTGGATAAGTGACATATAATGGGGCATCCACACGCTTGCGGCAAGCGCCTTGCGGCAAGTAGTCTAAGAGCTAGACGTACGAAACCTTACCTCATATACTACCAGGCAGAGACATGGTCAGTGGACTCGACGCAAGCGTGTGGATGCCCCATTTTTTTCAAGGAATCCTGTGCGGGAGGCTCCTCAATTCTTAAAAGTCTTGGGGGTCTATGTCACCCTGGAAGGGTGCCGCAGAGGTGTTGCTTGAGTTCTTGGTTCTGTCGTAAGGCGCTGCAAGGAAGTGGTGATTGATGTTGGTTTTGAATAAAACCGGATTAAATTGGGAAGGGAACACAGATACTGGTAGACCATTCCATAAGCGGGCAGTTTGGCAAAGGAATGAGTCATGAAAACGCTAAGTTCTCATAGTTTTGAGATCGACTGCAAAGGGATGAATGAGAGTCGTACTACGAGTTCAGATAAATGCATCGTTTTCCCTATTTTCCACGACAGAAAACACTGAAAAGGTGTTCAATCTAAATCGAATCTAATCTAAGTTGCAAAGATATCGACGGTTAAAAGGCTATAGGGCATAAGCGACAAAAACTAAATTGTTCAGGAGAGCAGTTGAAAGTTTGAGGTTGCAGAAAATGGCAGACCTTTCTTATTTTTTATCATATCCTTGACTTAAATGTTGGTATGAGGCTGACCACCCATACTGTAAAAAATGGTTCACTTTGCCATTGTCACCCCTGTTTCAGGGAAGGTTGTCAAAAGTTGTGGGGCTTATGTTCATTTGAGGTTTGTATTTTATTTTTAAGTACACATTCAGCATTTGTAAGCGCGAACTACACTTGTTGGTTTGTAAGCATACATCTGAGAGCTTTAAACAATATATCCTTGCAACTTAGATTAGATTATAGATATCCTACAACATAAAAACCCTAATCTCAGATGAACATACACCTTAGAACTCTTGCCGACCTTCCCTGAAACAGGGGTGACATTGGCAAAGTGAACCATTTCCTACAGCATGGGTGGACGGCCACATACCAACCTATAAGTCAAGAAAAGGAAGTTCAAATCATGCCTAGTTACATAAGAAGTTTGTTATGAGTAGATCATAATGAGTTCACTTGGGCCCAGTATTTTCAACGTTCGCAACCTTACACTGAATTAAAAGGACGCACTTATCTCAATCGTGTGGGTAGTTTTTTTATCAGTTTAAAGTCACATATGCCAACGTTGAAAATACAATAAATAAAATGTTTAATCCTCGATTTCTCAAATCAGTGAATCAGCACTTATTCAGTTTAACCTTTAAGGCGGCGATATATGCTATTAAGTTGTAATCCATTTGCAATAACTTCGCTTCTTACATTTTTTTGGAGCATAAGCTCCTTTTTTTTTTTTTTAAGGAATCCTGTGTGGGAGGCTCCCCAATTCTTGAGAGTCTTGGGGGTCTATGTCACCCTGGAAGGGTGCCGCAGAGGTGTTGCTTGAGTTATTGGTTCTGTCGTGAGGCGCTGCAAGGAAGTGGTGATTGATGTTGGTTTTGAATAAAACCGGATTAAATTGGGAAGGGAACACAGATACTGGTAGACCATTTCATAAACGAGCAGTTTGGCAAAGGAATGAGTCATGAAAACGCCAAGTTCTCATAGTTTTGAAATCGACTGCAAAGGGATGAATGAGAGTCGTACTACGAGTTTCCCTTTCTGAAATGAGAGGGGGAGGGATCCTTGACTAATATGTTGGTATGAAGCTGACCACCCATTCTGGAAAAAATGGGACACTTTGGCAATGTCATCCCTGTTTCAGGGAAAATCGGCAAGAGTTGCGAGATTTATGTTCGTGTGATGTTTGTTTTATTTTGCAAGTGCGCATGCGGTATGTGTAAGCGCGAATTCAGATGTGCTTTTGAGCATGTGTTAAATATCAGTTTTGAATGTCAATATATCCTTGCGACTTAGATTATAGATAAATTCTTGAGTAAAAGTTGCTTTACAAATTAATACATTGGTTGGTGTGAGGCTGATTCCCATACTGTAAAAAAATGGTTCACTTTTGCCAATGTCATCCCGCTTGAACAGTAGTAATTTTGATAATGGTGCAATAACACAGCAAGCGCCCGAGAAAATAAATCAACTCGTGAAGAAAAACTAAATGTTTTATTTTTACATTATTAATTGAAAATTAATCATCACCTTGACTTATAGGTTATGAGGCTGACCACCTATGTATACAGTAAAAAATGGTTCACTTTGCCAATGCCACCCTTGTTTCAGGGAAGGTAGGCAAGAGTTGCAGGGCTTATGTTCATTTGAGACTGGGTTTTATATTGTAGGTTCACATGCGGCATGTTTAAGCGCGAACTTAAACGTGTCTTCTTGTGGGAATACGTTTAATATTAATCTTAAATGTAATATATCTTTGCAACTTAGATTATAGATCACAATGTCAAAATAATATTCAAAAATTTGTCTTGATTTCGTTACTTAAATAAACCCAATTTATTGCCTTTATTTGTTGCTTTCTACTTTTAACATTTGTTTCATTTTTAAAAGTGTCAATTTGTAGTTATATTTACCGATTACAAGATGTCTACGTGTCTTGTTCCGTTTTCCAATGTCTATCTATAAATGTTATGATATGGCCCGGAAGAACAGCTGACCTATATAAGATTTGACTCAATAAATAATAGACGTGGGAATTTCATGAACTTGAAAAATATGCTGAAAGTAAAAACGTAATAAGTAAGTGTAATTGTCAAAATAATAGGTTAGCCACATCAAAGAAATATCTAAATTGATTTACATTACTATCACTTAAGTTCATGTATGTTGAAGAAACAAAATGATAGTTCGAAAATAGTTACTAGTTTAAAAAAAATCTCTACTGTTGTCTAAACGTCGTACATGAAAGGTTATTTCCACAGATCACGGAATAAAGTTTTTCTTTATGAATACGACATAATTGTCGAAAGATCAATAGGTAGAGCGCTTGCATTCCATACCAAGAGCTTGGGTTCGAATCCCACCGAGGGTGTTAGATTTGATTTTCCGTTTCGTTGTTCATTTCAAACCCAAAATAAAATACCGGGAAGGTTTATTCAGAAACCTTCACAAGAAATGAGTATCAGCCCCCTAGGGAGCTGAGAAACCCCTACTTCAACTGAAGTGGTTTGCGTAAGGCCGCCCCCCTTACCTGTAAAAATAAATAGGTCCACACGCGAATATCTAGCCCCTCGGAGAGAACGCGGTACCGAGTTTAACTATATGTGTAGCTTAGTTGCATCAACATAGTTAGGTCGATATCTCAGTTGGCAGTAGTTTTTGTAAACAGGGGGCTAGGGTTCGATTCCCGGAGAAAGGTCGACAAATAGAAGACACAGGAAGAGATTAATGGAGGAAGCCAGGGTTAACCCAGGATTTTCGTAGTATTACACTGCAAGAGATCGATGCAGGAGGCCAGGGTTAAACCATGATTTTCGGAGTATTATACTGGAAGAGATTAATTGAAGAAGCCAGGGTTAGCCCAGGAATTTGCGGAGTATTAAACTGGAAGAGATTAATGGAGGAAGCCAGGGTTAACCCATGATTTTCGGAGTATTATACTGGAAGAGATTAATGGAGGAAGCCAGGGTTAACCCAGGATTTTCGGAGTATTATACTGGAAGAGATTAATGGAGGAAGCCAGGGTTAACCCAGGATTTTCGGAGTATTATACTGGAAGAGATTAATGGAGGAAGCCAGGGTTAACCCATGATTTTCGGAGTATTATACTGGAAGAGATTAATGGAGGAAGCCAGGGTTAACCCATGATTTTCGGAGTATTATACTGGAAGAGATTAATGGAGGAAGCCAGGGTTAACCCAGGATTTTCGAAGTATTATACTGGAAGAGATTAATGGAGGAAGCCAGGGTTAACCCAGGATTTTCGGAGTATTATACTGGAAGAGATTAATGGAGGAAGCCAGGGTTAACCCATGATTTTCGGAGTATTATACTGGAAGAGATTAATGGAGGAAGCCAGGGTTGACCCATGATTTTCGGAGTATTATACTGGAAGAGATTAATGGAGGAAGCCAGGGTTAACCCATGATTTTCGGAGTATTATACTGGAAGAGATTAATGGAGGAAGCCAGGGTTAACCCAGGATTTCCGTGCGACTGATTATGTCTAAGGAATTGCCAGAATATGCATAACTACCTACTTGTGTTAAAATTCGAATGGAAAGTTAGTATTTGAGAATTTATTTTATGAGTACCTTGACTAACAGTTTGGTATGAGAGTGACCCCCATGTTGGAAAATCTTGGTTCCATTTTGCCAATGCCACCCTAGTATCAGGAAAAGGCGACAGAATTGGTTAAGTTTATGCTCATGTGAGGTTTGGTTTATTGTGTATGTACACATGTGTCAAAGCAAACCTGCATGTTCCTGCTTTTTGGCATGCATTAAATATGAGCGTCATTTGTCAATACATCCTTGCAACTAAGATAACAGATTATAGAGCTACCATTACTCGCTATATATGGATGCATATCGATACGTAAGATGTAAAACTAAGTAGAGACATATGAAGCTAACATGAGTTTCTCAGATAAATGCAACTTGTTCCTATTTTCCACGAGAGTAAACACTAAAAACGTGTGAAAATCCTGCATAATTTCTCAAATTAGTGAATCTGCACTTATTCAGTTTTACATTTAAGGTGGCGATATGACAACTTACTGTAGGCTTGTGCTAAATGCATATTTGAAATTGTATGCAAAGGCATGCAAGTCCACTGTCTAATGATAGCAAGCACAAGTGTTAAAAGTACGGTGTGACAATGGCTGCTGATTCCCGATAAGACATGTCACTAGCATGACAATCGTGGACAATAATATGCAGAGCGCGCAGGTAGGCATAATCAACAAATGGGTCGCTGACCTATTTACAATGAAGCTGCGCATCTAAAATTGCAAATGCTTTCCTTATACTTAATCTGCTTTAAAATGGCGAGATAATCACGAAGCCTGACAAGGGTTTCAATCTCATCTTTTATTTAGCTGGCATCAAGCTAACTACCGCTATGGTTAAAAAAAACGCTATCTATAATCCAAGTTACAAAGATGTTTGAACAATTAAAATTCATATAAAATGAATGCCCACACAAGACACGTGTAAGTTCGCGCTTACAAATGCTGCATGTGAACGTGCTTACAAAATAAAAACAAAGATCTCAGATGAACATAAGCCCTGCAACTTTTGCCAACTTTCCCTGAAACAGGGGTGACATAGGCCAAGTGAACCATTTAAAACAGTAAATTTGGTCAGCGTTATACCAACCTATAAGTCAAGTAACAAAAATATACCATAGTATATTTTAACAAATATAACTTAACTTTAGATTACAAATTAGAAATCAGTACAAAAATATGATTAATACCTTTAATGTATAAACCACCAACATTGCCAATCAACCGTCATTTTTTCGGACCAGACTTACTTCTTTCATTTCATCCAGTCATAAAAATAAAATGTTACCTGATGATGACCTACTAGGTCGAAAACGTTTGTAATTTGTTTTAAAGATTTTAATCTTTTTAAATAAATTTTATTGTGAAAATAAACAGTGTTTTGTTTGAATTCATTCAAAAAATTATAAATTAAACAAAATAAAATGTCTTATCCGCCAACATCGCACACCGACCGTAATTTTTTCGGTCCTTACGTACTTCTTTCATTTCTTCCAGATTCATAACCTTTTTCATACGCGCTCTTCTTTAAATATGACTCTGAATATCCCATTCTTTCGCTATTTCAGAAATTTGGTTAATCCATACCTTTCTCAGTATATCACTCACTTTATTATCTCATATCATCAAGTCTAGCGTCTCTGACACACTTGTCCATGACTTTGTTAATTAATAACCAGAGACTTATCACACACCCTTAAAACAATTTAATTAAACCTTCTCACTATCAATACGAACACATGCCACACTAAATTCATAGTTTGCATGCACCGCATTAAGAAGAGCACCATTCACTCCGTATGCTTTCAAAACACCCCACAACATACCTCTGTCTACCGAGTCAACATTTTAATAACGACATTTAATTTGATAATAGCAATTAAAATTCATAATCTACAGCCAATACATAATGAAGTGTGTAGGGATTTAGTCTGAAATCTTGAACTACATAGATATCGCGATTTATTTTAGTCAATAGATAACAAGTCAGCTACCAGAATAAAAACATAACTTATTTGTTTTATCTAATATCTACACGCAAGTCGAACACGGTTATCAATTCATTATCACACTGATAAGTTCGTGTAACATGTGAAATTATCATGAATCATATTATTTTAAAACCACTCCTCTTTAACTAGGGTATGGACTCGGCGCCAATTGGAATAGATAACTTTTGATGATGATGATGAGTTGATGATTTCTTTATAGCGCCGTTTCGTGATGTAGTCACTCCAATGGCGCTTGTGCAAATGATGCCAGAAATTTGCTTGTCTTCAGTGCTTTCCGGAACTTTCCATGGTCCTCTAGCTCTCTCACATGATAAGGCAGGTGGTTCCAGGCCAGAGGACCAGCAACTGCAAATGCACGCTCTCCAAACATTGTGTTAACTCTTCTTATCGGTTCTTCAATCTTTGATTTGGCTCCAGTTTCAGCCGAGCGCAGTGTTAGGCTTTTTTTGCCGAGGGTGACTGGTTTGATTAAATCAGCGAGATATTTTGGTGTTTTTCCATATAAAGCTTTGTGGAGCATCGTGCACACTTTAAACAAAAAAACTTTTATTTTTCATCAGGCAAACGTCACACTTGTATGGAACTACGGTCCTCAGCAACCATAATTTTGATACCTTAAAAATAAACTGGATAAGTGACATATTAAAAGCTCACATGGATTTCTATGATACAAGCTCCTTTTTCCTATTTTCTACGAGAGAAAATATTAAGAAGTGTGACAATCCTGTAGTTTAAGATCTTGTCATGAATATTTCGATACCTGAAGGTAAAACTAAATGAGCGACGTATGAAGCTAACATCGGTTCTTAGATAAATACACCTTTTAAGATAAACACATTTTTTAGAGAGAAAACACTAAAACAGTACGAAAATCCTGTGGTTTAGAAATTTTGTCATGAGTACTTTCTTATAACTTACTATGAAAAAGGTACTCCTAATTAAATGTTTTATTCACGACTTCTCAAATCAGTAAATAAATACTTATTCAGTTTAACCTTTAAGGTGGTGTTATAGTCTAAATTGCAAGGATACATTAACAATAAAGGCAAATTGAGACAAATCCCATTGATGACAAAAATATACCATATTTCGAATAATGTAGTATTTTCTCGCATACTAAAGAGGTATATTTTTCTTTAAAATTAAAAATTAAAATATTTTTAGTCACGAAGATACCTGTATGATGAAATATCTACCATATATACATATTTTTAAACCTTCAATTCTAACATTAAAGACAGCAGACATGGTAAGTCCGCGCTCACACATTCTGCATGTGCACGTACTTACAAATTAAAAAAACACAAATCTCAGATGCACATCAACCCTGCAATTTTGCCGACCTTCCCTGCAACAGGGAAAACATTGGCCAAGTGAACCGTTCTTTCCAGTATGAGTGATCCGCCTCATACCAACAACAAGGAACTGTAATTGATAAATTCGCAAGTACAAATTTTAATGTCATATTGTCATCGGTAAAAACAATGACACAAAATTCCCAGCCTGACTTATAAATTACGAGTATAGACATTATGACGAATATCAGATTTTCAGATAGGCCATCACCTCATAAAATATGTTTCGGTGAACGAACGTTTTACAGCCTGAAATTGCACACAAACCGAATACAAAAATAAACTATAAAAGAAATATTGGCAGGTTTCTTTAGTTCTTCTATGATTCATCTCAATTAATTATCGAAAGATATTCATAGGGTTTAAAAGTGAAAAGAACGTGGGTGCCTGTCACTTAATGATAAACCCTGCAACTCTTGCCGACCTTCCATGACACAGTGGTGACATTGGCAGTAAACCATTTTGACAGTATGGGCAGGACAGCATCATACCAACCAAGAAGTCAATACGTGAACTTGTAAAGATATATTGACTTAAGTACATTAAATGCACGCCCACAAGTGCACACGTGGAAGTTCGTGCGTACCTACACAACCCATATGTGTACTTAATAAATATAAATCCAAATCCCAAATGAACATAAACCCTGCAACTCTAGCCGGCCTTTCCCTGAAAATGGTGTGGATCAATTTTTACATAAAGGGGGTCGTCTCAAATCAACCTATAAGCTAAGCCTGTGTAACATCGAGTTACTCTGTAGCCTAGACGCGCGCCGTGAGTGAAAAATCTTAAAAGTTTGCATATTTATGGAAATACACCATCTTTTTTGAAAGATTAACCATTATTAATATTATTTTTTTAAATAAAATATGTTTTTATTGTACATTTATTTCAGATATTCACTCTTTTGATGATTTCCTTAATTTCTAAGGATTTCACGTTTTGAATGAAAATTTAAAGATACGTATTCCAAAGCCACTTTTATTTACTTTAAGTATAAATTGCAAAAGTCGAGCTATGTTTTTAGAAATAACATTTTATTTTTCCTCAATTTTTTTTTAATTTTCTTATAATCAATCAATTTTATTATACTCGTACTTCTACATCGAGTTACCTTCTGAGAAAAATCCCCCTTCGCCACTGATACAAAGTGAGTGCAAAAGAAGAAAATGTAAGAAAAAGGTGATGGATTTGAATGAATTGAAATAGGTATGTAAGTCCGGTTGATAGCTCAGTTGGTAGAGTGCTTGCATTCTACCCCGTGAGCTCGGGTTCGAATCCCACCGAGGAGGGTGTCAGAAATGATTTCCTATTTCGGTGTGTATCTCAAACCCCAAAATATAAATACCGGCGAGGTTTACTCAGCCTTCACAAGAAATGAGTACCAGCCCCCTCGGGAGCTGGGAAATTCCCACTTCAACTGAAGTGGTTGGCGTAAGGCCGGCCCCCTTACCTGTAAAAATAAATAGGTTCAACTCGCCACATGCGACCCCTTCGGGGATAACGCGGCAAGAAGTTACACTATATGTGTAGCTTAGTTGCGGCATTGCGGCATATGTAAGGATAGGAAAAATGAAGGCAGCGCTGCATAGGCTCTGGCCACCCGTAGGGAAATGGCGACAGAGTAACAGTTATTTTTACGTTATACAAAATAGTGATGATGATGAGAATGCAGCATCCATTCTTCCGGGCTTGTAGACCATGGTCCAGTATTTCTTCTCAGAAGGCTTAAAGTAAAGGTTCACCTTGCCGTCACCCCTGTTTCAGGGAATGTCGGCAAGAGTTGCAGGGCTTATGTTCATTTGAGGTTTGGATTTTATTTGTAAGTACACAATCAGCATTTGTAAGCGCGAACTACACGTGTTTGTTTGTGGGCATACATCTGAGAGCTTTGAATGAATATATCCTTGCAACTTAGATTATAGATTATAGGCTGCTTTTTTCTTCTTAGAAGGCTGCTACGTTTCGCCAGTGAACTTGTGACTGACTTCTTCAAGGCTTGTACTTGGAAGAATGGATGCTGCATCCTCATCATCATCATCTGAATGAAGCCGGCCATGAAAGTCTAAAAACACTAATAATACAAAATAGTGTTTCGGTTTCCGTACACATTTCTGTGTCAGACAACGCGTCCTGAGGTCTCGCGCACCAGATCTTACGCTACGATTCTCTCGTAGTAAGTCTAGAGGCGATAAAAGACTTGGCGCGACTTCAAGATGTAGTCGATGGGCCGGCGCAGTGCGGCCGTAGCTCTAAAATTAACAATTTCATTGCGTTCCTAATGGAATACTTCGTCACATTAAAAATATACCGCGCTATTCTGAGCCATTGAATACTTCAGCTTGCATAACGACAATCTCCATGCGAATATCGCCACCTTAAACGTAAAAGTGAATAAATGCTGATTCACTAATCTAATCTAATCTAAGGGGCTGTCCATATATTACGTCATTCGCATTAAGGGGGGGGGGGTTCTGGTCTGCGGATGATGGCAAATGATGTACGAGTACCAAAAAAGACGTCGTTCTTGTAAATACCAATTTCTACAAAATATACAAAATAGTATGCAAGTAATATAAAATTATTAATTATTAAGCTCATCCATTATCACAGCAAAACGGGGGGGGGGGGTCATTAGATAATGGCTATAGGATGATTGTAAGGGGGGGAGGGTCGAAAATCAGCCAAAATCGATGACGTAATTTATGGACGGCCCCTAAGTTGCAAAGACATGTTACATTGGAGATTCACATTACATGCATTTTCACAACCAGGTTCGCGCTTGCACAAGCCGCATGTGAACCTACTACATAAAAAAAAACAAATCTCAAATGGGCATACACCCTGCAACTCTTGCCGTCCTTCCCCGAAACAGGGGTGACATTGGCAAAGTGAACCATTTTTACAGCATGGGTGGTCAGCCGCATACCAACCTATAAGTCAAGGAACATACACGACAAGTTACATTTTTAATTCAATAAATAATATCTATGGACATCAAAACTAAAACAGAAAACAAAGTCCAATTTAATAAACCCTAGCCGCCAACATTACAGATCAACCGCCATTTCTTTCTGTCATTACATACTTCTTTCATTTCCTCCAGTCATAATCTTTTTCATACAGGCTCTTCTTTTATTACGACTCTGGATATTCCATTCATTTGCAATTTCGGATATTTGGTCCATCCATACCTTTGACACACACTTTGGCTCACACTGATTTTAGAAATCGTAGATAAAACATTTTATTGGGTGTAACTTCTCATAGTAAGTGAACTAATAATAAGGAAGTGCTCATGAATAACTCCTAATTACAGGATTATCACAAATTTTTGTTTGTGTTTTCTCTCATAGAAAGTAGGAAAAAAGGTGCAGTTATCTGAGAAACCCATGTTAACTCGATATGTCACTTATTCAGTTTTACCTTTAACCCCTCGAGCGCCCGAACGTGGATCTACGCTCATAGTACTAAATGCGATTTTTTTCATTTTTCTTTAATTGTTACACAGCAATAAGATCAAAAATCGCATGAAATACTGCTATGCCAGAAAATCACTGGCACTCCAGGGGTTAAGGTATCGATATAATATCGTAAAGTACACATTTTTTCGATTCTTAATTTTTGACAGTTTAAATAACCCAACATATAGAAATTAGTGTAAAAATATTCATCGGTTGTCATTTTATGAACTTTTCAAGTTTTCCATATTTTAAGTTATGGTAACGTTGCAGCGCGCCGCCATATTTTTCCGCTTCGCCTAACAAAAGGATTTAATACGACAAAATGCAGGAAAAACTGTTGGAACTGATCCAGCCGCCTGTTCGATACTGCCCTAACTAAAATAATATTCAACAACCGTTACTGCTGTGGCAGTCTACGAGAAATGACATCTAGATATTGTGTAGTCCAACAGACACATTTTTTAAGTGACGTCACATGCAGTGAAGATGCATAAAGTTGTGTCACTATAATAATAATCTTTCATCTAAGTTGCAAAGATATATTAACATTTAAGGCTCATATCAAATGCATGCCCACAAACAAACACGTATAGTTCGCGCTTACAAATGCGTACTTACAAATAAAATCCAAACCTCAAATGAACATACATCCTACAACTTTTGCCGACCTTCCCGAACACAGGGGCGACATTGGCAAAGTGAACCATTTTTTACAGTATGGGTGGTAAGCCTTATACCAACCTATAAGTCAAGGAATATAAAGAATAAATTACAATTATTTTTTTCTTAAACGTAGTTTAATTTTCACAATAATATTTTATATCTCGAGCACTTTCGACCTTTAATACTCAGGTCATTATCAAGAGATATTATTTTCACTGTGTGAATACACAAACCCTACAAAACATTTAAGTATATAAAAACAACAAAACCTTAAAAGAAATCTATCCAAAAAAAATTCAATACTTAACTATGCAAAAAATGTAACACAAATGAATAAGCCAACATTACAAATCAACATTGCAGAGGAGCCGCCACTTCTTTCTGTCCTTGCATACTTCTTTCATTTCATCGAGAGTCGTAACCTTTTTCATACAAGCCCTCCTTTTATTATCACAATTCCTAGATATTGTTATGTAAATATAAATATTGAAATAAGTATGAGTAGGTATTTGTTATAATAGGAATTCTGTATAGCATTGGTGGGTAGGATAAATGGTTGTGTCTCTAGGTATTACGTGAAGCATCGAGAAATAATAATTACTTTGTCTTTCTGGAATTGTCTAGCAACTATAGGATCTAGACTATACTGCTTTAGAGAGTATAAAAGGGTGCAATTGGCCTGCAGGGCCAGCAGTATCATACGAGATTTACAAACACATAGAACTAACTTGAGCAGTGAGCAGAAACCAAGTGGAATAGTCGAGAAACCTTTGTAAAAATAAATTGTGTAAAAGTGTAAAATAAATAACTGTATAAGAAGACCTGTGTATTTTAATTTGAAAGACTTTTGAACCCAATTTCGTAACAATATTATAATTTTGAGTTTAAAATAAAAATCGAAATGGAAAATCATTTCCGACACCTGTTTCAGGTGAGGTCGGCAAAGGTTTGCAGGGCTTGTGTTCAATTGAGATTTGGTTTTATATTGTAGGCTCACATGCGGTCTGTTTAAGCGCAAACTTAAATGTGTCTGCTTGTGGGAATAAGTTTCATATATTTTTTTTTTTTTTTAAATAGATTTGTGAATAGTAATGCAATTCATCAACCTATTCTGCCTGGCCAGAAACAGGTATTAATATCATCAATTAATAATTACCCAATTATATCTGTTGAACCAGGGTAAAAGTTATGGTCAAATGACCCACCCAAGCGGGGATCGAACCAACGTTATTCTATTCCAAATACGTTAGAAAAATTAGCCCACTTGGCCCCCTCGGCCATAACACCGACTTAAATGTAATATATCTTTGCAACTTAGATTATAGATTATAGACACCTTTGTTGGGGATCAAATCCTAGCCCTCTGGCATTGAACGCAAGCGCTCTACAACGTGAGCCATCGATCGGACCGGGTAATCAAATAAGCAAAAATTTGAAGTTTTTAATGTTTTTCTCGGTGGGTACTCAACGGTCCTTATCAACGCCAAAAACGTAACTAAGCAACACATACAGCGATACTTCTGATCGTGTTGTCCCCGAACGAGTCGTGCGTGGGATGAGGAACCTATTTATTTTTACAGGTAAGGAACCGGCCTTAAACCAACCGCTTCAGTTGAAGTGGGGGTTTCCCAGCTCCCGAGGAGGCTAGTTCTCATTTCTTGTGAAAGTTGAGTAAACCTTGCCGGTATTTTATTTTGAATTTGAAATAAAAAATTTGAAATAACAGAAAATGGCAAAGTGTATCATTTTCTACAGCATGGGTGGTCAGCCGCATACCAACATATAAGTCAAGGAACATACACAACAACTTACATTTTTAAAATCAACAAATAATATGTATGGACATCAAAACTCAGACATAATACAAAATTCTAATTTAAAAAACCCCAGTCCTAGCCGCCAACACTACAGATCTACCGCCATTTCTTTCTGTCCTTACATACTTCTTCATGTACAAGCTCTCCTTTTATTATGACTCTGGATATCCCATTCATTTACTACTCCAGAAATTTGATCCATCCATACCATCTTGCCTTGTCTTGTACCCTGCCGCCATTCCTCTAGGGGTGGCCGGTACCTCCACTCAAGTGCCTCCACTTGACTCTGTCCTTGCATACCATCTAAATCTAAATCAAACTTGCAAAGATATGTATCATTTTAGATTCACATTAAATGCATTCCCACAAGCAGACACGCATAATTTATCGCTCATGTGGACCTACCACATAAAAAAACAAATCTCACATGAACATGGGCTCTGCAACTCTTGCCGACCTTCCCTGAAACAGGGGTGACATTGGCAAAGTGAACCATTTTTTACAGTATGGGTCAGCCTCAACTATGGTCAACCATCTATAATCTATAATTTAAGTTGCAAGGATATATTCATTCAAAGCTCTCAGATGTATGCCCACAAACAAACACGTGTAGTTCGCGCTTACAAATGCTGATTGCGTACTTACAAATAAAATCCAAACCTCAAATGAACATAAGCCCTGCAACTCTTGCCGACCTTCCCTGAAACAGGGGTGACATTGGGAAAGTGAACCATTTTTTACAGTATGGGTGGTCAGCCTCAACTATGGTCAACCATCAACTATTGAAAAAAAAAATCATTTTGAAAATAATTCATTCATTTAATGGCTATAGTGGTGGTGGATTTAGTTAGTTTTTCGAGAGCGGGCAATAGTACGGAGCGGCGCACCGCGAGGGGTAACAAGTTAGCCTGCACGTAGGGTAGGGTAGGCGGGGAGGGTTGGGGCGGCGCGGGGGCGGGGGCGGGGGGAGGGCGGGAAACCGGAGCAAGGTTGTGCGATCAATAAACGTAGCGGCGGACGGACGCGGACTGTGGCAACTCTGCCATGCGATACAGCTGACGGGCAACGGTGACAACTGACGGTGGTGGAATCATTCATTTGACAGTTGGGGTGGAATTATTCATTTTAAAGTTGGGGGTGAATCATTTATTTGACA
The DNA here is from genome assembly GCA_951799405.1 of Agapetus fuscipes. NCBI lineage: Eukaryota > Metazoa > Arthropoda > Insecta > Trichoptera > Glossosomatidae > Agapetus > Agapetus fuscipes. The sequence goes on along the minus strand of OX637343.1, from coordinate 5,672,435 downwards.
GTTAGAGGTGAAATCATGAATTTGACAGTTTGTTATGGAATTATTCGTTTGACAGTGGGGGTGGAATCATTCATTTAACAGTTGGAGGTGGTATCATTCATTTGACAGTTGAGAGTGGAATCATTAATTTGACAGTTGGGGGTGGAATCATTGCATGATAACACTAACCATTAGCATGATAGCACTAACCACTTCCGGCTAACTTGTGGAATTATTCATTTGACAGTTGGTGGTGGAATTATTCATTTGACAGTTGGGGTGGAATCATTCATGTGTCAGTAGGAGGTGGAATCATTCATTTGACAGATGAGAGTAGAATCATTCATTCGACAGTTGGGGGTGGAATCATTGCATGATAACACTAACCACTTCCAGCTAACTTGTGGAATCATCCATTTGACAGTAGGTGGTGGTATCATTCATTTGACAGTTGTAGGTGGTATCATTCATTTCACAGTTGAGAGTGGAATCATTCATTTGACAGTTGGGGGTGGAATCATTGCATGATAACACTAACCACTAGCATGATGAACTGACCATGTCACTCCTCTATTGCAGAATCTTCACTGGCTGCGTGTCCCGGAGAGAGTGGAATACAAAATGTGCCTGTTGGTATTTAAATCACTCAGGGGAACGGCCCCTTCTTACTTAGCCGAATTATGTAAGCTTGACGAGATTTTTGATAAGCGGTGCACTCTTCGCTCGGCGCAGAGTGATGCTATCAAGCTGAAAATGCCATCTCGACGGAGCAGAACGGGCTTTGGGGATAGGGCGTTCAGTTCGGCGGGACCGTTGTGCTGGAACCAGCTGCCTTTGAAGCTGAGGACGGAAACCAGCGAGGAGCGCTTCAGGAAGGAGCTGAAGACCACCATCTTCACAAGAAGAGAGTGAGCGGTGGGCGCCCTTGGGGTGGCTGGAGCCACTAAACGGCGCCCAAAAGAAGAAAAGTCATCCAAATATATATATATATATATATGATAGCACTAACCACTTCCGGCTAACTTGTGGAATCATCCATTTGACAGTTGGGGTGAAATCATTCATTTGACAGTTGGTGGTGGAATTATTCATTTTACAGTTGGTGGTGGAATTATTCATTTGACAGTTGGTGGTGGAATTATTCATTTGACAGTTGGTGGTGGAATTATTCATTTGACAGTTGGGGGTGGAATTATTCATTTGACAGTTGGGGGTGGAAGTATTCATTTGACAGTTGGGGGTGGAATTATTCATTTGACAGTTGGGGGTGAATCATTTATTTGACAGTTAGAAGTGAAATCAAGCATTTGACAGTTGAGAGTGGAATCATTACTTTGACAGATGAGAGTAGAATCATTAATTTGACAGTTGGGGTGGAATCACTCGTTTGACAGTTGGGGGCGGAATCATTGCATGATAACTCTATGCATGCATTAAAACACTGACCACTTCCGGCTAACTTGTGGAATCATGCATTTGAAAGTTGGTGTGGAATCATTCATTTGACAGTTGAGGGGTGGAATCGTTCATTTGACAATTGAGGGTGGAATCATGAATTTGACAGTTGGGGTTGTGGAATCATTCATTTGACAGGTTGTGGTGTAATCATTCATTTGACAGTTGGGGTGGAATCACGCATTTGACAGTTGGGCGTGTAATCGTTCATTTGACAGGTGGTGGTGGAATAATTAATTTGACAGTTGGTGGTGGTTAAATAATAACGTGACATTTTGTGGTGGTTGAATGATAATTCGGTGGTGGTTGAATGGCACATTGACATTGCGTTGTGATTGAAAGATACATGGGCATTTCATTACGGTTGAAAAACATTGTTATTTCGTGGTGGTTGAATGATTGAGTGACATTTCATGGTGATTGAATAACGACTTGAATGAATCATAAATTGACAGATAGTGATGACGACAGGATAATGATTTTCATTTAAATAACTGATCGTTGGGGTGGTGAATGGTGAAAGTTTACAACGGTGGTTGCATGAATAATTCACCGTTGTTGATGATTGATTCGGTAATTGACATTTCATGGTGGTTGAATGGTAAACTGGGTTCGCTGTGATAAAATACGGTACATTGGCAGTTTAGTGGTGGTGTCATGATGCAGTGACAGTCAGAAAGAATGATTTTGCCAGCTAAGTTTAGGGTGTGCATTAGTTAAAGTTTAACAGCGCATCCAAAAATTGATCTTATGGAGATATGGGATAACTTGATGATCAAACAATATACACATGCGGTAATAATAATAATGATATTACGATGATTTCTTTAGTGGGTGCTGTTTTTTTGTAAATCACACCTCAAGGGCCCTCTGCGAGTTTGGTGGTCGCTATACAAAGCGCCAATTCTCGAGCAACACCCAGTTGCTGTAAGGCTGGATGGACCTTTGATGACCGGTCTTAGGTAAATTTAAATAGTCGCTGGGATGGTCAAGAGGATAAGGGATTCGCGTTATTGATTCTAACGACGGTTCAAACCCCGCCTCCGTCATGTCCCATCGACAAATAACTTCGACCCTGGATAAACAGATGTCATAAGGTGGCCGTTAATTAATGATTCATTAAATATATATTAAATAAGTAATTATGAATTCTGTAATCTGTAACTCTATCGCCATTCCGCTAGGGGTGGCCAGAGCATGTTTCTGACCAGACAAAATAAGTTAGTGAATTGTATACATCTTCACCAATCTATTTTTAAAAAAATCAACAAAACGAAGAGCATATTTGTAAATATAAATGGTTAGATTTTATGCTCCGCCGGGATTCGAACCCACAAACTTCCATCTACGAGTACGAAGCATTAAACGACTAGACTGCGGACCGGTACAAATGTCAATCAAAAAGTCTTTAATAATATTTTGACAGAAAGTGACGACACGTCACTCACAATGAAAAAACGTAAATAAACGAGAAAAAAAACAAACAAACAAACACAATCATAGTTGACGGCGATGACAGTTAGTTGGCGATGAAATATCGACAGTGAAAAACTTTAACCCTGTTCTCCAAGTGAACATCTTCCACCATTTGCTTTTAGAACAGTTCGGACCATTGAGTCTAATCTAATCTAAGCTGCAAAGATCTATATCATTTAAGATTTATATTAAATGCATTCCCACAAGCAGACGTGAATAATTTCGCGCTAACACATGCCGCATGTGGACCTACAAATATATAAAAAACCAATCTCAAATGAACATAAGCCCTGCAACTCTTGCCGTCCTTCCATGAAACAGGGGTGACATTAGCAAAGTGAACCATTTTTTACAGTATTGGTGGTCAGCCGCATGCCAACCTATAAGTCAAAGAACATACACAAAAAATTACATTTTTAAAGTCAACAAATTATAACATGTGTGGACATCAAAAACTAACAGAAAACATAAAACCAATTTTACTTTAATAAACCCTAGCCGCCAACATTACAGATCAACCGCCATTTCTTTCTATCCTTACATACTTCTTTCATTTCCTCCAGAGTCATAACCTTCTTCATACAAGCTCTTCTTTTATTATGACTCTGGATATTCCATTCATTCGCAATTTTGGATATTTGGTCCATCCGGATACCTTTCTCGGTCTTCCTGTACCACGACATCCATCTATTCTACCAGCATATACTTTCTTCGTCAGTCTTTCCTCATTCATTCTCTCCATATGCCCAAATCATCTTAACAAACTTCTTTTAATCTTCACTTTCACACTTTCTCTTGCACCACATTCTTCTCTTACAAAATCATTCCTCACCCTGTCACTCCGTTTTTTCCCAATCATAATTCTTCTTCTTGGGAAACTTGATTTTCTTCATCACTATATAACTCTTTTGCTAAGATCATAAAGTGTAAGAAACAAAAACGGCAGATTTTGGGAGAAATCACTGTTAAATATTTTCCGTAAACTTTACTTTTCTCAAGTTTTGCAACTCGTACTAAGGGTACAGCAGGTTAAAATAAAAAGGAATCAAATATCATCATGTTGTTCAGTGTAATCTTTAGTTGCAAAGGTATGTTAACTTTTAAGATTCATATTAAGTGCATGCCCACAAACGGACACCTGTAAGTGCACGCTTACAAATGCTGCATGTGTACTTACAAATAAAAATTCAAACCTCAAACTAACATAAATCCTGCAACTTTTGCCGACCTTCCCTAACTGACATCGGTAAAGTGAACCATTTTTTTCAGTATGGGTGGTCAGCCTCATATCAACCTATAAGGCTATAAGTCAAGGAAGTCTTCATACAAAAAAAAAATGTTTCTTAATGTTTCTCTTACATAAAAGAATGGATGGCATTTTTCACCTAGTTCATTGAAATAACAAATCGATTATATTTTCATACGCACTTCGAATAATAAAGGAAATAAAATAATACGTCACGTATTGTGTTCACAGCAGAATTGATTTATTTCATAGTCTCGGTGAATAAAGCACTGCACACAAGTGGCCATAAATGCGAGCATTATTTCATTAATAATAAAGTTTTGTATGGCAATAAGAACGACAGGGTTGTGCATGAATACTCAACAAATAATAAATTTTTAAAAAATTATGGTGGTTGACCTGCAATGCTATAAGGTATAAGGGATCCTTGACTAATAGGTTGGTACGAGGCTGACCCCCATGCTGTACAAACTTAGTTCACTTTAGCCAACGCCACCCCGGTTTCAGGGAAAGGCGGCAGGAGTTACAAGATTTATGTTCATATGGGGTTTGGTATATTTTGTATGTACACATGCAGGATTTTTAAGCGTGAACTTACACGTTCCCCAAAGGTTCAAAAACTAAATTGTTCAGGAGAGTAGTTTAAAGTGTAGTTTGCAGAAAAAATGCGTATATATATATTTATTTTTTTATCATATCGTTAAAATCAAAACAGCTCAAAAATAAATAAAAAATAAAGGCATTTATTTATTGGCATTCTTATTGATGTGGTTTTACGATGTTTTCCGTTTTTTCATGTCACAAGCACCTTTAGGACAAAAAAGGACAAAATCTTGTCGGTTACACCAAAACCATACTTCGAAAACGCAGTTGTTTGCTTGGGTATAAACAACGAAAAAATCATCAAAGAGCTATGGGAGTTAGCGCATTAGAAAGAGCGGAAAATTTTAAGTAGGATAGAATTCATAGCTCATTTTTTACCAAAACGTCGCTTATTATATACTTCCTTTTAACCGTCGATATACTTGGTACGAGGCTGACCACTCATACTGTAAACAAATGGTTCACTTTGCCAATGTCACCCCAGTTGCAGGGCGCATGTTCATTTGAGACTGGGTCTTTTATGCTTTTGGTCCACATGCGGCATGTGTAAGCGAGAACTCATACGTGTTTTCATTTTATTATTCACACTACCCGTGATCTAGCAAGAATCCCACAAGGAGTGCCACTCGAATATGCTACTAGCTTCAGTGACATCGAACGACTTACTTTTAGAGTAATGGGCACACCTCTGACCAAAAGGTTCTTGTTTTGGCGTGTCGTTGCTTTTACTTCACTGGAAGGTGTTACACCACTTGAGAAAAAATATATAGCAAACACCGAACTGGGTCATCATTTCTGACACTTCCGGTGGGATTTGAACACGAGCTCACGGCGTGGAATGCAAGCACTCTACCAACTGAGCTATCGACCGGACCATCAGCTTCTTATCTTATCTTATCTAAGTTGAAAATATATGTAACATTGGGGATTCACATTATATGCATTCTCACAAGCAGACACGTATAAGTTCGCGCTAGTACATGTGAACCTACAACATAAAACCAATGAACATAATATACACTGCAACTTTTGCCGACCGTTTCCACCAGTGAACCATTTTTTACAGATGGGTGGTCAGCTGCATACCAACCTATAAGGGCTATAAGTCAAGGATCATGTACACAACAAATTGCATGTTTTAAATAAACAAATAATAATAGGTACGTATAAACATTAAAAACCAATACAAAATTATAATTTTAAAAAAAAATCTACTACCCTAGCCCTAGCCGCCATCATTACAGATCAACCACTATTTATTTATGTCCCTACATACTTCTTTTCTTGATATGAATTATTTATTAGATATTTTCCCATCCCTGTTTATGCTTTCGACGATTGAATAATTCGAATAGATGGCGCGCGCCTGTCAAATTATAATATTACAAGCGTTGCGCGTGGCAACACTGCCATCGCGGCTGTCACACACAACGCTCAATTACCGCTCACCCACAAGCCGAACGTGGTAACTTAACACGAACGTGCTACTGCGAACCACGGCAGGTCGGAATAAGGTAAAATAAAACAAATTAAAACAGGCAAGTTTAACCCGGTCTCTATAATGAATGAGAGCATGTGAACGGTCCGTGGTCTACGGGTTAATGCTACGGACTCGTAATGAAAAATCATGGGTTCGATTCCGGGCAGTGCACAATAGAATCATTTAATTTTCATATTGTGATCTTCGCTGGGTTGAAAAATTCACGTGCCTTTATCAAAGACCGGTAATTGGCGTTTTCTATAGCAACAACCAAGCTTGGAGAGGGTTCTTGATGTGTGATTCACACAAAAACAGCGCTTCAAAAATAATTAATCTCAATATTTATTTATGCTTCGTAATTAATCTTTATATTTATTAATCTTAATATTTATTTCGGTCCGTTAGTAGTCCAGTGGTAACACTTCGGACTCGTTAATGGAAGGTTTTCGATTCGAATCCCGGCGGAGCCCAAAAAATATACCATTTATATTTTCAAATTTGCTCTTCGCTGGGTTGAAAAATTCCTAAACCTTTACCGAAGACTGGTCATCAAAAGGTCCATCCCGCCTTACAGCAACTGGGTCTTGCTTGAGAATTGGCGCTTTCTACAGCGACGACCAAGCTCGCAGAGGGCTGTTTGAGGTGTGATACACACAAAAAAAGCGCTCACCAAATAAATCAGCCTATTTTTTTTTTTTTCTGTTTCAGAAAAATGAAAAAAAAATATTTCATAAAAATGGTTGGCCAACGATTAAAACCAAATTAACCCCCATCTCTGTGAAATTAATCCATAAATTAAACACGCGAATGTTTCTTTTTCTGGTATTAAACTGCACAACGTGGCATGTAGAACCTACTTAATTTTTACAGGTAAGATAGATATAGATATATTCCAACAAAATATTACACATAACCTCCTCTAGTCACATCAAGGGCAACTCGTAGAACGGCTCACATTCATCCCTTTGCAGTCGATATCAAAACTATAAGAACTTGGTGTTTTCACGACTCATTCCTTTGCTAAACTGCTAAGCTACACATAAAGTGCAACTTTTTCCGCTTTTTTCCCAAAGGGAACGGATGTTTCGAGTGTAAGCTATTTATTTTACAGGTAAGGTAGCCAGCATAACGCCAACCTCCTTCTCTCGTCACAACAAGGGCTACTCGTAGAACGGCTCACATTCATCCCTTTGCAGTCAATGGGCCTCACGGTACACAAAGCGCTGCATGGAGTGGCGCCAGAGTACTTGCAGGAGTTGATACTACCTAGGAGTCTGAGCGAGAGGGGGCTCACTCTGCGATCTGCCGACAGTGCTCTTACATCTGTCAGCACTCAACACAGAAAAAGATGTACAGTGTTCGGAGACCGCGCTTTCGCCGTTGCGGGACCGTCCACTTGGAACCAGCTGCCTCCTGAAGTGCCTGCCAAGGAAGGGATCGAGAGCTTCAAAAAGGGAATGAAGACCCATTTCTTCACCGCCGCGTCAAGCCTGAAAGCGCCCTTGCAGTGACAGTAGTCACGAAACGGCGCTGTAAAAATCATCATCATCATCAAAACTATGAGAACTTGGTGTTTTAACGACTCATTCCTTTGCCAAACTGCTAAGCTACACATAAAGTGCAACTTTTTCCGCTTTTTTCCCAAAGGGAACGGATGTTTCGAGTGTAAGCTATTTATTTTACAGGTAAGGGAGCCAGCATAACGCCAACCTCCTTCTCTCGTCACAACAAGGGCTACTCGTAGAACGGCTCACATTCATCCCTTTGCAGTCGATATCAAAACTATGAGAACTTGGTGTTTCCACGACTCATTCCTTTGCCAAACTGCCCGTTTATGGAATGATCTACCAGTATCTGTGTTCCCATCCCAATTTAACCTTGTCCTATTTAAAACCAATATCAATCGTCACTTCCTTTCAGTGTCTCAAAAAAAACCAACGCAACGCAACACACACCACAACAATACGCAGCTAACAGCCCTGCAACAAAGCATCAGGACATCAACAACACCTCTGCTGCACTACAAGTGTTATAGAACCCCTAGAGTCTTTGAAATAAAGGGAGTCTCCCGCACAGGATTTAAAAAAAAAAAACGTCTTCGCTTAAACACGCTGCATGTTTACATACCAAATAAACCAAACTTCAAACGGACATAAACTTTGCAACTCCTGCCGTCTTTACGGCTGGTAACCGGGGTGGCATTGGCAAAAGTGAACTAAGTTTGTACGGCATGGGGAATCAGCCCCATACCAACCTATTATCAGGATAATAATGCAACGCAATTTTGATTGCAAAATACACATAATATGTAGAATATATCTTATTAAGCTGACAGGGGCTTCTCAGATAAATGCACGTCTTTTTTCCTATTTTCTACGAGAGAAAACACTAAAATAGTGTGAAAATCCTGTAGTTTAGAAGTTGTTCATGAGCACTTTCTTACAATTAGTTCACTTACTATGAGAAGTTTCACCCAATAAAATGTTTTATCCACGATTTCTCAAATCAGTGAATCAGCACTTATTCAGTTTTACATTTAAGGTGGCGATGTGCAAATAAAAGAAAACATTGATATGAGTCGTACAAAAACTCAAAAGAGAGAGTTAAGAATGAATGGGTGAAAGGCAAATGCAAGTTAAAAGAGGAAGTGACAGTAAAGGTACAAAAGCATGTGATGAGATGGTTTGGGCATGTGGAAAGAATGGATGATGATAGACAGACAAAGTATAATATGTACAAATGAAATGTGGAAGTGAAAAGAGGAAAGCGCAGACCCCAAAAAATTGTGGCTGGATCAGAGCGGTGAAATTGGGACAGAATGGGAAATACAAAAGAGGTACCTATGCAAGGATAGGAAAAAATGGAGGCAAATCTGCAGAGGTTCTGGCAATCCCTAGCAGAATGGCGACAGTTACATACAATGTTATCGAATATTCGAGAATAATCTAAGATTGCCGCCTTTGATTCTCTGCGGATCATGTGCAAAAATAACCAGTTACTCGTGACGTCATATTGCATAATTTATATGATGTGAATCAGCGATCACAAACCTTTACTTTCATTCATTTTAGTATTTTATGTATTAGGACTAATAGTTTGGTATGAGGGTAACCACCCACACTGTAAAAATGGATCACTTTGCCAATGTCACCCCTGCTTCAGGGAAGGTCGGCAAGAGTTGCAGGGCATATGTTCATTAAGACGTGGAACCTTTTTATATTTACAGGTAATGAACGAGGCCGGCCTTACGCCAACCACTTATATTAGAGTGCGGGTTTCCCAGCTCCCGAGGGGGCTGGTATTCTTATATTGTGAAGGCTGAGTAGTTTATTTTGCGGTTGAGCTATGGACCGGACTACGAATGGAAGAAAAGAATTCGTCCCCCCCCCCCCAGTGCGTATCAAGTTTGCCTTATCTACCCCCAAGTTTGCCTTATCTACCATTTGATTCAATCATTACCTTTCAATGAAATTGTCTCAAGAACCACATTCTGCACAATCTGAGCTAAGAAAAAAACGTACAACACGATAATGTGAGAGCTGTTTTAAATATTTTTAAAATCCATTTCCAGATTTTCATATAGTCCGGTCGATAGCTCAGTTGGTAGAGTGCTTGCATTCCATGCCGTGAGCTCGGGTTCGAATCCCGCCGAGGCGAGGGTGTCAGAAATGATTTCCCGTTTCGGTGTTTATTTCAAACCCCAAAATAAAAATACCGGCAAGGTTTACTCAGCCTTCACAAGAAATGAGTACCAGCCCTCTCGGGAGCTGGGAAACCCCCACTTCATCTGAAGTGGTTGGCGTAAGGCCGGCCCCCTTACCTGTAAAAATAAATAGGTTCATCTCGCCACATGCGACCCCCTCGGGGATAACGCGGCAAGAAGTTACACTATACGTGTAGCTTAGTTTAATGAGACACATTCTGTTCCAGTGCACATACAAACGTTACTCAAGTAAAATTACTTCTGATGGACAAAAGACAAGCAAGCACTATCTATAATCTATAATCTAAGCTGCAAGGATATGTAAGCATTTAAGGCTCATATGAAATGCATGCCCACAGACAGGCACATGTAGGTTCGCGCCTACACATTCTGCATGTGTGCATACAAATAATGAAAACCTCACATGGACATAAACCTTGCAACTCCTGCCGCCGTTCCTTGAACCAGGGTGGCATTGGCAAAAGTGAACCGATTTTTACAGCACGGGTGGTCAGCCTCGTACCAACCTATCAGTCAAGGAGCACAAAAAATTATAAATGATATACAGAAATTCATAATGAGACACATTACAAATTAAAATTAAAATAAAGTAAAATTAAAATTAAACTTAATATTACACATAGAATTAATGCCCTAGCCGCCATTGTTGCAAATCAACCGCCATTCCTTTCGGTCCTTACATACTTCTTTCATTTCATTCAGAGTCATAATCTTTTTCATGCACTCTCTCCTTTTGTTATGACTCTGAATATCCCATTCATTCGCTATTTCGGAAATTTGATACATCCATACTTTCCTCGGTCTTCCCCTACCACGGCTTCCATTCATAGTTGCAGCGTACACTCTCTTCGTCAGTCTTTCGTCATTCATTCTTTCCATATGTCCAAATCATTTTAACAAACCCCTTTTGATTTTTACTTTTATACTTTCCCTTGCACCACATTCTTCTCTCACTGACTCATTCCTCACCCTATCTTTCCGTTTTTTTCCAATCATACTTCTTAGAAAGTCCATTTCGACCGTATGGACTTTACTAATTTCACTCTCATTCATCGTCCAAGCTTCACTTCCGTACATCAAAGTGGGCACTAGTATACCACCGTGTACCGCCAATCGAACATTTTTCGATAAGTTTTGGTTTTTGGCTATACCAGCGGTGGCACCCAGTACACACCTTCCCTTCATTATTCTTCTAAGTGGACGAATTATTGCCAGTGTGCGGCACGCATTCCCAAGCTTATAGACGACTGCACATGAGACAGTCATTGTGTTATTCCATACAAATGAGATCACAGTGTTCCCAGGAATTTTCAAGTCACCAAAAAAACATCAGCAGTTTATTTTATTTGTAAACCTGTATAAGTTGTTACGTCATAGAAAATACACTAACGCCAACTGCATTATGTCTTATTATAGTAAACAATTCATGAAATAACAACCTTCAGATTGTTTATCTCGAGTGAATAACCAGGCCCGGATTAAACCCTCTGGGGCCCTAATGCGGGGAAAACCTCGGGGGTCCCTATATGCCCCCCTCAGCAAAAATTATCCAAACCCCCTGTTTTTCCACAATTTAAAAATGCATATCGACGGTCGAAATGCAGTAGGGCATAAACGACATTTTGGTCAAACATGAGTTATGAATGCTATCCTACTTGAAATTTTCCACTCTTTCTAATGCGCTAACTCTCATAGCTCTACGATGATTTTTGTGTTGTTTATGCCCAAGCAAACAACTGCGTTTTCGAAGTATGGTTTTGGTGTAAGCGACAAGATTTTGGCCTTTTTTGTCCTGCTTAAAGGCACTTGTGACATAAAAAAAATCGTAAAACCACATTAATAGGAATGCCGAAAATAACGAATGATGAAAGACTTACACAGTGTATATACAAATGAAATGCGGAAGGGAAAAGAGGCAAGGGAAGACCGCGAAAAGTGTGCTAGGATCATATTGGTGAAATTGAAAAAAAATGGAATAAACAGAGCGAATGTAAGCGAAGGAAGTCCATGAAAAAGGTGATGGATTTGAATGAACTTAAAGAGGTATGCACGGATAGGAAAAAATAGCGGCAGAGGATCCGCAGAGGCTCTGGCTACCCCTAGCGGAATGGCGATCGAGTAACAGTTACAGCGGGGGCCCCATGGTCACGTATGCATCGTAAGACTTAAACCTCAAAGATATTTTTATTTAATGCATTTTTAGCTAATTTCTGTTACTTAAGTATGTAATCGGGGGCCCTTGATCACAAATGCCCGCAAAGACCTGTACCCTTAGTACGAGTTGCAAAACTTGAGTAATGTAAAGTTTACGGCAATTATTAAAGAGTGATTTCCCCCAAAATCTGCTGTTTTTGTTGGTTTGAACTTGATTTTCTTCATCACTGTAATTCTTTTGCTAAGACCACAAAGTGTAAGAAACAAAAACGGCAGATTTTGGGAGAAATCACGCTTTAATAATTTCCGTAAACTTTACTTTTCTCAAGTTTTGCAACTCGTACTAAGGATACTGAGCACTGAAAAAAATATGAGTTTTTTTTCCCCCCCTCCCCTGGACGTGGGGGCCCTGGTTCGATCGTACCACTCGTACCGCCCTTAATCCGGGCCTTTGAATCACACCTCAAGGGCATTAAGGCTTATCTTTGGAACAGGGAAGTTTTGCCACATCACTCCCATATTGAAGAGCCTACACTGGTTGAAATTCCCTGAAAGAGTGGCCTACAAGGTGTGCCATACGGTATACAAGGCTCTCAACGGCGTGGCTCCTGAATACTTGGCTGAGCTTTTGTCCCAGCAGTTCAGCACAAGCGACCTGGTGCTTAGATCTGCTGTGTCTGGTGGGGCCAGACTCAACGAACCCATCAGATTTTGTGCGACACGCTTTGGCGACCGAGGGTTCCGCAATGGCGCACCCTTGGTGTGGAATAAACTGCCCGTGGAGTTCAGGACGGCGAGTACTGAAGCATCATTTAAGAAAAAATTAAAGACTTACATGTTCAGTCAGTCATTTAGGGACTAAAAACTATGTGTGAGTGGGTGAACTTAAAGTTTTGTGTGAGTGAGTGAGGAATAAAGACAAACCAAACAATAAAAGGGCCCTTGAGGTGTGCTACACACGAAAACGGCGCTTTTTAAAAAAAACAAATTATCCAAATATATATAGGGTCAGTGTGGCAACAGTGGATCATTTTTTTTCAAACGCACAGAATTATTGTTGTATTTAATGCAATCAATGTGCAACTTTTATCAAACGGTTAATAAATTAAGTACCTACCACTTGTTTTAAGAGCTCCATCTTTTTTATCCAATAAATACAGAGATATTTTGCATTTAGTGAAAAATGGGAAATGATCCACTGTTTACCCTACGGTGTACACAGTGGATCAAACAATAAAAACCAAATTATTTGTATTTCAAAAAAACGTATTTATAAGGCAAACATATTTTTTCTGTTTATACACCAATTTTAATCAAACAGAACAAAATAACACTAAATAAGTGGATGATAATACAGGAAAAATCCACATTGAAGAAGTTACAAGAATATTGACGGTCATTGCTGCGCCTTCCGAGGTAAACGCAACTATGCTACACGTATAGTGTAACTTCTTTCTGCGTTCTTCCCAAGGGTCTCATGTGGCGGGTAGAATCTATTTATTTTTACAGGTAAGATGATCCACTATGTATCCTATGATGTTGATCCACTGTGTACCCTTTTGACAATTTTTTTTTGGGACAGCAATTTATGTATTTCATTTTGAACAAAGTAATGAGGTAATGTTAAAATGGAAGCAGGATTATTGTTAATGGGGATAAATTAATCACTTCTAGCAGAACTTCAATACTTTAAATACAAGAAGACAACAAAGCGAAGCTTAATTTTTTACTTTTGACTGTCAGAAACACATTTTGTTACTCAGCACAACCAAGCTGCATTGAAGTAGGACTCTGATTAGTCCAGACATGTTCAGACATGAGCACCATGCCAGGGTGTAAGCAATAGCCCTGTATAACTACTCATCTGGAAAAAACTGCCCTGATCCACTGTACCCACATGATCCACTGATGCCACATTGACCCTATATATTGTACCAGCTGGTTCATCACCCCAGCGCAAGCAAGACCCAGTTGCTGTAACCCTGAACGGACCATTGTGACAGGTTTTGAGATATGCTCACGGGCGAGTGTGTACCGCTTGTATCGCCAAGAACCAGAATCTTGAAAATAAATAAAAATGTTCGATTGGCGGTGCAGGGTGGTATGCTCACCTTGATGCATGGAAGTGAAGCCGGGATGTTAAATTAAAGCGAGATTAGTAAGGTCCATACGATTGAAACGGACTTTCTAAGAAGTAGACTGCAAATCAGTCGCCGTTCCGCTAGGAGGGGCCAGAGCCTCTGCAGAGCTGCCTCCATTTCTTCCTATCCTTACATACCTCTTTCAATTCATTCATATCCATCACCTTATTCATACATTTTCTTCTTTTACATTCACTTTGCATATCTCATTCTCTCACTATTTCATCAATTTTATCACTCCATAGGTACTTTTCTCGAAGTATAATTGGGAAAAAACGGATAGATAGAATGAGGCATGAGCTAGTGAGAGAAGAATGTGGTGCCAGGGAAGGCATAAAAGTAACAATTAAAAGGTATTTGTTAAGATGGTTTGGAATGTGGAGAGAATGAATGACGAAAGACTGTCGAGAAAGTGTACGCTGCAAGTCTGAATGGAAGCCGTGGTAGAGGAAAACCGAGAAAAGTATGAATGGATCAAATTTCTGAAATAGCGAACGAATGGGAAATCCATTCATGGCAAAAGGAGGCAATGCATAAAAAAGATTACGACTCTGAATGAAATGGAAGCAGTATGCAAGGACCAAGGCCCGATAGAAATGGTGGTTGATTGGAAATGTTGGCGGTTAGGGCGTTTAATTTTAAGTTTTAATTTAGTCCAATTCAATTTTAATTTGTGAAATTAATCAAATAAATATACTGTTTTAATTGATTAATTATACAATGGACTTTCACTGTGTAAACCACCAAACCCTGAAAAATATTAATTTTTGAAGTTTTCTTTTTACGAATTTTTGTGTTCCTTGACTAATAGGTTGGTACGAGGCTGACCCACGTGTTGCAAAACCTTGATTAACTTTTGCGTATGCTGATTCAGTGAAAGGCGGCAGGAGTTTCAATGATTATGTTCATATGATGTTTGTTTTATTTTGTAGGTGCACATGCAATGTCTGCCTGCTTGTGGGCATGCATTAAACGTGAGTCAAAGTCTATTCATCTTTAAAATTTAGAATAATAGATGGTGTTAACTTATGATAAAATGAAAATATAATAATGATCTTTACACATGTTGACATATCGGAATCTACAACATTCCACATCATGCCCAACATTCTAGAAATATAAATGAGCAAACAAAATGATTCAATGACTAATAAGATAATATTTATCTTTTAGTCAAATAAAATTTCTATTATAAATCTCGGGTAGTGACAAAGACGTGCATATTGCCATTAGAGAAATAGTTAGGTATTTAAAACATTAAGAAGGTATATTGATGGGTAAAATCTAATCGAATCTAATCTAAGTTGATTCACATTACATGCATTCTCACAACCAGACATGTACAAGTTCGCGCTTGCACATGCCTCATGTGAGCCTACAACATAAAAACCAAATTTGTAAAAAATAAACATAATTAAGTAAGTGCCTAACAGTTATTAATTGAAATCCTAAAAATATAAAAGATCAACTGATATTAGAAATAACTAAGTAATAAGCACCACATAAAAAGTTAATTGCACATTATACTGTATTTTAATAGTACCTACACAATATTATATTTATACTGCATTTCAAACATAGCCTGAAAATATTTTACTCGAACAGCAATATTCTAGAATCGAATTCCAAATTCAAACGCTCAAATAAAACAAAATGATGGAAAACGTTATATGTTTAAATACAGCAGAAAACAAGGGAACGTCGCCGAACAGGGTTTCGTATTGTTGTTTTATTTGCATTTATTTATTTAATTTGCAATGGGATAATATGTAATATTATGGGGTAAGTGAGTGTAAAAGAGGAGAGGTGCTGTATCGATCCACGGGTATAATATTATTGTACTAGAATGGATATAGAAACGTACAAATACTTGTGTAGTGAAAATAAGGCATGCTCTGGAAAATCCATGATGGCGTTCGCGAACTGTCAAAACCGACACAAGAATCACGACAAAAAATAGATTGAACAATGTTTCAGAAAACAACATAGAATATTAAGTATGCCTGAATACATAATGAACGTAATCAATCGTAAATTTATTTGAATAAATAGAAATGTGGGCGTTTTTTTGACGTGTCGAAAAATTTTGGAGAAAATTTATTTCAGGTTTTTGACATAAGTATTAGAAAGCCCATGAGTCACCTCACGGTTGTTGTACACGTTAATTGTTTATAATGCGAATAATCACTACACGAATTAATAACAATTCAGCGTGTTTTTGACAATCTAGGATGATTATTTCATTGATGAGTATGAGAGATAACGGCATGATAGATATGAGAGAGATAGTCGGTTTTTGATGATCGATAGAGAGGAATGCTGGTACTCACGATGGTGTTGTGTGGTATTCCTTGATTACGAGAATGTGTTCCGCAGTCCGCTTGTCTGCACAGCCATCCACGTCTATCACAATTTACTTGAGGCACTATTATATTTTAAGTCCATTTTGAAACAAAAAAAAAACCTTGCACGGGACAGCCTAAGAAACAAACCACGACCCTCTTTTTGGAGATATAAACATAGTCCTTGCTGGGCCGAGGGTTCTTACTATAAACACATTTGCGGTCACTTAAAGATGTCCTGGAGAACAAAATCAACAATTAATCACTGGCCACTACAAGAACAGCAGCCCGCAAGCTCTCCACTTCGTTGCAATTCATCCTGCACACCCTGCAGCACATGTCATGCGGGATTTCTTACAAAAAACTGCATTAAATAATGTTGACTCGACTATTCTGACATGTTATTTTGAGCGCTGCAACTCGCGGACATGACTCCAACAATAATCAATATTTGATCACCGTTCCTCGTAAGTGAAATATGAAGTACATTCCTGGGTGCTTATCTGTTGAATTGCAATTGCATAGAAAGCTTGCGGGGTGTCATTCAGCTGTGGTTTGGTTTTAGCGGAAAAGGTCATTTGCTACAAAATCGATGTAAGAATTGGGGCAGAGAGTGTTGCTATCGCAGGTTGCATCACAGGCACATAAGGATCCGCGTACACTGCTGGGGGCGCTCGTGTGGCGTGCAGGAGCCGCGGCCATGGGGACACGGACTTTACAGATGCCCGCGACGGGAAAGAGCGACTTTTCAAATCGGTCGGGGATCGATAGACTGGCTTAAAAATAGTTTTGTATGGCGGAGCGCCGGCCACAAGGAGGGAGCTAAATATAGGGCGGCCGAGGCGACGTCTCTCCGTGGGGGCAGGCTGGGCCCCTCCGGCCCCGGGGCGCGCTGTCACAGCCTGTCACACCCCGCGCACCGACACAGCCATGGCGGAGACTTCCCGGCCCGAATATCGTGTATTATATTGTCACAGTACGGCAAACCCGTCCGCATCCGCGCCGCTTCTTGCGCCAACTCCGCTAGGGCTCGGTGCTGTCGGCGCACACAACACACGTTCCCCGCCACACCAAATACAATTCCCCTGCACAGGTGGGAGAAATACATCCACAAACTGTCCGCACACGTGCAACAATCAAATTATTTCATTTTACTTCAAATTCAGAGTTTGCGAGTCCATGATCTTCATTTATATTCAAATAAATAACAATACGCACCTTTCACTTTATTTTTGTAGACAAACGAGCAAATTAAACACTTAATGAGTGGGACAATTTTACATTAAGTAGGTTGTACTAGTTCTGGCTTGAATTTCACTTTAGAAGTGCGACAATATTTTCATACGGAATAAGTAAATCACATCTACCTACATTTAATATTCGTAATTTTCGCAGTTCTCATCAAATTACGACACATTATGCTTTTATTGATGTTAACTTTTGATACACATTTTTGCAGTAAAAATAATATTTATTGAAATATAGATTACCTGGCTGACTGCACTTACACCTCCATGACTTTTTCATTTTGAATTTGTAATTAATAATATTACCTAAATACCAAGTTTTCGTTCCATATTTATCATCATCTTGATGTAGGTATATACATCGTTTTATTATTCTTCTTTCATTATCAGAAAGTGTTTTTTTCAGATATTTCAACAAAATCTGGAAATTCAATTTTTACATCTGAAAACCTTCCATATTCTTGAATACTGCAATACATAGGAATTATCTTTTTGCCGGTAGCAAAACAATAAATTTAGAAATAATTTAACACAGAGGTAAGCAGTATTATCATACCTTCTTGTAACAAAATTAAATGGAGGTAGAACATTTAAATGTGAAATTAAAATATTATCTTCCTTTGAAACTATCAATATAAGTAATACACAAATGTGGTATTTTAAATAAACATCAATAATGCAATAAATAAATTTAAGAAATATCTAGGTATTAATATTTTAAAACGAAACATATTTTTGTCGCCTTTTTTTTAGTTCGTATTTTTTTCGCAGTTTTTTCACACTTTTTGTTACAACAATCACTTTTCAATTAATTCAGAAATATTAACTTCTCTGTAGAAGTTAATATTTCAAAGTATTCTCTTTGCAAAAATATATTATACACAATTCCTTACAAATAAGAATTCGTGTATTTTCACAGCACTTTCAGGAACCGTCTCTTTAATGCCATGATTTATTAAAAGCTCTCAACACACTTTGGACTCCCACACTTCTAGGCGCTTTCACACAACCACTTATCTTGACTTACTGATCGCTTATAATCAGAACAAAACTTTTTGACCGGCCCAAAAATTCACGTCAGCCAACCTGCTCAGTGGTTTTCAAATGAACTAAATGAAACCATGAACGTACCTAACGAGATATTTAAAAAAATATTGGGACCATCACACCCGATCTTGATTACACCCGACTTGCATTTCTGGGGTAGGTATAAAATAAACATTATTTTCTAGGTTACCCCTGAATTTACAAATCTCTCCATATTGTACGAAACAATTTCTTCCATACCTCATACATTTTGTACATCAATTTATTTTTCTTCTTCTATTTTCTTGGTATCTAGTCTATAATCTATACTTAATCCAAGTTGCAAAGATACATTAACATTTAAAATTCATATTAAATGCATGCCCATAAACAGACATGTGAAAGTTCGTGCTTACAAATGCTGCATGTGTACTAACAAATTAAAACGCAAACCTCAAATGAACATATGCCCTGCACCTTTTCTGACCTTCCCTAAAACGGGGGTGCCATCGGTAATGTAAACCATTTTTTTAAAGAATGGGTGATCAGCCTAATACCAACCTATAAGTCAAGGAATAAATCTTTGGTAATCTTCTTCCTTACCTGTATACAACCAAAAATAAATGTGTGAGGCTGGTCACCTCTACTTTCCAATGTAAGCATATTCCATGGCTCCATGTTTAGTTGCTAAGCACAGAAACCTCCTTTTCACACGGTCTGGATCGGTCAGTGAAATTTCGGGGGTATTCAATAAGTTTTTCAGAAAACATGTAAAATATTCTCGGAATGGTTCCTCAGAAGTTTGATGTCGATCGAATAACAATAAGCTTTGTTCACCATTTTTCTTTTTTAAACAAATGTATAGAATTATTTCCATAGTGTACGGAATCTCGCTTACCATACCTGGATAAACCGCTCGTCAGATGTTGACCAAATTTTCAGGAAACGTGTAGATTACCCTCCAAATCGATTGTGTGAATTTGATGTGGATCGGATTACAAAAACAAAAAAAATGTCTGTTGTCAAAGGGTACTCCTTGTAATAATAATATTAGAATGATTTATTTGGTGAGCGCTGTTTTATGCGAATTACACTTCAAGAGCCCTCTACGAGCTATACCACAAAAAGCGCCAATTCTCAAGCAAGACCCATTGCTGTATGACTGGATGTACCCTTGGTGACCAACCCGTCTTTGGTAAAGGTATATCAATTTTGCAACCTGGAGTAGAGGATATTTGAAAAAATAAATGATATATTTTTGTGCTTTGCCAGAATTCAAGCCCACGACCTTCCGACTTTGGATCAATCATTGTCTTGTAGAGCTATAAAAAATCCACACTCGATAATCAGAGTATTAATTTTTAGTAGACATCTTTGAATGAGACAGCTAGTTGTTATTTATTAGATGGGGGTCTATGACATAATCGTAAAGCAATCATCTCAATTGCCTACAAGCATTAACTAGCACCTTGATGCAGTTCCAGGATCAACTGTGATTCTCGACCTTTTTATTAACTTTTCAGTTAATCCCAATCAATAAAACTCACACTAACATAATTGGTTTAAATTTACCATCATGTACCTTTTCTACTACAAAAACTAGGTACTATAATCTAAGTTGCAAAGATATCGCACGTTTAATAATAAAGAGAAATAACTCGAAAATTGGGAAAATCGAGATTTTGTAATAAAACGCAAGAACAATGCGAGAAGAATAGTTAGAATGCGACAGCCGTTCAATTTGGACGAATATGACCGAGATAAAACATTGGCTGCCTTTTTCATCCCATACAAGTTGTACTGGATGTCTGAACTTCAAACGTGATTTCCCAACATTCATGTTTTTTGAGTTATTGCTCTTTATTATTAAACGTGCGATATATTAAAATTATTTTAAATTTATATTAAATGCCCACAAACAGGCTTGTGTAAGTTGGCGCTTACAAATACTGCATGTGTACTTACAAACTAAAATCCAAACCTCAAATAAACATACACCTGAACTTTTGCAGACCTTCCCTGAAACAGGGATGCCATCGGCAATGTGAACCATTTTTTACAGTATGGTCGGTCAGCCTCATACAATCCTATAAGTCAAGGAATACTAAAAAACATTTAAAAAAAAATCTTTTACTAATCCTGTGTGGGAGACTCCGTAGATTGCAGACTCTCGGGGTCTATTTGGATGATGATGATCATGATGATTTATTTCCTGTGGCGCCATTTAATGGTCCAGGACCATCTCAAGGATGCCATGGCTTCTAGAAAAAAGCAGTTTCCTAAGTCCCTTTCTGAAGGTAGAGGTAGGCTGGCGCCTTTTTATGATGTAATATGGCGTAATTTTATGTGTTTGCTCTTTTGGGCACTATGACCTTGTTGACAGCAGTGAGGGTAGAGCGCAGCAGTCATTTTGAAGCCTTGTCGACAGAACATAGCTCAGCAAGACATGGGGGTGACGTGCCGTTCAAGGCCCTATGGACAGTGAGACACAGCATAAACTCTACCCTCTCTGGGACCCTCAGCCAGTGCAGCTCCCTCAGCAATGGCGAAATATGACAACACTTTTCCTTTCTAAAGACATATAAAATGAACATATAGGTGGGATGATAGATAGGTAAGAAAAAGGATAGAAAAAAATGGAAGCAAATCTGCACAGGCTCTGCCAACCCTAATGAAAATGGCGACAGAGTTACAGTTTACAGATATAGGTAGAAAGAATGCAATAAAAGATGGTCACGCATGAACAGCAACACCCTGAATATAAAAGGTTGCGTAAATCTCACCTCCATTACATAAATCTTTTTTGAAATTTTTATTTTATTTACGCAATCAAGGTGAGTCAACACAATATTTTATGTGAAGCGCACTAATCTTGCAGTCAAACGTTCTCTCTACGATTAATATGGAGAACATTTTACTGCGAGATCAGCTGTTCACACGTAGCCAGTATTTTTATCTACCTATGTGACTGGTAGATATGTCGAGACTGCTGGGACACGAACTATAGACCAACGTGCTTCACAGGGCGAAATCACATTTGATCAGGCACATGTGCTGCGTAGAGTCAAAATATGTTTCCTTTGCTTTTAAAATTACACCTAAAAAGTAATGCTTCTTAATTTCGCTTTAACAATGACTCAAATTGAGCCAAGACTTTCTATTTTATATTTTAATTTCAAAGTCAATGGAATTTCACCTACCTTATAGATATATTTGCCTCTATGGGATGCTCACCCTTGCTGTCAGCCTGCCAGCGTATCTTCTCTAATTTTGTAATCATAAACTGGAGATCTTGAAAAAAAAATTTGGAAACCTGTGGGGGAAGTCTCGCCGAGAGTCGATAGATCTTGCCGTATTTTTTGAAGATAGGACGGAATGAAACATGGCGGCGTATCAACTACTGATACCTTGTATAATATGGAACAACGATCAGCTGTTCAGGCACTGCCATGTTTTATTCTATCCTTCAAATCTTCAAATAGAAAGGGTAAGATCTATTGATGGTGTTGAGACTTCCACCCCAGGACTTTTTTGTGTATTGATGAAAGCACCAGGACAGTAGTGGTCAGAATTGGCACTACCCGGCCAAGTGACATCACATTTTTCCAACACTTTGAATGCACCGACACCATTGAAACTGCCTGAAAATTCTGACAGAAAATTGGCAACAATAGTACAAATATTCACAGCAAAAAAAACATTTTTAACAAAGAATCAAATTTATTTTTTTAAGTTCATCATTATACTTATATTAATATTTAATTTAGTTACCAACAATGTTTTTTCTTTCTTTAGAAAACAGTATTTGATTACAAACTGACTGTTGTAAACTATAATACACATGGGTAAAAAATAATTATAATTCATTAAACCTTCTTTCCAACAGCTACATTAAAACATAATAAATACAATCAAAAGACTGAGGTCAAAAATATTAATATGTTTGAAACAACAAAAAATAAAAATAAATGAGGGAATATTTTTCAATATACACAAATAACTTAAGGTGACATTATTTTGAAGTTCCTGTTTGTAAAATAATAATCTGGAATAATAAAAAAACAATATGGATTGTTAACTCGGCTGCATGTTAGTAATGCTAGCAGAGAGGTCTATACCTGCACAGTGTCCAGGGCTGGAAGTCTCATCACCACGGTAATTATTACCTACTGATTATCGGTGATATTTGTATGAAACCTAATCAGCTGTTCACTTGCGGCCATCTTGGATTGACAGGTCTTCATACAAATATTACCGATATTCGGTGGGTAAGAATTACCGTGATGAGACTTCCAGCCTTGGTCTATTACCACAAATGCTCCAGTCAACTTGCGCATGTAGGCCTCTCCGGTGGACAGTAGCCTGAGAAGCTAGCATTACATCCGTTTTCACCAGTGCTATGAGAACTCACAGTGTTATGCGTGAGTGCTGAGGATAGGATGGTGCAAGATTCCTGCTTGTCTGAGGGACCTCTACTCAGATCAGACGTTCACACCTCAAGAACCCTCTGGGAGATTGGTCGTCCCTACAGAAAGCACCAATTCTCAAGCAAGACCCAGTTGCTGTAAGGCTGGATGGACCTTTGGTTACTGATCTTTGGTAAAGGCATATGAATTTTTCAACCCAGCAAAGAGCATATTTGAAAATATAAATGATACAGTTTTTGTGCTCCGCCGGGATTCGAACCCACAACCTTCCATTTACAGTCCAAAGTCTTAACACTAGACTATTGACGGGTCTAAAGCCTTCCTAGTCCATGCATAGTACTTTGAATTCTCCGAGCATGGTGAAAGTAGGTAAGCGCTCAGTGGCACTCCACAGGGTGTGGGGGGGGAGGAGGGGGCGGGGGCAGCCTATCCCAGAGGGGGTCGTAGTCGGGCCAGCTGGGAGGACACGGGTAGGCGTGCCCCATCAGCTTGGGGCGCCGCCTGCTCACACCTGAGCCCGACTTGCGCGCCTTCTGGAATCACACACAACACGCATACTTGTAAGTAATCCTCCATTCCAGAGAGAATTTTTTAACCTTAAAATGTCGGAATACGAAAATAGTTGTGAAGAAAGTGACAGTGGGAGTGACATTGTGGTGTTACCGGGGCGTAGTTTATGGCGCTGTGTAGTGTGCAGCAGCAAGGATCACAGCGCTGTGAAGAGGAGCTTGATTTGTGCCCGCTGTAAGGAGGGGCTTCATAAAGTCTGTGCAAACAAGCACACATGTTAACTTTTAGATTCCAGTTTTTGCTATAATTTTTTTTCACAATATATTATACTTCCATAATTTTTTTTGTATTTTATTACCTTTGTACAAGTTTTGATAAAGGAAACACCGAAAATATTATTAGAATTGGGCAACTTTTGGAAGAGATACAGTTTTTTTAAAAGCTGAGGTAAATGTCATGAAAAACAAAGATTTCTTTGGCAATTTTTAAGTATGTACGTATGAGTAAAAAACAATGGCACTGAAACAGCTAAATGTTAATATATCGTTGAAACTTGGATTATAGATGGCGTCAAGGGGAATTTACGAAATGTTTTATAATTGGGGTACTGTAGGCTTTGTCGGTACAAATATCAGCCCCAACCATCTGTTTGGTGATAACTAACAAGGAGTATGCATGCTGTTGTACCTTGCTTGGAGGCGGTTTTTCATCATCAGAGTCTTGTCCGGGAGCCAGGCCGTCCAGGAAGCTGACTCTCTTTGTTCTGTTTACTCGCGGGTCAGAGCGACTCAACTTGGCGCCAGCACTGGAAATCATTCACACATAACATATACATAGAAAGCAGAAGCAAAATAACCTATTTGTACAAGGTGTTCTCAACTTTATTTATTATTTATTGATAATGTTAATAACTGTTTCTGGCAAAACAGGTGGTGAATGGCTTCTCTCTTCACAAATCTATTTAAAAACAAAAAGAAAAAAAATTACCCTAGCATTAAAATAAAAACTAGTACGCTCACATAATGCAGGGAGTAAAAAAAATATGGAAGCTCCAGATTCCATTCACGTTCACTGGAGGGCGGAGGGGCTGCTCAATCATTATGTTGAAGATAGATAGGAACAAGACAGACTTTTCCAGCCTCACTGATGGTTTGCTTTCCCCATATTCCCCCAACCTGTGATAACATTAAGTAATGTAACAATGTTGGGGGCACTCACATGATAAGTATTCCTTTATCGGGAGTCAACAGTGCAGGAGTCGGTGGAGAAACTTCTTGTTTAGGACTCTCCTCCGATTCACCATTTGTGACGGCCTGACTTATACCTGAAATACAACAAATGTTCAATAATATTAAGATGATTTATTTGGTGAGCGCTGTTTTAACCATTAGACTACGGACCGGTACATACAACTATTTTATTCCCTTTGTATAAGACAAAGACTGATGTACTTTACACAGGCATGAAAGAATATTATATCCTGTATCTATAATCTAAGTTGCATAGATATTTTTCATTTAAGATTCTAATTGCTAAAGGGGGCTTGGCTTGATTGTTAGGTGTTTTCACCTACAAATAAATAGACGCCGTCTTTCATAAAAACATCAAAAGGGAGCAGAGCTCCGAAGAAGTCACACACAGTGTTGAGGTAGGTTAAAACTGATATAGTGTCCATTTGTGTCAAAATAGTTTCCGTTCTGCTATATTATACCTCAATGGGCAAGAATTACCTGGATACTGCAGCACCATGCTGATCCTCTCATCCAAAGATATGGAATTCCTAGGCCTGCCGCTGCCCGCCCTCTGCTCTTCGTGTTCCTTGTAGTGCTCCTCCGCATACATGTCTGCGTAGTCCGCCTCGTAGCTCACGTCCTGGCGCTCCTCGTACTCCTCGCCTGTGTCCGGCAGGGAGCTGCTGCAGGAGGAGATGGTGGGGATCCTGTACACCCTGCTGGCACTCTGCTGCTTGCGCTGTGCTGGTGGGGACGCCTCTGCCCCGGCCCCCTCATGGCCTGGCAGACTTATCTCACTTTCAGACTTCAGCTCCACTTCTATGAGTGCTGGGTTTGTCTTCATGCCTGGAAACATGCAATATAAACAACTGTTTGTGTAAATGAACTTGAGAAGAATGTGTGTGGAAAAGATATTGAAAGCATGTGGAAAGATCTGAAGGAAGGAATGATTGAATGTGCTAAAAAAGTATGTGGGGTAACGAAAGGTGGAAAATTGAAAGGAGATGCCTGGTGGAATGATAGAGTGAAAGAAGCTGTGAAAGTTAAGAAAAAGTGTTATGAAAATTGGCTGAATGATAGAAATGATAGAAAGCTAGAAGACGAATATAAGATAGCTAAGAGAATGGCAAAGACTATAATTTATAAAAGCAAGATGAATGAACAAAGAAAGATTGATGAAAGGATTAACAAAAGTTTCACCGACAGTAAGAAGGAATTTTGGAGGTGGATCAATGCGGATAGAAATAAATCTTCTGCATTGACCACTCCGGGAGTCAAAAGTGCTGCCGGTGAGATGGTATGGGAGAATGAAGAAGTATGCAAGAGATGGAAGAACTATTTTCAAGAAATTTTTGGCCAGGGTGAAAGAAGAATTTATGAACAGACAGATGAAGAGAATGAATTGAAGATTTTGAAAGAAGAAATGAAAGTGTCTATTTCACGTCTGAAGAATGGGAAGTCTGCTGGGTTTGATGGTATAAATGGTGAAATGTTGAAAGCAGGAGGTGAATGTGTGATAGATTGGATGTTTGAATTATGTAAGCTTTGTGTGAATGCAGGAGTAGTACCGATGGATTGGAGGAAGGCAGTCATTGTTCCCATTTACAAAGGTAAAGGGGACAAAAAAGACTGTCAGAACTTCAGACCAATCAGTCTACTCAGTATACCAGGAAAAGTCTTCTGTAAGGTGATTATAAAAAATGTGATTCTGACTACTAGCAAAAGGGTTTCCGATATACAGTCCGGCTTTATGGCCGGTAGAGGCTGTGTTGATCAGATTTTCACTCTACGACAACTTGTTGAAAAACAATTGTCGGTGAGGGGGAAACTATTCACGGCCTTTGTGGATCTGGAAAAGGCTTTTGACTCAGTGGACAGAGGTATGTTGTGGGATGTTTTGAAAGCATACGGAGTGAATGGAGCTCTACTCAATGCGGTGCATGCGAACTATGAGAATAGTATGGCCTGCATTCGTATTGATGGTGAGTATAGTGAATGGTTTGAAGTTTTTAAGTGTGTAAGGCAAGGATGTGTGATGAGCCCATGGCTATTTAACATAGTCATGGACAAGTGTGTTCGAGATGCTAGACTTGATGATTGTGGATTAATGATAGGAGAGAGCAAAGTAAGCATTCTACTGTATGCGGATGATGCAGTCCTTGTATCTGATTCAGCAGTGGAATTGCAAATGATGCTCTCTAGATTGAACGAAGCTTTGAAAGGTAATAATTTGAAGTTGAATGCAAGAAAGACGAAAGTTTTGATTTTTGAAAGAGATGATGAAAATATGAATTATGAATTTAAAATTAATGGAATGAATGTTGATGTTGTAAATGAGTTTGTATATTTGGGAAGTAAGTTTGAAAAAGATGGAAGAATGGCCGGTGAATTTGAAAGAAGAATAATGAAAGGCAGGTGTGTACTGGGTGCGACCGCTTGCATCGCCAGGAACCAAAATCTCTCAAAAAATGTTAGATTGGCGGTGCACGGTGGTATACTAGTGCCAACCTTGATGTATGGAAGTGAAGCCTGGACGGTGAGTGAAAGGGAAATTAGTAAAGTCCATACAGTAGAAATGGACTATCTAAGAAGTATGATTGGGAAAAAACGAAGTGACAGGGTGAGGAATGATTTTGTAAGAGAAGAATGTGGTGTAAGGGAAAGTGTGAAAGTGAAGATTAAAAGAAGTATGTTAAGATGGTTCGGGCATTTGGAGAGAATGAGTGATGAAAGATTGACGAAGAAAGTATATGTTGCTAGAATAGATGGATGTTGTGGTAGAGGAAGACCGAGAAAAGTATGGAAGGATCAAATCTCTGAAATAGCGGATGAATGGGATATCCAGAGTCATAATAAAAGGAGGACTTGTATGAAAAAGGTTATGACTTTGGATGAAATGAAAGAAGTATGCAAGGACAGGAAGAAGTGGCGGCTAATCTGCAATGTTGATTTCTAATGTTGGTGTATTCATTTGCTGCATTTTTTGCATAGGAAATTTTTGACTTTTTTTGTATAGATTTCTTTGTGAGGTTTTGTTCTTTTTTATATTTAAATGTAATTTATTATTCATATTCCTTGACTTATAGGTTGGTATGAGGCTGACCACCCATACTGTAAAAAATGGTTCACTTTGCCAATGTCACCCCTGTTTCAGGGAAGGTCGGTAAAAGTTGTGGGGCTTATGTTCATTTAAGGTTTGGATTTTATTTGTAAGTACACATTCAGCATTTGTAAGCGCGAACTACACTTGTTGGTTTGTGGGCATACATCTGAGAGCTTTAAATGAATATATCCTTGCAACTTAGATTATAGATAGATTATAGTTTAACCCTTTAAATGCGGGTGACACCCATATGCGTCAAGTGTGAATCATTAAAGATCTCATTTAATTCTGATATCATTTAAGATCTGTCCATCTGAGAAGTATACAATTCTAGTAAACTATTTCCAAGCTATTTCCATCCGGTTGATAGCTCAGTTGGTAGAGTGCTTGCTTCCATGCTGTGAACTCGGGTTCAAATCCCAGAGAGTTTTAGAAATGATATTCCGTTTCGGTATTTATTTTAAGCCCCAAAACAAAATACCGGCAAGGTTTACTCAGCCTTCAGAGCTGGGAAACCCCCACTTTAACTGAAGTGGTTGGCGTAAGGCCAGCCCCTTTACCTGTAAAAATAAATAGGTCCCAAATCGCCACATGCGACCCCTTTGGGGATAACGCGGCAAGAAGTTACACTATATATGTAGCTTAGTCGGGTTGCGTTTACTTCACTGTTACGTACCCCAACGCGATGGCTTGCTCATGCTGGCGTGGCTGAGGGCGTTGGTGGGCCTCCAGTCCCACTTGATCTCTCCCCTAGTGCTGCCTCCCTGCTGGGACTGGTGGCCGGCTGGCAGGACCTCCGATATGGTCGGGATGGGGCGCACATCCAGGGTGGCACACTGGAAGTATTGCAACCATTGAATAATAGTAATCTGTGAACTAGGAACTATTTTAACAAAATTAGAGTTCCTTGACTTATAGGTTGGTATGCGGCTGACCACCCATGCTGTGAAAATTAGTTTACTTTGACAATGTCACCTTCTTTAGGCGCCACTTCTATCGTCAAAACACAAAATGGAGCAAGCAAGAAAACATAGGACTTCACAGGTAGGAACATTTTATGTATGACTACACCACTGCTGTGTTAGACAGGACTGAGGACAACCGTGCCCCATAGTATGTATCAATGCCGTGAGTTACTTTTTACTCATCTACTATTGTAGTAGCTAAACAACTATTTAAGAGGATCAATAAGAGTTAGAGGGTATATTACCAAAGTTACCAAATTTCTTCAACTCCCAATTGCAATATAAACCATGGATACCGCAAGCTGAAGAAGGCATTGGAGATACAAACATGGAGGAAAATGATGGCAATCTTATTGAAAAATGTGTCAATCTAACGGGACAATGGGAGTCGTACTTTATTTAGCATTTTTGCAAAGTGTATGTAACAATAGTGCTGTAAACTGGAAAAATTCTCTGATTATAGGGAATCCATTTTCTCTTTTCTATGGGTGACATCACATAGCCAAGGTATACTTATAATATAAGTATACCTCGGCTATGTGATGTCACCTCGCACGTTTAATAATAAAGAGCAATAACTCAAAAAACATGAATGTTGGGAAATCACGTTTAAAGTTCAGACATCCAGTACAACTTGTATGGGATGAAAAAGGCGGCCGATGTTTTATCTCGGTCATATTCGTCCAAATTGAACGGCTGTCGCATTCTACCTATTCTTTTCGCATTGTTCTTGCGTTTTATTACAAAATCTCGATTTTCCCAATTTTCGAGTTATTTGTCTTTATTATTAAACGTGCGAATTATGTTCGGAGCCCATTACAAAAATATGAATAAAAAAATGTCTCACCATGACTTTAGGCTGTTCCGCAGGATGCTCATAGTTCTCAACCATATCAAACTGCCTCTTCAGCTCCCTGGCGTCTTCCTCAACCCTCAACTTGTCGGCAATCTTCTCCTCCACATCTTTATCACGATTACCCAAACCAACCAGAACCTTCACCCTCTCTTTAAACTGCTGCTTGTCAAACCTGCTCGCAGATGGCTCTGCCTTTGAACTTTCATCGTTTGACACCAGACTAAGGTTTGCATCCCAGCTGTTTTGCTCTGAATCGGAACTGTCTGAGCTTGAATCAGATTTATCAGAGCTTCTTACCGAATCGTCGTTTTCAATTTTACTACTTGATCTATCACTTTCTTGCGATAAACTTTCGCGGTTTCTATTTGCATCGTCCCTTTCAGCAAATCTTTTATTTGAATCATCAACTCTCTCGCTTTCTTGAGAAAGACTTTCGCGGACTCTTTTCTCTGCACTGTTATCTATTGACCTTTCATTTGGTTGACTTGTTTGCGACCTTTCACTTTCTTTGGAATGACTTTCGCGGCATCTCTTACTGTCAATTTTTTCATTTAAAATACACGCTTCATTCCCTGTCTCACTTTCCTGTGATACGCTGCATTTCCCATCTTGCTCTTGTTCATTCAAACTTTCATCGTGTCTTTCTATTATTTCACTTTCTTGGGAAACACTTTTCTTATCGCTTACAACATCCACATTCAAGCTTTGAGTGGCAGATTTGATCGTTTCAACATCTCTCTCTACTTTCACGTTGTTCTTGTTACTTTCAACGAAATCGCTGTGGAGCTCACTGACGCTGATTATCTCAGGGTGTAGATTTTTATTGAACGTCAATCTAGGAGAGAATTGAACGTTTCCAGTGTGCTCTTCGTCAGACATCTTTTCCCTCTTTATGTTCACAACCACGTCGGCGTCAAATTCGTTTTCACTTGATTCATCACTTATCTCTTCCTCCACCGACTTATCCTTTTCGATCCTAGACTTCTTCTTCGCCACACTTTCCCCGGAATCAATGCTATTCAGTCTCCTCTTCTTACCCTTCTTCTTGCTCTTCCTTTTACTAGACTCATTTTCTGAATCAGACGATGACTCGCTTGTGGTGTGGGTGTGCTTCTTTTGCTTCTTTTTCTTTGCCCGCTTCTCTTTAATCTTTTCCTTCAGTTTCTTGACTTTCATCTGTTTCTTCAGCTCCTTTTTCTTGTCTTTCTTTTTCTTCTTGTCGGCAACCACTACAGAATCTAGAAATTTAACAAAAACATAATTTCAAACTGATTGTAAAATTTCAATGCTCTCAAAGTAAATACAGGACACCTAAGATTTTTTTATAAATTTTTTGCGTCTATCAAAATTATATCGCAGTTGAAATGCATGAGGGAGATCCCAAGGAAAAATTAATAGCTAAAATGCTACTAACCTACACAAGTAGGACAACTTCTTGCCGTGATTTCTCTGAAGGAGTCGCATGAGGAGAGTGGAACCTATTTATTTTTACAGGTTAGGGAACTGGCCTTACGCCAACCACTTCAGTTAAGGTGAGGGTTTCCCAGCTCCCAAGAGGTTTGGTACTCATTTCTTGTGAAGGCTAAGTAAACCTCTTCAGTATTTTATTTTGAGTTTCAGATAAGATAAATGATTCTGAAACGGGGAATCATTTCTGACACCCTTGGTGGGATTGGGATATGAGCTATTGACCAGAATAGCATAAATAAGATTATCCTTACTATAACATTCAATCTGTAATGTGTAAGAAAATGAAGAGAAACAAAACAGAGTGTAAACAAAATTTCAAACTTTCATTTTCATGGTCGGCGTTGGAAGCCGATGACGACAACGACAATGCATCATACCAACAGTAAGCGGACGTAAAGGCCACCGCATCGCTTTGATTCCCAGCTTTCCGCTTGAGAATAAGAGAGTAGAACATATTTTTATTGATTGCAGAGGCATTAGCTTTGTAATTGTTCATCTTAAAAGATAAAAAAGAAAAACAACTTTGTTTACGGTTAAACATAGTTCAACATGCAAGAAAGTAAAACAAATTAAAGATATTTGGTGGCATGTGGTTTACAGGGGGGTTGTTAAGCTATTGTATGCTGCATTGACACCTATTGGTAAAATTTTATATTATTTGTAGTTTCAATTCTTACCAATAAATAGTTACATTAACTTTACCAAAAAAACCAACAGATGTCGCCGTTCAACATCTAACAGGAAATAGGCTGTTTTATCTATTGCTTCTTCCCATTCAATTTTGCATTCCAACCAGACAAAATGTGTTATATTTTGTGCAGCAAAAATTTCCGAAGTTAAAAATTAAAAAGTGAAATTTTATTGAACATCACAATCAAAAAAACTATACAGCAGTGGCGAAGCGTGCCATACAAGCCGGTTCCAATCGGCTTCCCTTTTAAAATGATGTAACAAAGTAGTTAAAAAATATAGGCACAAAGTAAAAAAATACATTTAAAACCAAAGAAACAATACGTATTTTTCCCCCATTGAAACCATGCAGTCTACTTTATTATCATTTCTGCCTAATTTTAAACGGGAAACCGATGGAAACTGACTTGTATGGCACCCTTCGCCACTGCTATACAGTCCACTAAATTCAAAACAATATCGAAGAAAATCGACAAAAGAAGCCAAAAACTCTCAACAGAGGTGATTATACAAATGAATATATTTCACCTTCTGTCTTCTTTTCCAGGTCCTCCTTCTTGTCCTTCTGCTGCTTGGCGAGGGCCTTGAGCTTCTTTTTCTTCTTTTTATTCTTCAACTTCTTTGCCAATTCCTTCGCCTTGGCTGCCATCTTTTTCTTCTTCTTCTTGGCCTTCAACGACTTCTTACGCAACTTCTAAAAATAAAATAAAAAAAAATAGAATGCCAGTTTTGAGCGTAAACAGCCTATATGTAAGTTAAGGAACATTACCATAGGTCTATCCACCAACCTTACAGCAATTGAGTCTTGCTTGAAAAGCAAGCTAGGGGCCGTCCATAAATTACGTCATCGATTTTGGCCGATTTTCGACCCCCCCCCCTTACAATCATCCTATAGTCATTATCTAATGACCCCTCTCCCCCTCTTGCTGTTATAATGGATGAACTTAATATTTAATAATGTTATATTACTTACATAATATTTTGTATATTTTGTAGAAATTGGTATTTACAAGAACGACATCACTTTTGGTACTCGTACATCATTTGCCATCATCCGCAGACCAGACTACCCCCCCCCTTAATGCGAATGACGTAATATATGGACAGCCCCCTAGCGCTTTCTACGGCGACAAACAAGCTCACAGAGGGCTCTTGAGGTATGATTCACACATAACGGCCACCAAATAAATCATCCTAATATTATAATTATTTTTATCTGATCTTTGGATTATCGTTTTTTTGTACAGAAAATTCACGTTAGGCGGAGGTTGAGGGACGGATTTGCTGTGCGTGAATAACACCGAATAGTCGGTGTTATGACCGAGGGGGTAGAGGCGCATGTTTGACTAGCGTATTTGGAACAGAATAACGTTGGTTTGAATCTGCGTCTGGGCCACTTGACCATAACTTCGACCCTGGTTCAACAAATGACATTGCATGCACACAAGCTTCTGCTTTCGCATGAAGACAACTGGCCAGGCAAAATAGGTTGGTGAATTGCATTTCTTTCCCCAAATCTATTTAAAAAGACTAATAAATTCACTAACCTTCTTCATGGCACAGGTCTCGGATCCCTTTGCGATCAGTTCAGGCCTAAAGCAGGGTGACGCCCTCTCTCCATTGCTCTTCAACCTAGCCTTGGAAAAGGTCGTGAGAGAAACCAAATCTGTGTATGGTGGAATCACCGTAGGAAGTACCATTAGGCTGCTGGGATATGCGAGTGATGTGGTGCTTCTGGGAGAGAACGTTGCACAGCTCCGGGCGCTCTTCTTACCAATGGAGAGAATGGCAAGGAGGATAGGATTGAGAATTAATGAGGGGAAAACTGAATACTTGCCTGTGGCGCGGCGGGATATTCAAGAAGATTTGAATGTAGATAATTACAAGTTTAAGAACTGCAATTCATTCAAGTACTTGGGTACCCTTATAAATGACAAAAATATCCTATCCTCAGAATTACATGCCCGAATTCACTCCGGCAATAATGCTTTTTTTGGCCTTAGAGGGTTATTGTGCTCAAAATGGCTATCCCGCTCCACAAAATTCAAGATTTACACTTCCATTGTTCGGCCAGTTGTGTTGTACGGATGCGAAGCCTGGAGTCTGACTCAAAAACAAGAAAAATCTCTCCAGGTCTTTGAGAACAAAATACTTCGTCGCATTCTCGGACCTGTATTTGAAGATGACAGGTGGCGTATCCGAACCAACGCGGAGCTGATGTCCGTGTTTCAAGATCCAAACATAGTGTCGGTAATGAAATCAAGAAGACTCCAGTGGGCCGGACATGTAGCACGTGCAGAGGACTCCAGGATCATCAGAACAGTCTTGGATGGTGCCCCCTCAGGTGTTAGACCACTCGGACGTCCCAGGATGCGGTGGGCAGACAACGTTGAAGCCGACGCCGAAGTTCTGGGAGTGAGGGGACCATGGAGGGAAGCAGCACAAGACAGAGAGTCCTGGAGGATTGTGGTGCGGGAGGCCCTGAGCCTTCAAGGCTTATGAGCCGAAGAAAGTAAAAGTAAAGTAAAGTAAAGTAATAAATTCACTAACCTTCTTCATGGCACGCTTCTTTCTTTTCTTCTTGGACTTCTCATCTTCCCCGGAGTCGCTGCTAGAGCTGCTGGAGGAAGATATCTCCGAGCTGTTTTCAGATGAGGAGGATTCACTGCTTGAACTGGAGTCAGAGGAGCTGGACGTATCACTGGATGTGCTGGCCGAAGAATCATCATCATCTTGTTTTTTTTTATTCTTGGCGGTTTTGACCTTCCGCCGGCGACGAGAGCTGACCTTGGCGTGACCCTTCCTTTTTTTGTCTTGCTTAATACTGAAAAACGTCAACACGGAACATCTCTATTTTGCAATATTTTAATCAATTATAATTTACAGGACTTATAGGTTGGTATGAGGCTGACCAGCCATACTGTGAAAATTGGTTCACTTTGGCAATGCCACCTTCTTTTGGTGCCATTTCTATTGAAGATCGGCGATCATCATGGCTATTTTGACAATTTCCACCACTGTTGCACAAGTTGCAGGGTTTATGTCCATTTTAGATATGGGGTTTGTCAGTGCCAGTTTAAGGGGGGTCCGCAGTGCCCGCAGGGGACAGGGCCCCAAAGCCCAATGGGCCCCACGGGGACCCTTTTGGGTTAATTATTTTACAGTAGGTATTTAGCTCCTCTTGAAAAAAAAAAATTAAAAAACATGAGAAATAATTCTTCACTATAAAAAAAATTAGGTAGGTATGTACTTTTGAAAGAAATTACAAAAAAAATTATATCTATTGCAAAAAATTGTTGTAAATAATAAAACAATGTTTTTACGTGCCAAGCCGTGGATGTGAGTCTGCTGCCACGCCTTACCTAGTAGGTAGGTATTACCTACCCGTACCACGTTGCACGCCAAACCAAAACAATAACAAACCAGCCTAGCATTTTTGCGTAGGTATTTCGATTGTCATTAAATTTTGTTTAAAAAAACGTCATTACCTACTTATTTGGGGGGGGGGGTGGGGGGCGGGCATGAGCAGCGTTGGACCCTACCCAAAATAGCTTAAAATGCCCCTGGGGTTTGTACACATGCAGCATTTTTATCAATTAATACCAATCCGTAATCCAGTGGTAACATTTCGGACTCGTAAATGGAAGGTTGTGGGTTCGAATCCCGGCGGAACATAAGAAATATACCATTTATATTTTCAAATTTGCTCTTCGCCGGGTTGAAAAATTCATAAACCTTTACCAAAGACCGGTCATCAAAAGGTCTATCCAGCCTTACAGCAATTGGGTCTTACTTGAGTATTGGCGCTTTGTAGCGACGACCAAGCTCGTAAAAAGTCCGGTTGATAGCTCAGTTGGTAAAATGCTTGCATTTCATGCAGAGAGCAAGGCTTTGATCCCCACCGAGGGTGTCAGAAATGATTCCCCGTTTCGGTGTCAATTTTAAGCCCAAAAATAAATACCGGCAAAGTGTACACAGCCTTCACTAGAAATGAGAACCAGCCCACTTGCGGTGTGAGGCCGGCCCCTCTGAAATTTGTACGTACATCGAAGTCTACTCCACAGACACAAAAAGATGAAGTCATCTTTTTGGATGAAAGGTTGGAGGTCTGCGATGGCAACCACAATGATAAGAACTGGTATTTTTTCCATTTTTATTTTACATGCGCTCTTAAATTATATTGATCGCAGCTTAAACTAAAAATTATAGATCATACCTGGCTCTGCTTGAAGATCTCTTGTCCTTAGTCTTCTTACTGACTTCCTCATCTTCACTTTCTCCGCTCCAGCTTGTATCCTTACCGACCTGCTTCTTGTTCACACTTTCCTCATCCAACAGCTTTTTAGAGGACCCTTCAATCTCTTCAAACTCTGATTTCTTTGCTTTGAAATCACCTTTCTCCAAATCAGAATTATTCTCAAAATCATTCTTGAAGCAATCATACTTCTTTTCCCTTTTCGATGCATCCCCATCATCCTTAACGGGACATTTTTCATTATTTGAATTCAAATTTTTATTGATTCCGGAATCTTCCGCAGACTGGCGACTTTTGGCACTGGAAAACTGACTATTTCCATTGGCGACACTCATGTTATGCCCGCTAAATGCTTTATAGCTCTTGTTGCTACAAAACTCTGTTTCACTATCATTCTTGACAATAACATTTCCGACAGATTCCATGAATTTCTCATACTCTAGATCTAAAGTTGGCAGGACATTGTCTTTGGGAGCCACGGGTGTTGAAATGGTGGATATATCTAGTAGATTCGCTGTTGGTTTTGATATTTTCTTGTTGAATTTTGCGAGATTGTCTGCGGTGAGGTTGGATGACACCTTTTGTTTGATGTTGTCGTTTTCCGGCTGTGAATCGTCGGTTTCCCAGTTTGTGGACAACTCTATGGCAGTTTTGTCCTTTAGTGAATACAAGATGGAGGGATACCATTCCCGGGCAGTGCTAGGTTCAGGTTCATTGCTGGAAAATTACATTACATATATATTTATTTTAATTAATTGCTTTACACATAATGCAGATCCCCATGATTACAACCATCCAGATGATTATTAATTTATTTATTTTGGTAATTTTTAGAGCGCCAGCATGTGACACTTGACCTTGAGGGCGCTTTAAAAATATGAATTATCAAAATAAGATACAATACAATAAAAGATATAATAAAAAATAAAAAATAAAATAAGTTTACAATTTAAAAGTTAAAATTAATTAAAATTCCCATTGCCCATTCATCATAATATTATAAGTCTATTTTTGGAACACTGATTTTTTTCTTCATTATAATCATAATAATTAAATAGTGCAATAATAGATCCCTTATGATGTTTGACTAAATAATGCACTAAAAAAACTTGGTATCACTGACTTTTGAGACAAAAAAAATATCTAGGAGATATCGCACGCTTAATAATAAAGAGCAATAACTCAAAAAATAAGAATGTTGGGAAATCACGTTTGAAGTTCAGACAACCAGTACAACTTGTATGGGATGAAAACGGCGACCAATGTTTTATCTCGGTCATATTCGTCCAAATTGAACGGCTGTCGCATTCTACCTATTCTTCTTGCATTGTTCTTGCGTTTTATTACAAAATCTCGATTTGCCCAATTTTTGAGTTATTGCTCTTTATTATTAAACGTGCGATATGTTTTGTATGTTTGGAGATATTGAATGTATACAAGCATGAGTTGCACACTGGAGGTTAAAGGCACGATAAAGAAGGAAACCAGTGGAAGCTGTTTACCTTGTGTTGGAGAGCATCTGTGTAGCTATGGCTTCCGCTCTCTCATTGAGCTTTTCATACTTCTTATCCTGTGACTCGGCGCAACTGCAGAAGTTCATGTTCTCACTGAACTTGACAGGAGGCTCGCACACAGTCATTCTACAAACAACAAGTAATCACAACATTGTTAGTTAGTACGCAATCTATAATCTAACATATATTCATATTTAAGATCCATAAAACATGCATTCCCACAAGCAGACGTCTGTAGGTTTGCGCTTACACATGCCGCATGTGGACTTGCAACATAAAAACCTCATCTCAAATGAACATAAGCCGTATAACTCTGGCCGATTTTCCCTGAAACAGGGTATACATTGGCAAAGAGATTTTTTTACAGTATAGGTGGTCAGCCTCATACCAATATATAAGTCAAGGAACAAATATTAAACAATATCACGATGATATGTTTTTTTGTCATTTGTACGGTCAGGAGGATAAGGCGTTGGCACTCACATTTACATTATTACAACAAACACAAGTTCCAACCTTGCCTGCGCCGTGTCCTATCGACAATGGCTTTGACCCTGGTTCAACAGATGTCGTTTGGTAGTTATTAATTAATAATTTATTAGAAAATTAAATAATGAATTATTAATTGATAATGTAAATAACACCAGTGATTGGCCAGTTATATATACTACAACTGACTTTCTACAATGTGAATGTACAGAACCTAAAATCCTTACCTTTCACATTTCTTATCCACATGTCGCTTTGCTTTGCAAGCATCTTCAATGGACTCCCAATACTCCACTGTTAGTTTAGTTCCTTTAGTTTCACCGCTTTTCCCACTCCACGGAGAATCAACTTTTTCCTTTACAAGAATCTTAGCATTCCCAGGATCCATCTTCTCATCAGCGTGCTTCCCGGTGGCCTTCACAACCTTGGGTGTGGCTTCTCTGCTGGACTCCATCCCCGGACTATACAAAACCACATTATTCTTGTCTTCTTTTTCTGAAATTTGCGACAAGCGCTCCGGTGTATTTGTATCTTCAAAACTTTCCATTTTAGGTGTAGACATTTCATCCTTTTCCTCAACTTTTGTCACGGGTAAATCGTAATGGACAAACGTGTCGGAACGAAAGGCGCTCTTGAAAAACTCCTCCTTTACTTTGCCAAATTTTGACACATCACTTTTCAGGCAATCGATCTGCAACAGGCCGTCGCTTTGCAGTCTTTCATTCTTGGAGCCGTCATCACTTTGTCCGGCATCTTTAATTTCGCAACCGTCTATATTGGAGTCGTCTAAATCTGAGCCGTAATCGCCGACGAGTACGGTACTTTTGACATTCTCCGTTTCCGGTTTAGCATCATCGCCTTTATCACCATCAACAGCCGCATCCTCAGCCTTGTTGACATCATTACTCGGCGTCCAGCTGTCACACACAACAAAGTCATCCAAGTTAACTTTGCTTTCCTTCACCCCCTCATCTCTCTTTTTAGACTTTGTACTGTAACTACTTCTGTAGTCGTCTCTTTTAGAAATTCTGCCCCTGTCTCTCTGCACTCTTTCATCGTATCTCTCTTTGTTCCCGTACTTGTGGTCATTATTCTTGCTCGGTCGTGCTTTGCCTCCCTTTTCGTCACCCTTGCTGTCAACTTTCTTTCTTTTCTTTATATATTTGTCCACATACTTGGATATTTTTTTTTTCCCCCCAGCCAGAGAGTCTTTTAATATTCTCACTTCATTCTCGTCTGAAATATAATAAAGCAATGTATTTAAGCTTTTAAGGGTTTATGTATTTATACATAGAAAATTCATTTTTATGAGAAAGTATATATTTAAACAAAAAACATTGAGTTTTATTTTCACAAGTTGAGCATTTACTTCACCTCGAGTACTTTCGACTTGCTAACGTCATTTTCAAGAGACGGTTACAAAATTGACAAGACACAAAACCATAGAGAAATGAGAAGGATGAGTTACGACAAAGAGGTATAATCAGGTAATAACAAAAAGTGAAGCAGCAGGAATCTGAACATTGACCAAACTTTAAGAATTGAATTTACTCATCTCAGAGATGTATTAACTAATCTCGGAGCCCTCTGTGAGCTTGGTGGTCATCAATTCTCAAGTAAGATCCAGTTGCTGTAAGGGTGCTTGAACCTTTTAAAAGGCAAACGAGTTTTAGAAACCAGCACAGAGCAGATCCTGAAGCATTGCCTACTACACTACACACCAGTCAAGGAGGGAGGTAAATTCCAAACCTGAAGTGATAATGTCACACCAGTGGCGCAGCGTCAGATCAGGGTTTATAAGGTAAACTTAAAGCACACGTGAGTTCTATAATGCATAGTTAGCTGCTCACCGATGAGTTTCTGCTTCTTGATGGTGCAGTCTGGCAGCACCCTGGTGTGGAAGCCCAGCAGGTTCATGGCGTTGCCGGGCAGCATGCCCAGGGGCACCCCCGCCTTCACCAGCTCCAGCTTCACCTCGCTCTCCCTCTTGATCTCGTTCAGCTCGTTCACCGTGCGCTCCAGGGGGTGCTTGTATGACTTCACTGTAACAGGCATTGTAGTAATAATAATAATATTAGGATTATTTATTTGGTGAGCGCTGTTTCTGTGTGTATCACACCTCAAGAGCCCTCTGTGAGCTTGGTCGTCGCTGTAAAAAGCGTCAATTCTCAAGCAAGACCCAATTGCTGTAAGGCTGGATGGAACTTTTGATGACCGGTCTTCGGTAAAGGTTTATGAATTTGTCAACGAAGAGCAAATTTGATAAAATAAATGGTATATTTTTTGTGCTCCGCCGGGATTTGAGCCCACAACCTTCCATTCATGAGTCAGAAGAATTAACCACTAGACTACGGATCGGTCATGGACTTATGAGATGACAATTGGTCAACGTCCAGCTAGAAGACCACAATAAGTTTGTGAAATAGAGAACATAGTAAGATGAGAGACCATGTCTGCAGAATGAGCCATGATAAACTCACTCACACCGTAGCTTATGAGATGATCATTGGCCAACGTCCGAAATTAGCAAATTTCAGTTGAAATTCTGTGAAATAGAGAACAATAGATACTAATCATAATTAGACAATTTTACAAGTATCTTTTTGTGGATTCAGAGCCTGCAGAGCCATAGCATCTCCTGGAAAGAGTGTGAGTTTAAAACCCTTTACCTTTCTTGTTGGTTTTCTTGGGTGGCGCGTCCTCAATGGAAGACCAGCGGCTGACTCTCTCGTGGAACACGTCCA
Organism: Agapetus fuscipes; assembly: GCA_951799405.1. Lineage (NCBI taxonomy): Eukaryota > Metazoa > Arthropoda > Insecta > Trichoptera > Glossosomatidae > Agapetus > Agapetus fuscipes. Next base: position 5,631,307 of record OX637343.1, on the reverse strand, counting down.
CGCCCTTCATCACCATGCAGGGCTTCTGCAGGGAGACCTTCAGCTGGCCTTGCGACGTCTTCTTGCCAATAATCACCGGCACCACACTAGCAGGAGCTGGAGTCAAAACAAAATATCTTTTTCATTTCCGTACACAGCATCGATCAGTAGAAATCGCACCTCAAAGAATACTAAATAAGTGCTGATTCCATTGAGTAATAACATAGAGCAGAAACTAATTTATTGCATTGATACATACCATCCACCTCATTTGTCTCAGTCTTGTCAAACGTTGCAGTTGTGTAGTCATACAAAATGTATTTTTACGTGTCAAATTTTATGTTTTCTTGCCTTCTCCATTTTGTGTTTTGACACCCAATTACAATACATGCCATAATGTCTTAAAATAATGCCTTTTACATTTAAAATTTGTCAATTTTATAGATCACAAGATTTATATCGCATACATTTATGTTCGGACTGCTCCTGGCATAGTACGCACGGGGCAATGCTGCCACCTTTCTAGAAACATTTTTACATTCACCCGAGTTTTTTTGTACACATGGAAATGCAACTATGAAGTTCTTTGCTCTCTTTTTTACTAATGACCATTTTCATAAGCAGATTGTAACAGATAGGTATATATTGTCTATTTTTGTTAAAATAATTCTAGTCCACAGATATCATAAGTCAATGTCACTAATCCTGCTAGAATCTACACTAAAACATGTGTAATGTTACCTGCAGGATTAGTGGCTGGCTTATCAAGAGCTGATGTTGGTGGCAGGATGCTGCTGCTCTGGATGGACTTCTTCTGGATGGAGAACGCCTGCAGTCGCTTCTTGCATGACCTGATGCCCAGCAGGGGAGTCTTTATGGGGACTGGGCTCTGTAATCCACATGAACAATGATGATGATGATGGATGATTTTTTTCCTGTGGGGTCACTTAATGGTCCAGGACCATCTCAAGGACGCCATGGCTTCTAGAAAAAAGCAGTGTCTTCAGTCCCTTTCTGAAGGTGGTGGTAGGCTGGTTCGCGCGAACACCGACGGGAAAAATGCTCCAGGCAACCGGCCCAGCCACCGCAAAGCTCCTGTCTGCAAAATTTGATGTGTTCGCTCTTTTGGGAACTATGACCTTGTTGACAGCAATGAGGGCAGAGCGCAGTGATTGTTTTAAAGGCTCATCAACAGAACATAGCTCAGCGAGACATGGGGGTGCCGTGCCGTTCAGGGCCCTATGTACAACAATACTTGCACAAACAAGATACAACTCTAAGTTCTACAACGTTTAGCAGGCAACGTGGTCAGGTGAATAAAAGTCAGAAGACTGCATTAGCCGGGTCTATTCAGCAAATATGTGTCTGCCATGTATAAGCTCCAAACAATATGGAAAGACCAGGATGTTAGCAACAGCACAAAGATGCTTGTCAGGAGTCTGGTCCACTCTATTTTCCCCCATTTTGTTGAAACATGGACCATAAAGGGAGCACAAAGGAAAACAAACTACAATGCAATGTTTTTTTGTGCTACGCAGGTATTCCAACTCACTGCTTTTTAATCACAAGTCCAAAGCGATAACCACTAGACTATGGACCGGTCCAGTACTCATGCTACACATGTACTTATGGACATACCATGCATCCAAAAACCTATTAACTTGAAGTTAAAAAAAACATACTGTCAATTAAAATCGAATAAAGTAATTTAAATGTTTACTTACATTTGTTGGTAATATGGCAGCTGATTGTTGAACTTTTGTATTGTCTTCTTCATTTGTTGTTATGATGTTGCTAGGCGGCAAATTACTCTTTTGTTCCAAATTTGAATCCATAATTGAGATCCCGCCGGCCGCGTCCGTCACTTCTTTCTCCACGTACAAAACTTCGCTCGGAAGCGGCGGAGTCGGTATGTGCTCCAGGGCTGAACAAATATCCACATTCTGCGGAATTTTCGTACTTCCCGGCATCGGAATATCATCACACACAACGGCGGGCGTCTGCCCCGGCATCGGTATATTCAATTCCATAATTAAAGTTGATTAAAAATGTTAAAAACTAAAATCAAACTTCAATGGTATTCACATGTCAAAATGCAAAGTTCCGAAATAAATCTTATTCCGGCGACACAATTGATTTACCAATAACATAGAATAATTCATGATTTAATTATTTCTACGTAAAAACATTTAAATAATCACATATTTATGTTATTTTTGCGATATTTTGCTCAACATGTCTGCGTATTGTCACACAGGTTGACATGTAAAGAGAGTGCTTAAAATTAAATTCCCTACAAACAAAAAAAAATAAAATCCCGATAAAAGTATACCTACCTGGTGGAGTACATCACACCAGCTACTTAAAATTAATATTAATCAAATAATAATTATAGTCAGCGTATCATTTTGATCATTTTTTTACACCACCACCTTGGCTAATATAATATAAACCATATATAAAACAGACATGCAATGAAAAAATGTCTAATGCAACCATTGCTCACCAGTCCCCTAAGTACTTATTACATTTTAAATCTAGTTATAATAGTCCTTTCTGATGGGGGTTTGGTACTAAAGATTCCTTTTTATTTCTAGTTACCTTGTTATGTAAGTGTGAACTTTGAAATTGAGGTGTGATTCTTTTTCCTCTTTTGGTCGCTGATCATCATGACTATTTTGGTCACTGATCATCATGACTATTTTGACCTTGGATGCTGCAGCTCAAAAAAGGGACTTGGATGTTTGATTATCCTGGAGTCCTCTGTACATATTATATTTCCGATTATTCTGGAGTCCTCTGTACTTAATACATTTCTGGCACCTTGAAGCAGGGGCGTGCATCCCATACAGGCACATGCACCTAATAGGTAGGAAATATTTTGTAAAAAACATTTAAAGCTTGATATTCATATTTTATTGATTGAAGAGGCATTAACTTTGTAATCGTTCATCATTAAGGATAAAACAAAGCTGTTTTTCTCTTATCCTTGATATTCATAATTTAAGTTCGATTGGAGCTATCGTAAGCACTTCAGTTAATTTCAAAGGAGTTATTTTAAAGAAATGGGAGAAAATATTTATTCTGAAATGTATTTACCTATGCCCTAGGTCAGGGATGGCGAACCTAACGCACGCGTGCCACAGGTGGCACGCGAGACGATTTTGCGTGGCACGCGAATGAGGAGAAAAAATAAAAGTGTAGAAGAAAAAATAAAAAAAGTTATGGAAATAGTTTTAAAAATCTGTGCCTCCTGTGAAAAGTGATACAACTCAAAAATCATCATTTTACGGGAGAGCAAAAACAAGATTTAAAAAATTCTAATTCATGAACTAAGTGGGCTAGGTTACACATAAGTACCTTATTTTGTAGATAAAAACATTCACTTTCACTGTGCATTCTAATTTTTATGTTTACTATTATAGTTTACAAATAATTGATTAAACTCTGTCAGTTGTACCTTTTTTTTGCCTGTACTTGTATCATTTATTACGTGATAAATGATACAAGTCGAGTTATATTATATTGCACCTATAAGTTGTCTTTGAGTAAAGTGATACACAAAAAGCTTAATATTTTTTAAATTTAATAACTCATAAGATAATGGTCCAGGCAGAATGTTGCTCAAACTAATTATAAAAATACTACCCCAAAGACACAATTGTTGTACTTAAAATAGTAGTATTTTCATAATTTACCTGAATCGTATAACTTGGCTAAAATTCCAGTCAAAAATTGGTGTAAAGTGATATAAGTCGAGATGTATCAATATTCACGATAGATTTGTAAAAAACAATGTGTGGATCAATTACTAAAAGGGATACAACTTGACTTATATCACTTTTCACGTTTTTTTGCCTAAATCCTGCAGTTATATTTCCTAAACTATAGCAGATAGAAGAGTGTGAGTAAGACCAAAAAATCGCTAATTTTTTTCTGATTATTTCTATGTAAAAATCTCAAAAAGGGTATAACTCGAGTTGTATCACTTTTCACAGGAGGCACAGAAATATATTTAAATAGCGACGTGTATTTTCTTCTTAACACGTTCGCGGACACACGAAATGTGTCCGCGAAGTAGGCTAGAAAAAACACACTTATTTCATCATCTCAAATTGTTTTTTTATTCCAATTTTTTTTTTTTTTTTTTATCTTTTTTTTTGACATCCAGGGACGCAATGGCTATTTCCGTGTTCTTTGGATTTCTGTAGGGACGCACGAATGCTACATGTATGCAAGTTCTAACAGAAATAGCCGTTTCGTCCCTAGTAATAACATTTTATTACGACGGCTATTACTGTTTCGTCCAGTCCTAGACAAGCTCATAGAGCGGGTATAACCATTTCGCCTGCGAACGTGTTAATTAATCTACTTAATTATTTCCCTCGGTGTATTAATTTTTGTTTTTATTAAAAATCTGAAGTTACACTAACATTTGATGCATTTTTATTTCCATGGCATGTGACATATTATTTTACTGAAAAAAAAAAATTTTTGGCACTCAGTCTCAAAAAGGTTCGCCATCCCTGCCCTAGGCACTCGCCTACCCTGAAGTCTTATTTTTTCCATTTCTGGCACGATGTTTGACTCTTGAAATATGGACCTTAGCTCCGCGTTGTTACGGTTGCGCCATCTGTCACTTTCATCATCATTTTTATCAGATTATTTTTTGCAGCATAAAAAAATACAAAACAAAATCAATAATTCCATGAGTCTTTATTCATTTTAAATATAATATAATCGACTTTCAATTTATCCAAAAGGCGATGAACTTATTTACAAAATAATATTTATTAACATACTTAGTAATGCTCGTAACTATAGAGATGGCTCAGCGGCAGACTGATTCAGGAGATAAAAATATATTTAATCAAGTTTTAAGCTTCCACTTTCACTTCCATGGTTGGTGTCAAAAATAAAAACCTAGCTTGCACAATTTCCTTCTACTTACATGACTCAGTTAAAAAGATCGGAACATTATTAATTTGGATCTTTTTTCTCGGCGAGCTAGTCAGTCTTGTATGGGACTGCCATCCTTAGCAACCTATAATAATAATCTACAATCTAAGTTGCAAAGATATATTAACATTTAAAAATCATATTAAATGCATGCCCATAAACCGACACGTGTAAGTATGCTGCATGTGTACTTACAAATTACAATCCAAACTGCAAATGAATATAAGCCCTGCAACTTTTGCTGACCTTTCCTGAAACAGGGATGACATTAGCAAAGTGAACCATTCTTTGTAGTATGGGTGGTCAGCCTGATACCCACGTACAAGTCGAGGAATAGCTTCGTGCCTTGAAAATGTTCCCCGCTCGAGGGAATGAAACGCTGGCAGACAAAATTACTACAAATAGAAATTGAAAGATACAACTCATTGTTGGTATGACATAAAGGTTTAATAGATTGGCATTATTTAAGATTATTCATCCAGTTTCTCTTCATGGAGTATATAAAAGCATTATACAATGTGCCACCTAAAACAGATGTGTCCCGAATCAAGTCACCATTTTGCCAATACTTTTTCAACAATCAAAGTCAACCTAGCATAACCTCTAAGCTTAAAACATGAAAACAAAAAAATGATTTCTAATATCCAGTCATTTTTTTTTACAAACACAAAAATAATAATATTAAAAAATAGAGAATATAATAGTTCAAGTATATGTACTTACTAACTGTAAGGCTGTTTATTTAGGTATTTCATTTAAATACTATTTTACACATTCAGTATTGCCATAATTATAAAGAAATAAACGCTAAAAAAATATATCTATGAAAGCAGCGAGCACGCCGTCTTATAGTTGGTTTTGTAATCCCTAACGACGATTTTATTAACTTCAGGGTTGTGATTTGTTACCCTGGTTCATTGGAGCTGTAGCTTCTGGATGCTTCGCTTGTGTTCTTTAATCCGCAGAAAAAGCCTATCGATAACATGGACAAAACATGGACAAAAATAACCCTTGTATGCTGACCGCCGGCTGTGAAAACCTGAAGCTACTGTCCTTCTATATTTGGGAGTCTATCAAAGTGATAAAATCTTTTGAAAATAGTTCCAGAAATTACAAAAACAACTATGACATCGCTAGTTCACTGCTGATTGGAGAATGCACACTTATGGCGGTATTAACCATTGCAATGTGAATGCTTAAGTTTTGCTAAGGAAAAATTTCTAGTACTTAAGTATCGAAATAGTAGTAATCTATTTCGATAATTACTAGGAATTTTTCCTTAGCAAAACTTAAGCATTCACATGGCAATGGTGAATACCGCTAGTAATTATCGAATACCTAGTAATTATCGAAATAGATTACTACTATTTTGATACTTAGGTACTAGAAATTTTTCCTTAGCAAAACTTAAGCATTCACATGGCAATGGTTAATACCGCCATTAAATATTTATTAAGTTGAGAATTGAATTGAATTTATTTTGTTAACAAAAGTTGGAAAGTAACATCAGCTTTACTTATAAATAGAATTGAAGAGTTGTCAAGAAAACTGTTGCAAAAGCACATAGTTATTTTATAGAATAAAAATTATACTTTTAACTTCCAGCGTGCCAGATCGTGGATCCGAGCTCACAGTACTGATCACGATTTTTTTCGTTTTTCTTTCACAGCGATAGGATGGAAAATCGTTTAACATACTTTTATTGGATAAAATTATCCACCAATTAACTCAAAGCATCCATTTTTGTTTGTGAGCATTTAAAAAAAAAAATTGAAGTTGACCTTGTAACCTGACGAGACTAAATTCTCATTTTTTTTTACATGGCACACATAGCAAAAAAAAGGTTTTGCTTACAGTACAAAATTCTCTATTCAGTAACATTTACATACCTACTTGGCCTATGTGCCATACATAATAATATTGTATGTCTATTTTTAGAACTGGATGCTTTTTTCGTAATCATAATATTATGAGGCAGTGCAGTAAATACATCACTCATTATGTTTTCCTAAATTATACACTAAAAAAACTTTATTTCCATGTCTTTTGAGATAAAAAAGTAATAGGAGATATGTTTTGCATCTTTAGAGATATTTAATATCAAAGTATGAGTTGGGTGGCTGGATAACGGCTGAAAATCGCTGGCACACTAGAGGTTAAACTGAGCATAGAATTAGGACAAGAAACAGCCAAACTATGAACAAAATTATTACTTAAATTTTGTGTATACTAGGGCCATTCGTAGACTATGTATTTACGCTCATTGTATATATAGCATACAAGGGCACATTAGATCAGTCAGTAAAAAGGATGCAGTGAATACTGTTTAGTTTTGTTAGAATGAAGTTATACAATTACACAAATGGGAAAAATGGATTGATACAATTAAAAATATTAGTCGTATGTGTGTGATTGTAAATTCCAAATGATTTCCTTTTCACACTTCCTATTGCCTAGTACAGTGTGGAGTTTGGGATACTCGGAAAGCTCTGGAGAGCAAAATTGAAGCGTTTTATGTTTGGAATCATTAAATATCGATGAACATGTCCACACTAGACCACAAAACAGATGCAGATGTTCACAAATGCGTCAAGTAGACGCAACTAAGCTACACATATAGGGTAACTTGCCACTTTATCCCCGAAGGGTTTTGCATGTGGCGAGTGGAACCTATTTATTTTTCCAGGTAAGGGCCAACCACTTCAATAGATGTGGGAGTTTCCCCGCTCCCGAGGGGGCTGATACTCATTTCTTGTGAAGGCTGAGGAAACCTTGCCGGTATTTTATTTGAAATAAACACCGAAACGTAGATAATAAATAAAAGAGAAAAATTCCTCCTCTCATTGAAAAAAATGAGATGCCAAGCTGGAGAATGGCTGCTGAGGACAGAGATGGATGGAGGCTGAGGACAGAGATGGATGGAGGCTGAAGACAACGGAAGCCAAGGAGAGATATGGGCTGCAGAGACATTGAAGAAGATGAGAAATAAGTACAAGCTCCTCCACTTCATATTACAAGGCAAGACTGAAGGACTTGGAACTCCTAGCTGCCAGGAGTACAAGGCAGAACATCGCAGTTTGACAATATTCGTCAATGATTTTAAATCACCAGGGAAGAGCATTTCTGGGCAGTCCATTTCATGCTAAAATGACAAGACAATCTTCGCAATAAGAGACACAAAAAGAAGAAACAATATGCTGGAAGAGAGATACAACACATGCCACTTCATTTCATATTTTTTAATACACACATAAGTTAAATGACGGATATATAATTAATATTAACAAAAAACAAGAACAAATGAAATGTAACACAAATGTAGAAATGTTGGGGTCAGATTTAATTCACACACATGGTGTTTGCAGCTTTTGCCGTCATATCCTTAAAAAATATGTAAGTATATGTAATAATATATTCTTTAAGTATAGTAAAATTATATAAATCCTTTATTTCAATGTCCTTTGATTTAAAAATTAGTTCACTTTTATTATGCATTAGATTTCAGGAACAATAGGCCAAACTTGCAATAGATAGTGCTTTCCGGGACCTGTTGTCTGGCAGTTCTGCACATTGTCTTCCACAAGCTTCTCCAGCAACGTGATGACACTTTAACTGTTTTTTTACATTCTTGAGCCTCCGAGAAGCAAAAAGTAACTATCGTTTAAGATCTTTTTTTTCAAAATTAAAAAAAAAAGAGTTGTCGTGGTTTAATTCTTGAAGGAGCTGACAAAACCCTGCTAAGACATGGACAAAACATATGGGACTACCAGCTACAAAGGACTGCGGCAACAGATCACAGAAAACATCAAATGATCATAACATTGCAGAGTTGTTTTCTGGGATTCGTTACTGTGGTCTATTGGAGCTGGAGCTTCCGGATGTTTCGCCCACGTCTGCGATGGGCTTCCTCAGCGTGAAGATGATGTTGATGAAACTGTTAAGGAAATAAGGAGTTTACTCGAGATATAAGAATAGAAACAGATAAACGGCAACAGATCCCGGAAAGCAAGTTTCCAGTGTCAACAGCCGGCTGTGTAAAGCTAAGGGCCTTTTCAGACACACCGCATTCTGCTTGGTTTGTCTATGGATTACCGGACACACTGTGTGAAAGCTTTCATACATCTTCATACAATACTAACATCCGAGCCAGCGGCAAATAGAAAAAACCATAGAAAAATCAGGTAGAATGGTGGCAGAACGCGTCTAGCGTGTAATGGCTGTGACACTCCTGCCCGTCACATGCTTGTGCATACAGGTATGAGTTCCTGGAGCATAATGTGTGTATTGTCAGGTGTTGCGGGGTGCTAGTGGTCCTCACGAGGACAGATACGTCCACTGTGAGGCCAGGTGGTCCTATAGCAGCGCCCGGATCTCCTTGTGCATGTGGCACAGGAAGTCCACGTAGGAGGCCGAGCCGTCCTGCCCCTGGTCCTCCACCAGGAAGTGCCGGAACACCGTCTCCAGCTTGTCGCTTTGTCTAACAATGGCCAACTGAAACAAACAAATGGGCATTAGTAAGTTTGAGAATGACACTGAGAAAGTGAGGCTTTCTTTTCTTTCTCTTGCAATTTTTGAGTTCACAGAGGGCTCTTGGGGTGTATATTTAAATCTTTAATCTTAGCTGCAAAGATATATTACATTTATTTATACATTTATGATATTTCACATTTATTTATTTATTTATGATTTATTACATTTATTTATTTATTAGATTTATATTAAACGTATTCCCACAAGTAGATACGTTTAAGTTTGCGCTGTAGAAAATAGTTCACTTTGCCAACTTTACCAAGAGTTGCAGGGTGAATGTCCATTTGAGATTTTATATTGTAGGTTCACATGCGGCATGCGCAGGCGCGAACTTGTACGTGTCTGCTTGTGGAAATGCATATAATGTGAATCCTTAATGCTACATATCTTTGCAACTTAGATTAGATTAGATTCATATTACAGGCATTCCCATAAGCAGACACATATAAGTTTGCGTTTACACATGCCGCATGTGAACTTGCAATATAAAAATGCCATCTCAAACAAACATAAGCCCTGCAACTCTTGCCGACCTTCCCTAAAACAGGGGTGACATTGGCAAAGTGAACCATTTTTTATAGTATGGGTGGTCAGCCTCACATCAACCTATTAGTCAGGAAACTCAAGGCGCTCACCAAATAAATCATCCCAATATTTATTGAAAAATGCCAGTGAGAAATCTAAAGCTTTCACAATTTGTTAGAGGGTGGATCATTGAGTAATAACAAAGGGGAGCAGAAACTAACTTACTGCTCAGATACATACTATCTACCACATTTGTCTCAGTGCTGTCAAACGTTGCAGTGGTGTGGTCATACAAAACATGTTTTTATGTGTCAAATTTGATGTTTTCTTGCTTTCTCTATTTTGTGTTTTGACACCCAATTCTAACACATGCCATAATGCCTTTTTCCAATAAAATTTGTCAATTTTATTGATCACAAGATTTATACCGCATGGTCTATGTTCGGACTGCTCCGGGCATAGTACGCATGCGGCAACCTTTCTAGAAACATTTTTACATTCGCCTGAGTTTTTTTGTACACATGGAAATGCAACTGTGAAGTTCTTTGTTCTTTTTCTTACTAATGACCATTTTGGTAAGTAAGTTGAAACAGATATATATTGTCAATTTTGATTAAAATAATTTCTAGTCAATGGGGTGGATGGTTTGTTTCTCACTCTCATGTGCCTCCTCCTGTCCCTCCTCACGTCCTGTACGAGCTCCCTGATGGTGTGGCTAAACGGAGTGTCCAGCACGGGCAGGTCCGTGGCCTCGGAGTTCACCTCCGCCAGAGAGTTGACCCCAAACACGGCCTGGAGGACGTCACGGGGAGTGTGCTGGCCCACCCACAGCAACATGTGGATGCCGTTCTCTGCAACACCAAACACATAACATTCAAGTCCTTTAACTGCAGGTGACACGCATAGGCGTCAGGCGTAAATCATAGACGTCATCCAACGTTAAACTTATCCCTGACATCTGTGTTAAAGAATTCAAATATTTGCAAGTGAAATGTGCTAAACCTTTTTGATTGTTGTTATTGAATAACTAATACATGTAACTGTTCACATAGTTTGTTCACAAGTGTCACCATTCAATTAAGGTAGGAAACAATAAATGTTTTGAAAATGTGCTAGATAAAGTATTCCGTACTGGGGGTATTCATAAAGCCAGAATATTCAGAAGCGAAAAGGTTAAAAACAGACCATTTACAGTAAACACCTAATGAATCATGAGAAGGTGTAATTGAAAAAAAAAAACACAAATTTATTTTCACAACTTGAGAATTTACTTCACCTCAAGTACATTCAACTTAACACTTCCAAAATGACACTGTAACAAAATTTACAAGCAAGTCAAAAGTCCTTGAGGTGAAATAAATGCTCAATTTGTTTGGCAGAAAAATTCATACACTTTTATCAAAGACCGGTCACCAAAGGTCCATTCAGCCTTACAGCTGAGTCTTGCTTGGGAATTGGCACTTCCTATAACGACGACCAAGCTCGCAGAGAGCTCATGAGGTGTGATTCACACAAAAACAGCTCACTAAATAAATCATCCTAATATTATTATCATTAAACAGACCAAGAGGCTTACCTTCAGCCATGAGATGGTTGATAAATAAGAGAAGAAGAAGAAGAAATGTCAAGAGGAAGTTTTGAGAGAGAAAAATAAAACTTACAGGCTGGAGGTGTAATGACGTATACAGGAAAAATACAGCTAATAGAGAACTCACCCAGTAGGAATAATGAGTCATCCCTCAGTTTATCTACCGTACACCGGAGAGGCTGTGGTGCTGCCGTGGGACTGAGCATCTGCAGACGAGGATACAGCATGACCATGGAGGCCGGGACATCAGCCGACAGCAGCGCCTGCATGGCCCAGCTCCTGTCATCACAGGTCATGTCGGCACCTGCAAAGGCGAGCCAATGTTCCAGGTGTTACACAGGGATACTATCTAAGCCCATATCTGTTCAAAATGCGCATGAAAAATATTTTTAATGACAGCAAATATATTTAATATGGATATAGTACAATATTCAAGTAGTACCACAGGGTTCTTATCTAGGGCCAGATCTGTTTATAATGTTCCTCAAGTGTGCAGGTGATTTTTACCATTATTCAGATACAGAAATCTTGGTTTTGATTTTAAATATCTTCAAAGATACAAAACTTATCTCGTATACATTTTTTTTTTTTCAAGGTTTTCACGGAAATGAGTTGTCCTAGTGCAGGACATACCAAAAAACACTATCTTGCAAAAATGATGATATTTCTCATTTCTAAAAATGTGACCAAAGTACATCAGCCTTTTCTGTTTAATGATTGGCAGAAGCTCCTTTGTGGTGCACATACGTCGAAGGACTTTTTGATTGACGACCTAATCTCGCTACGAGATCCGAAGCATTTTTCAGTAAACACACATCGCGAATGCTTCAATTCGTCTCTCCGGTGCCTGTGTGAGCATCCATCCCTCCATACCATGCAGAGCAATTGGAAAGACACAGCACCTCACCATGCGCTTGCGGAGTTCAAGGTTAAAAAGTTTTAAAAGTGCCACAAGGTTGTCACTTGAGCAGTTTAGTTTGTAGGATGACATTACCTCCGCTAAGAGCATCGCTGCGTATGAGACAGTTGACCATGAGAGGCAGCAGCTTCATGCTCTCAGGCAGCACCAGCTGACCGGCGCTGGTGGGGCTGGCGCAGTGCTTCCTGTAGCACACCAGCGTCTGGGCACACCGGGCGATGATGCCTTCCTTTATGGACTTGGGGGCGTTGTCTGATAAACGGGCAATCGCTGCAAGTAAATATAATCACATGTAATGATGGGCATGCCGAATGATCACTGTGATTCGAGAATCATCTTTATTCTTACTATAAAATAAGAACGAAAACTCTCTGTAGGGAAAGAAGCCAACCGGCCATTGTATTATGTAGGCGTAAAGTGACTCTGCATCTGAAATAAACTGTGTATAATAAATGACAGCAGTTTTCAATTAATTGAATCCGCAAGATGAATTCCATACCTTGTTTGGCTAGGTAGTTGATGGTGGTATCTAGATCACAGCATCTGTACACATCGGCCATCTGCTGCACGATCTCCAGGGCGAGGTTGAGGATCCGTAACCGCCTCTGTCCGCTGGCGTGCGTGTACAGGAGAGCCACCTTACAACAACAACAATATCACATCTTTATCATCACAATCATTCATCGGTGTTATGGCCGTGGGAGTCAAGTCGCATGTTCCCTCCCTCTCGCATTTCAGAAAGGGAAACTTGTAGCACGACTCTCATTCATCCCTTTGCAGTTGATCTCAAAACTATGAGAACTTGGTGTTTTCATGACTCATTCCTTTGCCAAACTGCTCGTTTATGGAATGATTTACCAGTATCTGTGTTCCCTTCCTAATTTAATCCGGTTTTATTCAAAACCAACATCAATCGCTACTTCCTTGCAGGGTCTCACGACAGAAGCAACAATCCAAACAACACCTCTGCGGCACCCTTGCAGAGTGACATAGATCCCCAGAATTTTAACAATTGGGGAGCCTCCCCCACAGGATTCCTTAAAAAAAGTGTTCGACTAGCATATTTGGAACAGAATAATGTTGGTTCGAATCACGTCTGGCCCATTTGACCATAACTTTAATCCTGGTTCAACAGATGCCATTGCATACACACAAGCTTTTGCTTTCGTATGAAGACAACTGGCAAGGCAAAATTGGTTGGTGAATTGCATTCCTCTTCATAAATCTATTTTTAAAAAAACACACACAATCCTCAGTATGCCTGCCTCCTTTATAAGCTTTAATAAGTTTGCAAGACTTCATTATTTATGATAATTTGTTGAGTGCCGTTTCATAGTTTTTGTCAATGCTGACGCAGAGCACAAAAAATATACCATTTAAATTTTCAAAAATGTTCCTCACTGTGTTGGAAAATTCATTGCCTTTACCAAAGAACGGTCACGAAAGGTCCATCCAGCCTTAAAGCGATTGGGTCTTGCTAGAGAATTGGCGCTTTGTAGTGATGACCAAGCTCGTGAAAAATCCGGTCGATGGCTCAGATGATACAATGCTTGCATTTCATGTCGAGAGCAAGGGTTCGATCCCCACCGAGGGTGTCAGAAATGATTTCCCATTTTGGTGTTTATTTCAAACCCAAAATAAAGACAACCAAGCTTGCAGAGGGCTGCTGAGGTGTGATTCACACAAAAACACGCTCACCAAATAACTCAGCCTAATATTATTATTATTCGGATAGGGGTATGAGTATGGAACGGCCCTGAGGTTTGTGCAATTCACATTCACTTTTCATAAAAAAAAAATTGTTTTCTTTTTTTTCTATATCCATTGAAAGACATGATAAGAGTTGTTCAGCAAATTAAAGAGAAGGTAAAGTAAGATTGAGATTGCATACCTGGATATAGACGCCATCTTCATTAGTTAGCTTATCGTCGTGCTTGATTTCTACACCAATCGCTTTGTCGCTATCTGCCAACCAAAAAATAATCAAAATAATTAATTACACACACTAATTATCATTTTTGAGATACAGATATACATACTGTGCTTAAATTTTCAATTAAATTTTCAATTTCATGTCCCCCAAAAACAACCACCAAACCCTGAAAACAAGTATATTCTGTTAAGTTTATATATAGAACGGTCCGTAGTCTAGTGATAACGCTTCAGACTCGTAAATAGAAGGTCGTGGGCTGGAATTCCAACAGACCACAAAAAATATACCATTCATATATCTTTATCAAAGACCGGTCACTAGCGGGTCCATTCAGCCTTTCAGCAACTGGGTCTTCGTTGAGCACTGGCATTTTCTATAGCTTGAGGTGTGATTTACACAAAAACAGTGCTCACCAAATTTAGATATTGGGTCAGCTAGTAACATGAGAAAATAACGAGATGATAAAAAGATTCCTTACCGAGTGTGGCCAGTTCTACGTCGGTTGTGTTGGACATGAAGAAGTGTCCGTAGAAGTCTGTAGCCCGGATTCCTGTGGAGGTCCTCACCCGCATCACAGCGTCATACGCCGTGGGGCGCGACAATACACGGCTGAGGTCCGTCATGAAGCGTTCCCCATCTATGTCGGCCTGCAGAGTTAGATGAGAATAAGTAATATGCAACATTACTTCATATTTGAGTGGGTCAGAGCCAAACATGACTAACCCACAATAATAAGAAAAATCAGTTATGCACGTATCCTTCCCCTTGATTTCAATATCTATCAGAGCCAAAGGTGTCCACAAGGCTCATATCTACTACAAGTGCTGACATCTGACGGCACATTTTGGTACTCGTCGATAACATTTCAGTGTTAGCGCCAAATGTGACTTTGAAGTCCGTTTACTCAAATAAAATAAGTTCTCCCGAGTCACTATGTTAACCTTCCCCAATCTGTGCTAAAAAAATTACACGCGCAACGGTGCTGTGTAGTGACTACACGCTCATAAAAGTCGGATTTATGATCGGTAAATGATGTATATTAATAGCTAATCGCTTTAATAAAGTATAATTGAAGTCGAATGAAGAAGTAAATGACAATAATTAGTATTTAAATGCTAAAAACATAAAAAATCATCGGCCGATGCCTATATAGCGGACGACAGGTCCACTCTGAGCGAGCGCCTGACAGCGACTGAAGCGACAACGACACGTGATATGGGGAAGGCGACGGGCGGCGGCTAGCCAGGGAATTTAAACCTTTTGAAATATTTCAGAAAATTAAAAGTTCATAATAATATGTACTAAAATAATGTTAAATTGAACAACAAATGAAAACATTCATAATTATTTCCACATTACTCGTATTATGTTAAAGCACAATAACGAAAATTACGTAAGTTAAAAGAAAAACATAAAACAATAGAAATATAAAAACCAAATAAAGACAATCTCTAAATTTTATTGCAATTGCTGCAAAAAATGTACTTTTTTTCTATTCTGTGACTAGCACACACAGTTTTTTTGACAAATAAGACACACTATTGTTTTTCTTTTTTTTAATTGTATGGACAAAATCTACAAATTCTTGAAGGTGGCCGGGACACTAACACACTCCTTGTTGATTCGCCCAGCGGATTAGTTGGAATATTTGCATCTGTAACAGCAGTTGCGGGTGATATAATTATGCTGATAATAGGATAGAACCGTGTCAAAAGGATCATGCTGTTGTTTATGGAATCTAACCATACTATTTTTTCTTCTTATAATATTAGGCTTAGCCAACTCCAAACTAAGTTCTCTTACAAAGCATTTTCATTTGCTTCTGTTATTTTTTTTCCTACTCTGGATACTTTTCAATCCAAAATAAATGTGTTTCTACGTATTACACACAAATAATAATATAAAATAATGATTACATAGTTATTTAGAAACACATAAAAAAAATACTTACCAAAACAAGAATTTTTATTTATTTTATTTTCGGAAATAATAAATCACTTTAGTATCCCTGCAAGTTCCAGCAATATTGAAGAATAAAATACGACTGCAACTGTAGCGACGGAGATGCTCTATTTCGTGTGCTCAAATCGTAGCAAAATATGTGAGAGTGAGATGTGAATAGTGTCGCACTCACCACGCAAGCTTTACATGCATGACGCAAGCTACTCACAGCGCCAATGCACAGCGCCTTACGCTGTGTGATTGTATTGGTGCCATTTGTTTTATTGTATTGGTGAATTTATTTCCGACTTTTACAAAACAGCTCTGCTGCCCCTTATTAGTGTGGATTATTAAAAAAATATATTTTAATTAAATTCGTAAATGTATGAGGGAGGAATACCTAGAATCTGAGCTCCATGTAAATTATATTTATAGAGATATTAAAGATTATAATAAGCAAGTGTACTGCCTACACTGCATAGGGGAGGGAAGGTTAATGTCATGCCATGGGGAATCAAAAACATGATATTAATTAAAATACTTTTTTAACTTTGTTACAATTCACTTGAGTTTTATTTTTTAAAAAACACAACCAGTTTCGGGAGAAGCAGTACCTCCCATCTTCAGGTGTAAATATCAACTAACATAAAATACAAAATTACCAAATTAAGCAAGGATTTAATTTGTAGTACTGGTGGGGGTAACTAAAACTCCTTCATCCCATCCCCTACAAAGGTAAAATTATGAACAATTTTGAAAATCTAGAAATCCAAAAAAATATATTAATTCTGAAAATAACCTCTTAAATAATATCCTCTTTCCCAACACTTCGCCATTACTTTCTTTGTTTCCAATTAAGCCCCGCCCCCCACTTACCCCCACCAGTACTACAAATTAAATCCTTGCTTAATTTGGTAATTTTGTATTTTATGTTAGTTGATATTTACACCTGAAGATGGGAGGTACTGCTTCTCCCGAAACTGGTTGTGTTTTTTTAAAAAATAAAACTCAAGTGAATTGTAACAAAGTTAAAAAAGTATTTTAATTAATTAAAATGTGCTTTCACAAAGTTACTGCCCAAAATCTAAATAATATAAAAACATGATACTTTCTTCGTCATCTTCTAAAGGCAGTGCCTTGTTGTGTCAGCCATCTGTCTCTGTTGGTTGCCATCATCTTGAGCTGCGAATAAGAGGAGACATCCACGAGCTGCTTAAAATCCTGGAAGTGAGTGTACTTGTGCAGGGAGCCCCCGGTGAGGCGCGCCACCTGCCCCAGGGTGGCAGCGTCTATGTAGGAGTTGTTGAACAGAAACAGGTCTACTCCGCAGCCCGCTGACACACAGTCTTGGTATAGTCGTCTCACCTGGAAGTGTACTTGTGCAGGGAGCCCCCGGTGAGGCGCGCCACCTGCCCCAGGGTGGCAGCGTCTATGTAGGAGTTGTTGAACAGAAACAGGTCTACTCCGCAGCCCGCTGACACACAGTCTTGGTATAGTCGTCTCACCTGGAAGTAAGTGTACTTGTGCAGGGAGCCCCCGGTGAGGCGCGCCACCTGCCCCAGGGTGTCAGCGTCTATGTAGGAGTTGTTGAACAGGAACAGGTCTACTCCGCAGCCCGCTGACACACAGTCTTGGTATAGTCGTCTCACCTGGAAGTAAGTGTACTTGTGCAGGGAGCCCCCGGTGAGGCGCGCCACCTGCCCCAGGGTGTCAGCGTCTATGTAGGAGTTGTTGAACAGGAACAGGTCTACTCCGCAGCCCGCTGACACACAGTCTTGGTATAGTCGTCTCACCTGGAAGTAAGTGTACTTGTGCAGGGAGCCCCCGGTGAGGCGCGCCACCTGCCCCAGGGTGGCAGCGTCTATGTAGGAGTTGTTGAACAGAAACAAGTCTACTCCGCAGCCCGCTGACACACAGTCTTGGTATAGTCATCTCACCTGGAAGTAAGTGTACTTGTGCAGGGAGCCCCCGGTGAGGCGCGCCACCTGCCCCAGGGTGGCAGCGTCTATGTAGGAGTTGTTGAACAGAAACAAGTCTACTCCGCAGCCCGCTGACACACAGTCTTGGTATAGTCGTCTCACCTGGAAGTAAGTGTACTTGTGCAGGGAGCCCCCGGTGAGGCGCGCCACCTGGCCCAGGGTGGCAGCGTCTATGTAGGAGTTGTTGAACAGGAACAGGTCTACTCCACAGCCCGCTGAAACACAGTCCTGGGCCAGCTCGTTGTACACCTTGGTCTGCGGGTCTAAAACACACACAAATACAAATTACTAAAAATATCTAGATTAGTAAAATACTATTTTATCAGATAAAAATAAAAACCATTTTGTTTTTGATTACGACGAGTAGGTATATTAAAACTCCACAATCAATTTTGCAAACAATTGCATCTTCAGGTGGCTAAATAAATGCTAGCTAAATAAATACTTGATTTATTTAGCCACCTGAATGAATTGGCGGTGTATCTATAATGCCTGCATTATAAATTCCTACTCACTGAGGACATTTTTCTCCTTCTCTGTTCCCAGCAGCTTCCGATCGTCTCTGTTGGCCAGCCTGCCCGGAGCGTTGAAGGTGGGCAGAGAGGAGTGGAACACCAGCAGCTTGCCGGCGCACTCTGCGGCCTTCAGCGCCTCCAGCCCAGCCTGCAAGCACAACATGCCCCCCTTATTATATATATGAGGATAATTTATTTATTTAATTTTTTACATGACCAAAGAGCGCCGTTTTTGTGTGTGTCACACCTCAAGGGCCCTCTTAATCATGAATGAGATATTTTATAAAGGTGCCGTTTCAGTGCTCCTTTAAAAATGCCAACAGATTCCGAAACCCTCACTCCGGGTGGCAGTCTGTTCCACTCCATCGGCCCCGCAAACCGGAAAGCGCGATCCCCAAAATTAGTACGTATTTGAGTGTCCGCCCCCTCACACTCACCTCAACGGGGGAAAACATGTCTGCCAGATATGATGGAGCCAAACCATTTAGGGCTTTAAATACCATCAAACACACACGGTAGACCACCCTCTCAGGAAAACGAAGCCAATGTAGTATTGTTAGCTTTAACTTGGAATTACGGTCGTTTGACATATTTTAGCTGTGTAGTTATAATAATTGCAATTACAATTACAGTTCCTTGACTTATAGGTTGGTATGCGGCTGACCACCCATACTGTAAAAAATGGTTCACTTTGCCAATGTCACCCCTGTTTCAGGGAAGGACGGCAAGAGTTGCAGAGCTTATGTTCATTTGAGATTGGGTTTTTATATTGTAGGTCCACATGCGGCATGTGTTAGCGCGAAATTATACATGTCTGCTTGTGAGAATGCATTTAATATAAATCTTAAATGATATATATCTTTGCAGCTTAGATTAGATTAGACAACATGTCACCACCTGAAAACAGAGTGCTTTTAAAAACAAGTGCCTTTAAAATCACTGCAGATTCTAATAATCGTTCTGATACACGCATAGAGTTATAAAGATATAGAGATGAAGTCCAGGCCAAAATAATGTCCCCTTTTTTTTGGACTGAAGCGCTGAACCTCGATCCGCGTGCAATTTGTAATGCTCGGTTTTGGTCTCATTATTTCTCCAGCGCTCGGATCGTGAACATCTCGTTAAAAGTGGTTTTCTGTGTGAAAAGGCGCAAAAATAGGTCCGAAAAAGTAAAATAAATGGATGAAATCACATTTCACATGTAAATTTATGTTTTTTAAACGCTAATTAACGTTTTATTTATATTTTGTACGAATTATTGACAGGCGCGTGCTAGAAGAGTGCGTCTACTTTAAAGATAGTGTTCTACCGTGTGAAAGAAAGGGACAACAGCGCCCAGGGCTGTACTCGAAATAATCGAGCCTCTTGAAAAATATTTTACACTGACTACTAAAAAACAAAGTGGCACAAAAATGATAATTTTAGGAATTCTTCGACTAATAAATGGAATATATGTACAAAAAAAATGAGGCTTAATACGGTATACTCTTGCAAAAGTCGCTATGATATTTGACAGTTCAAATTATAACAACTCAAATTATACGAAACTTAGCGAGTTTTGAAATAGTACAATAAAATACAGAATAACATTTTTTTAAATCCAATGCAACGACAGCCATTGCAAAAAAAACTTTTTTTTAAACTAAGAGTGGTTTGCAAGTGGATTCCTCGATTATTTCATCTAAATTAATGTGGTTACAATTTTAAACGAGTCGTATTATTTTTAAAATTAAAATAATAAAATCTTTAATTGATGAGGCATTCACTTTGTAACCTTTCTATATTCTACAATCTAAGTTGCAAATATATATTTACATTAAAAACTCATATCAAATGCATACCCACAAACCAAAAAGTGCAGTTCACGCTAGGGCATGGATACCGGTATACCGACTGTTATTTTCGGTATTTTGAAACCGGTATTTGAGGATAAAATACCGGTATTTCGGTTTTTCGTAAAAAAATATCAATTATTATTGCAAAGGTGTTTAAAAACTATGCAGAACGCTCGATTTATATGGTTCACAGTGTTGTTCATACTTCAGATGAGTTTTCATATGAGACGAATCACGATTATTAGAAAAAATCATCACAATATCAACTACGCAAAATTCTGCATGCTTAATAGTATCTAGTTGGTATTTAATGATATCGCTTTCAGTTGTTCGTCTAATGTTTTACTTCTACAATTAACTGCTACCGGCACGCGCGCACGCTCGAACACAACACAAGACGATACGTAAGTACGTAAGCGCTATATCATACATCTTTCTCTCTCTCTCATACATTGGATTAGTATTAAACCTCTCGCACGGTTCTTTTTGGGCATCCGGGCACCATGGTCTACGCTCCACCCCTCCCTTAATCTATGACCACAAATCAAAACAGATCCCAGGTTGGCCAGATCGGAGAGGAAGAAGAAGATAATATTCAAACATTGATTCGTATTGAAATGACATTGTATGAAAATGGAGGTAATAGAGGCAGATTTTTGGACGTAGCTTACAAGTACCTCTTAAGCATTCCACCGACGAGCGTTGAGTCAGAAAGGGCATTTTCAGCTGTAAGTTACATTATGTAACAAAATAAGATCATCTCTCAACGACGCAAGTTTGGACGCGTTATGTTTTCTTCGCACGATTTTCCAACAAACGCGATCTGACTGAAAAATAAACTTAAGTTAATTGCGCCTGCGCCTATATTTTGGTTTATTTAATAAAACAATTTGATTTTGTTTTAACTTATGTACGCTATATAAGAAATTCTCGTTGCACGATTTCATATAATTAGAGAGTAAGACTGATTTTAATACCAATGTGATTGTGATGTTTGTGCCTTTAAAACAACTTAAATAATTCTTGGATCCAATAACGTATTTTATTTAATATTACCTTAACTATAATAACTCAATAAATGATTTTTACTGAGTTGATCAATAGTTCGAGTGTTTTTGACAAATAGCTTAGAAAACTGCTTTAATGACTTACTTATCGTTTTTGGCATCATTTAACCAGTAATTAGCAGTATTTAATAAAATACCGAAAATATACCGAAATTTCGGTATACCGGTATTGGAAATTTCAATATCGGTATCAATACCGGTATGAAAATTATTCCGGTATTCCATGCCCTAGTTCGCGCTTACAATTAATGCTGAATGCTTATAAATAAAATCCTAGCCTTAAATGAAACAGGGGTGACATTGGCAAAGTGAACCATTTTTTACAGTATGGGTGGTCAGCCTCATACCCTATAAGTCAAGGAAATTTGTTTTTTTAGTATTAAAATTAAATCATGTTTTCGAAATTGGTTGTACATTAATAAATTTGACTCGTCCTGTAACCATATACAACTTATATTTTGATTTTTCATAATTAAATATTAAAATATTTTTTGTTTTATTATGTATTCTTACCCTGAATCGGCTCTGGTAACCATTTTTTGCAAGAGCTATGTTTTACCGTTATTCTCGTAAAAGGTCTGTACATACATGTATGGTTTTTAAGTGATTTAATATTATTGTTCACACCCATAACAAGAAAAAATCATGTTATGTATGGTGCTTTACATTATCACAAAAATAATATTTCGTAGCATCCATTGGTTTCATCCTGTGGGCAGAGCGAGACAAAAGTATATTTACCTCGCTCGTAATGTTTATACGAGCTATTAGATGAACAATAAAGCTTTAAACACAAGAGTGCACGGCTGAAGATGCAAAAAAAAAGAATTTTGTGCACTACAAGTTTATACCTATTTGTGATAAATCTTGTACTTTCGTTAATTTACTCTCGTTGAGTTGGGTCCATATTTGTATGTTCCTTTTGTAGGAGACACGCGGTCTATTTATTTGTAAGTCAATGGATACACGTCATATTGTGTAACTTCTTTTTGTTTGCGTTAAACCTGAAGGGATCGCATGCTGCGAGTGGAACCTCTTTATTTTTACAGGTAGGGGGGTTGGCCTTACACCAACCCTTTTAGTTGAAGTTTCCCAACTCCCAAGTGGACTGGCACTCATTTATTGCAAAGGCTGAGTAAACCTTGCCGGTATTTTACTTTGGGTTTGAAATAAACATTGAAACGAGAAATCCATTCTGACACCTTCCGTGGGTAATGGACTGGGGATGGAAGGCATTAGACAGGAAGCAGTTCATCAAGGAAGCCAAGACCCACCTCTATTTTAGTCAGGTCAAATACTCCAAGCTGCAAAGTACTCCTTGCCCTTGGGTCAGAAGCAATGACACTCTGAGCAGAGCACAAGCGAGGTATTTTATTCTCCAAGTATATAGCAAAGTCGCAAGCAGTCGATGTCACCCCCACACTAGCCCTAGTACTTCTAGACAAGTCACCCAGAAGTTTAGAACATTCTCCACAGCACGTTCAGATTCCTGCTGCTTTGCCTTTGTTATTACTTACAGAAGGCATCTTTTTCATTTCTCTATGGTTTTTGTAACAGTGTCCTCTTGAAAATGACGTAAGCAAGTCGAAAGTACTTGAGGTGAAATAATTGCCCAATTCTTTTATTTTTAATTGTCAATCATGTAGAAGTATGCTGAGTGTAGTGCACCTGTATGGCGGGCAGCAGGATGGTCTCCGTCTCCTTGTTGTCCTGGAACATGAGGGGCACCTGCTGGGCCAGCGCCTCCAGCAGGTGGTCGGCCTGCCCCGGCTGCACCAGCAGGCCGTGAGACAGCGGCACAAACACCTCGCTAAGGTCCCCCACCACCAGCATCTGCGGCTGAGCTAGGTTCTCCTGGAAACACACACAACACATGCTTTCATTTGATAAACAAAGCCTGTGCGGAAGATTTTTTTTTTTTTTTTTTTTTTTTAATAAAAAATAGATTTGTGAAGAGGAATGCAATTCACCAACCTATTCTGCCTGGCCAGAAACAGGTATTAATATCATCATTTAATAATTCATTATTGTTTATTATTAATGAATTATTAAATAATAATTACCCAATAACATCTGTTGAACCAGGGTCAAAGTTAAAGTCAAGTGACCCAAGCGGGGATCGAACCAACGTTGTTCCATTCGAAACACGCTAGAAAGATCAGCCCTCTTGGCCCCCGCGGCTATAACCCCGACAAGATTTCCTTAAATTGTGAAAACTTATGGTTTACATGGTTCCATGCTACAACGGCACAGTGACAGTGACATCACATCACAATAACTCCGTAGCGGATTCACAGTAATCCTGTTCTTAGATTATTTTATTATTATTATTCCATTATTATTTTGTATTCTGTATATCATTTTTCACGCTACTCTTGATCTAGCAACAATCCTACAAGAAGTGCCACCCGAGGTATGCTATTAGCTTCAGTAACATCAAACTATTAACTTTTAGAGTCATGGGCACGCCTCTGACCTATAGGTTCTTGTTTTATCGTGCCGTTGCTTTAACTTCATGGGAAGGCCTTCCGCCACTTGAAAAAATATATAGCTTTGTATGAGTGTCCATGTGCTGTGGATCCTTCTGACACATACATACAGGACGGGTACGAGGAGGATTTGAGCATACATCACAATAACAGTACCTACATCACATGAAAAAAATATTACAATGACAAAATATCGCAGGAAAGTACATCACAATGACAAAACATCAAAAGACAAAAAGTCACACGACAAAACATCATCTATTGCAGGCACGAGCGAAAAAGTCCGGGAAGCTCCAGCTCCGAGAGACCACGGCAGCAGATCTAGGAAAGCGACTCTCCAGTGTCAAGTACAGGACAAGTTATTGCACGATGCTTGCTTGGTCTCACATTGATGTTGTAGAAGTGTATGGTGGAGCTGTAGGTGATGAGCCCTATGCGGGGCGGCTCGGGCAGCGCGGCCAGCAGCTGCCTGATCCTGCCCACCACCAGCTGCAGCATGCCGCTGCGCACCGAATTGTACGACACGTCCACCACGAAGATCAGCGCCGGCGGGTTGGGCAGCACGTTGTTCTGCAAATAACAAACAATCAAATACTCAACATTCAATTCTAGATTGATACTTTTCTCAAAGATATTGTTACGAATGTGAGATTGTGTCTGTGTGTTTTTACTTATAAAAATAATATTAGGATTGGTATGCGACTGACCACCCATACTGTAAAAAATGGTTCACTTTGCCAATGTCACCCCTGCTTCAGGGAAGGTCGGCAAGAGTTGCAGGGCTTATATTCATTTGAGATTGGGTTTTTTATATTGTAGGTCCACATGCGGCATGTGTAAGCGCGAAATTATGCATGTCTGCTTGTGGGAATGCATTTAATATGAATCTCAAATGATACATATCTTTGCAGCTTAGATTTAGATTTTAGGATGATTTATTTGGTGAGCGCTTTTTTCTGTGTGAATCACACCTCAAGAGCCCTCTGCGAGCTTGGTCGTTGCTGTAGAAAGCACCAATTCTCAAGCAAGACCCAGTTGCTGTAAGGTTGCATGGACCTTTTAGTGACCGGTCTTTGGTAAAGGTATATGAATTTTTCACCGAGCGAAGAGCAATATAAATGAGTTGAGTATTCGAGAAAATGTATGTGAACTTGTAAAGCACCCCTGGCAAAACAATTTTTGAAACTTTTTTTACCACGGGCGCTTTACAAGTTCACATATATTTTTCTCGAATACACAATACTACTCAGGGTACAGTATCAATGTGTATTTGTGAGGATTTCTTAGTGATATTTTATTAAGTTAGTTTGATCTTCGATTTACAAGGTTTGACTAAATGCTGTGGTAAACATTTTGTCTGATGAGAAGAGTAATGCTCACCTTGCAGTATTCTTTAGTGGCCACGACCTCGTAGCAGCCCAGAGACAGCTCGGCCGCCTGCTGACCGTAGTGCTGCATGTTGTTCAAGTACTGTGTGTACTCCATGGGGACTGGAACCATCAACAAACAGTTCAAATCAGTCAGTCCTGACCATTGAGTAATAATAATAATGATTCAGGATTTTTACAGCGCCTTTTCGTGACTCTTGGTCATTCCAAGCTCATATGAGCGCGCGAACCCCCTTTTTTTTTTTTTTCTTGAGCAGAAACTAACTTGCTGCATTGATACATAGTACTATCAACCACATTTCGCACGTTTAATAATAAAGAGAAATAACTCAAAAATTGAGAAAATCGAGATTTTGTAATAAAACGAAAGAACAATGCGAGAAGAATAGGTAGAATGCGACAGCCGTTCAATTTGGACGAATATGACCGAGATAAAACATCGGTCGCCTTTTTCATCCCATACAAGTTGTACTGGTTGTCTGAACTTCAAACGTGATTTCCCAACATTCTTATTTTTTGAGTTATTGCTCTTTATTATTAAGCGTGCGATTTGTCTTAGTCCTGTCAAACGTTGCAGTTGTGTAGTAATATAAAACATGTTTTTACATGTCAAATTTTACGTTTTCTTGCTTTCTCCATTTTGCGTTTTGACACCCAATAACAACACATGCCATAATGTCTTATAAATAATGCCTTTTTCCTCTAAAATTTGTTAATTTTATCGACTAAAATGTCTAAGAATAGCCCCGTAAGAAGATTAGAGAAGGACAGTAATGTTTGTTAATGTTTATACATATTATTATTTGTTTATTTCTAAAATGTAATTTGTTGTGTATGTTCCTTGACTTATAGGTTGGTATGCGGCTGACCACCCATGCTGTAGAAAATGGTTCACTTTGTCAATGTCACCCTGTTTCAGGGAAGGTCAGCAAGAGTTGCAGGGTGTATGTCCATTTGAGATTTGGGTTTTTGTTGTGAGTTCACATGTGGCATGTGCAAGCGTGAACTTGAATGTGTCTGCTTGTGAGAATGCATATAATGTGAATCCCTAATGTTACATATCTTTGCAACTTAGATTAGATTAATCACATAACGTGACACAAGCAGCTCTCAGCATCATGAAGAAAGGCTGTTAAGAAACTAAGGAGATTAGAAAGAGGACAGAGCTATGGTTACCTTCAGTGGTGGCCTTGCAGAAGGCGCACTGGAAGTGCCTGCCAGCGTCTATGAAGTGCATGGAGGGGCACATGTAGGCCTTGCAGCGGCAGCAGCGCACGGGGCCGGTGCCCGGGCAGCCCGTGAGCACGGAAAAGTCCAGCAGCGGGGGCGGCCGCTCCCCATTCATTATCTCAGCCAGCGGGGAGATCTGCAAACATCAACAGATACTTTATAATAATAATTTTACGATGATTTCTTATAGCAAGTTATTTTATTTTATAGTGTCTGTGCAAAGGAGGGCAGTGAGGTTGATCAATGATCCTTCCGACATCCGATCTGCAGCCGCTCCGGCACAGAAGAAAAGTTGGAATGCTCAGTCTTTTTTATCGATATTACCACGGAGACTGTTCTAATGAGCTCCATTCATTAATCCCTCCCCCTCGCATTTCAGAAAGGAAAACTCGATGTACGACTCTCATTCATCCCTTAGCAGTCAATCTCAAAACTATGAGAATTTGGCGTTTTCATGACTCATTCCTTTGCCAAACTGCCCGTTTATGGAATGATCTACCAGTATCTGTGTTTCCTTCCCAATTTGATCCGGTTTTATTCAAAACCAACATCAATCGCCACTTCCTTGCAACACCTCACGACAGAAGCAACAACACAAGCAACACCTCTGCGGCACCCTTCCAGAGTGACATAGACCCCCAAGACTTTCAAGAATTGCGGAGCCTCCAGCACATTCCTTGAAAGAAAAAAAAAGTAAGAATATAGATCATTTTTGAATCCTTGAGAATTGTTGCATGCGAGACTTTACTAGAACATCCGAACATGTCAAACAAATACAACAAATACAAACAAAACAAAATTATTATAGTGGAAGTCTTACCACCACACAAAATGGAACTGCCGTGGCTTTGATCATATCAGAAGTTGCAGGCACGTTGTACATGGAGCTGCGAATGTAGCGAGGACCTGGAAACATTCATCAAGATTAAATACTATTACAAACAATTTGCTTCAATTTGTAATTCAATATAGTTTTTTACATCACTTGTAATTTGTATATTTTACTGTCAACTATTTTTTATATAAAAACAACTGACAATGTAAAGCGCCATTGAGGTGATTTGCCACAATACGGCGCTACAGAAAAAAATTAACAATAAATAAAAATAAACAAATTTGGATCTTCAAAAACTCCAGCCATGAGCAAACAATTCATTGGTTCCGTGATGAAAATATACAAAACAATGTCTCCAGAGTGAGCCATGATAGACTCACTCACACCGTAGCTTATGAGATGACAATTAGTCAACGTCCAGCTGGAAGACCACATAAAAGTCTGTGAAATAGAAGACATAGTAAGATAAGAGTCCATGTCTCCAGAATTAAGAATGATAGACTCAATAATTTGTCAAAATTGAAGGAAAAATGGTAAAAGTATGCATGGAAAAATAAAGAAAATGTTTGGCTGTCTTACTGGCGTTTCCTTGGTCGTCCACAATAAAGTCAGTGGTCACCAAAGGCGGCACAAGACCCTTTTGTTTAGTAACAAAAGTGCCGCTGTTGTGGTTCTGATCATCTATCATCACTTGGATCTGGAATGTAAGAAGTCATACGTCATATTATGCAGGAATATACTCTGGAACTGGAGTAAAATTCCTAAAACATAGACAGAAGTTAAGAGAATCAAGAGTCCTTTAAAGTACACTGTAGAAAAATGGTTCATTTTGCCAATTTCACCCATGTTTCAGGGAAATTTGGCAAGAGATGCAGAGCTTATGTTCATTTGAGATTGGGTTTTAAGTTCACATGCGGCATAAGTAACCGGTCCGTAGTCCAGGTGGTAACACTTCGGACTCGTAACTGGAAGGACGTGGGTTCGAATCCCGGCGGAGCACAAAAAATATACCATTTATATTTTCAAATTTGCTCTTCGCTGGGTTGAGAAATTCATAGACCTTTACCAAAGACCGGTCATCAAAAAGGTCCATCCAGCCTTACAACTGGGTCTTGCTTGAGAATTGGCGCCTTCTACAGCGACGACCAGGCTCGCAGAGGGCTCTTGAGGTGTGATACACACAAAAACAGCGCTCACCAAATAAATCAGCCTAATTTAATTTTTTTTTTTTTTTTTAAGTAAGCGTGAACTTATACATGTCTGCTTGTGGGATTGCATTGAATATGAATTTTAAATGTAATATCTCTTTGTACCTTAGATTATATATTATATACTCACAGCACTAGGCATCTGTTCGGGATTGAGCTTTTTGGGTGGTTCCTGATACCCGTACTGCCCCTGCGCCCCAGGATACCCGTGGGGTTGTCCTGGGTAACCCGGCTGTCTCTGCTGCTGTCCGGCATACGCCGGTTGCTGCTGAGGTTGCCCATAGCCCTGCTGATACCCCCCGAGTGGTTTTTGTTGGTTATAAGGATCCCGAGTCAATGGAGGCACCCCAGATATGGATCCCAGTTGATTAGGAGGCATTCCAGGTGGCATTTGTCCGCCTTGCATCTGGCCAGGCATTCCAGGCTGCATTGGATTCGGTGGCATCTGACCAGGCATGCCAGATTGCATTTGATTTGGTGGAATTCCGGGAGGCATTTGACCAGGCATACCGGGTTGCATTTGATTGAATGGCATTCCCAGTGGCATTTGACCGGGTATTCCAGATTGCAATTGATTGGGTGGCATTTGACCAGGCATTGAATTAGGTGGCATTTGACCAGGCATACCAGGCTGCATTCCCGGTTTCATTGGTCCTGGAGGCATGCCTTGTTGCATTTGACTAGGTGGCATCCCTGATTGCATAGGACCAGGTGGCATTCCAGGCTGCATTTGACTGGGTGGCATTCCTGGCCCAGGGGGCATTTGTCCATGCTGCATTGGGCCAGGCGGCATCCCTGGTTGCATTTGACCGGATGGCATCCCTGGTCCAGAAGCTGGTTGTCCTTGTTGCATTGAGTTTGGAGGCATTCCACCTTGCATAGGACCAGGTGGCATCTGGCTCGGCGCCATAGACGTTGGTGGCATTCCAAGCTGCATAGAAGTGGGTGGCATTGCTGGCTGCATAGGACTAGAAGGCATGCGCCCAGGAGGCATCTGACCAGGCTGCATCTGACCAGGCGGCATTCCTTGCTGCGGTGGCCCTGGTGGCATCTGCCCTTGTCTGGAATCGGGAGGAGGCAGTGGACTTGGAACTGAAGACGGCGTTAATCTAGGGTCTGATCCCGGTTGGAATTGATTCTGCATATTTTGGCCGGGCGGCATCCCACCACTAGAAACTGGTGGCATCCTGCCTAGTGCAGGAGGAGTTTGACTCGGTGGTAAATTCTGTCCAGGCGGCATTTGTCTAGGAGGCGGCATGTGTGGAGGGCCTGCATAGCTAGGAGGCATTTGGGCGTTTTGAACAGGAGGCATTTGTGGAATCTGTCTAGGGGGCATTTGACCTGGTGGCATTTGGCCAGGTGGCATCCTTTGTGCATTTTCTCCATTGGTGAACCCTCCGTTGACTTGTTGTGGAGGTGGCTGGGAGAAGCCCATTCCCTGCATCTTTTGCGTGAGGTTGGCCACTCCCTGAGGGGGCTGGTTGGCGGGGGGGAAGGCCCCGTTGGCATGATTGAAGGGCGCTTGCCCTCCCACAAACTGGGGGTTCATGGTGAAGCCGGTATAGCCAGCTGAAAAAAAAAAAAACAATTCAAATAAATGAATAATAAGCGAAAGAGACAATGCAGTCAGCACAGACACCATAGACAACAAAGTAATGACATTATACGGACAGGTAGTTAGTGTAAAGCGTAACTGTTATTTTGTGATTGGTTATTAAGGACCTTACTTACATAGACTTGTGATAAGTACCTACTCACTGAGAAATATTCAAAATTAAAATGTCAATCAAAGTTGTGTCATTAAGAGACAATGAGTGATTTATAAGTTGGTATGAGGCTGACCACCCATACTGTAACAAATGGTTCACTTTGCCGATGTCACCCCTGTTTCAGGGAAGGTCGGCAAGAGTTGCAGGGCTTATGTTCATTTGAGATTGGGTTTTTATGTTGTAAGTCCACCTGCGGCATGTATAAGTATGTGTAAGAAGTTACACCATAGTATGTGTAGCTTAGTAGCGTTTCATGAACATAAACCCTGCAACTTTTGCCGGGTGTGACATTGGCAAAGTGAACTATTTTGTACAGTATGGGTGGTCAGCCTCATGCCAACCTATCTTAGTCAAGGATCACAAATAATTACTTACATTTAACAATAAAACCAACAATCACTTAACTAATCCAAGATTAAATTAAAAACAAATAAGTGGCGATGTCATCAAAGCAATAATATAAAAGTTGATGATAATAATAATTAAGAAAATGGCTGAAAGTTTATAAAGTGTGTAATAATTAGGTACACTAGACACATACAAGATGTTTAAAGTATTGTATAATTAAATAAATGACGTGTTATTTGGAATGTGATAGACAAGATGAATGGCCTATGAGAGGACAACCATTCTAAATGCCGCACGTCATCCTGAGACCCAAGTTTTAA
Source organism: Agapetus fuscipes (assembly GCA_951799405.1). Taxonomy (NCBI): domain Eukaryota; kingdom Metazoa; phylum Arthropoda; class Insecta; order Trichoptera; family Glossosomatidae; genus Agapetus; species Agapetus fuscipes. Next base: position 5,599,950 of record OX637343.1, on the reverse strand, counting down.
TCTTAAAAGTCTAAAACCAAATTACAACATCTTGAAACAAAAAGGAAAAGTTACAACACTAAAAACAAATGAAAGTACTTAGATGGATATTGTAAATAAAAGTTTATCACATTGTTGATTATATATTCATTGATGATAAACGTAATGAATTGTAGTGATTTAATTGAATTTATTACTTAAATTTAGGGCAAATGTAAACTCATCGAACGTTCATATGAACCAGTCAGCCGATTTGAGGCATCAATTTAAAAAAGAAAAATGACACATTTGAGATGAAATTTTACTTGAATACGTACTCGGGTTAATAAATGTTTAATACGTACGCTTTTGTTGCGATGTAAGTCGTTTTTTGTGGTTAAAAAATAAAAATAAATAGAAATTGGACGACTGACAGTCAACGCAAAATACACGGGCCACGTATTTGGGCAGTGCTGCCAGTTGCAAACTTGAGATGTGGAAGTTTGTGTTTAAGGTTGATAGGCAGTGCAAGAGTTTGACGTTTCGTACCTAACTACAAAAAAAAATGTTGTGACTAGTGTCGCCGGCAGGGGAATATTTTCGAAGTATCATACAAATTTGACAGATCAAACAGCTGATTTTTATTGACAGCTACACAGCTACGAAATGGGATGTAAAATCCGGAAGAAATCTTATAGCTGTTTTGAAATTTTGAGTTTTTTACGTTGAGATATGTTTTTTTTTACGGATTATTATAATCAGCTGGCGATTTATAAGCCACATCTAGGCGGGACCATCTACTGGTTAATGGAGCACCACCCTCTATAGGAGGTAAGATAATCCAGCCTTCTGATTCGGTGAGACTTCTAGGAGTCTTCCTGGATCAGAACCTGACATTGGAAAGGCAAATAGATGCCACAATATCTTCCCCTTTTTTCACTTCACCAAATACTTAAAGGCAATTAGAAAGTGTCTACCGTCAGATGCGGTTAAGACCCTGGTGGGCGCGTTTGTGATGTCTTGGATTGATTATTGCTCAACGCTTTATAGTGGTCAGCCGAAGAAGCAGTTCAACCGCTTTCAATCTGTGTTGGATTCGGCAGCAAGACTCATATTCACGATGTTCAAATTTACTCACATCATTCCGTTGTTAAAAGAACTACTGTTATATTTGATTCAAAGGTATCTCCAGGATACTTACATCCGGCTAGCTCTCATCAGCATCACTCTCAGGGCGTGGGGGCTCTTTCTTTGGTATTGCTTACTTATATCTTGGGAAGGTTGTATAATTAAAAGATAAGCTTAACATGAACAAATAAGGGTTTATTTACTTTACTAATATGGGGAAAAAGGGGAATTTAGGGAATGGCACGACCTGCAGGTTGTCACTAGAACACTCCCTACTCCGTTGGCTGGAGCTCCGAACGGAAGGCCTGGGGCAGCACCCCATGCTAGCGGCGGTTCACGAGGCGGACGCCTCCACACGTTGAAGCCCCTGGGTGGGCGCTCCTATGCACTATGTCTCCTATGCCTCTGGTCCACAAGGCGGGTGCCTTGCTGGCAGGAAATCCAAGTAGATGGGGAGGAAGGAGCTCCATTGTTATGCCCCCTCTTGCACCGCTTGGTGCTTGGTCGCTGACGTCTTAATCCGTTGGCATCTTGCCGGGAACTGATGACCGACGCGACAGCCAGATCAGATCACACGGCGCAGTTCGGCCGCTTCCGTGACCGTTCGGCTCCGTACGGCCCACAAAACACACTGTACACTTGGAGATTGTTTTTTATATGTTATTATAAAATAACATAACACTAAGTACATTGGCTTTGTTTCCCGGAGAGGGTGGTCTACCGTGTTTGTCTGTTGGTATATAAAGCCATCAATGGCTTGGCTCCACTTTATATGACTGACTTGACCTCGCCAGTTGAGATGGGTGTGAAGAGGCAGACACTCAGATCCTCGGGCGATGGTGCGATCAATTTGGTTCAGCCACACCATCAGATCCGTACAAATTTCGAGAACTGTGCTTTCCGTGTTGCGGGTCCGATGGAGTGGAACAGACTGCCACTAGAAGAACTCCAAATCTGTGGGTGTATTTCGCAGAACACTCAAGACACACCTTTTAAAATTCACATGAGGTGGCGGTTGAGTCATGAATTTTCTGCGTGTGAATAACACCGAATGTCTTTAGGACTCAAGGCCGTGTCAATTGCATAAATGTGTTAGTCTTTATCCGACTCACTGAACATGAATGTCTTTAAGATTTTCTTGAACACTGTTTCTGAGTTTGCAGTCCTGACATCCAAAGGCAGTTTGTTCCACACCAAGGGTGCACCATTGCGGGACCCTCGATTGCCAAAGCATGTGGCACAAGATCTGTATGGTTCGTTAAGGCTAACCCCGCCAGACACAGTAGAGCACCAGGTGACTAGTACTGGATTGCTGGGATAAGAGCTCAGTAAAGTATGTGGGAGCCGCACCGTTGAGAGCTATGTACACCATAATTATGGCACACCTTGTAGGCAACTCTTTCTGGAAATTTCAGCCAGTGCAAGTTCTTCAAAATGGGTGTAATGTGGCAGAACTTTCCAGTTCCGAAGATCAGCCTTGCAGTAGAATTCAATACTGACTGCAGCCTATTATACTGCATCTTTGTCTGTAACTGTAAGACCCAGTTTCAATTTTATTCACTGTGGGATGCTCAGCCAGTGGAGCTTCTGCAGCTTCGGCAGTACGTGTATGTGGCAGTACTTGCAATGTCCATAGATGAGTGCAGTGCTTAACTCCATACTGACTGCAATCTCTTGACTTGGCATTGCTGTTCAGCCGCATAAATGCAACTCTGTTCTAAAATTGAACAAAAACGAAGTCTGTCTTCCCGTTGCGTCCTCCCTCTCGGTATGTGGCTTAATCTTTTCCAGACTCTGATCGTTTATTCACATATGTTTTTCTAAATGACTGTATTAATTTTAAATTATGTTTTATTTATTACACATTTGACACTGTCATTCTTCGGATAGGTGTTAAATGGTGACAACATCAAAACCAGAGTAATGCGTGTGGGCAGGTGAGTCTATTGAATGTGTTTCCACCTACAATAATAAAGAATGCTTGCATTATTCATTACTGATAACTATAACCTTCAAACGCACAGCATTTCTTATGTCACCCTCCCACCAAAAAATTGTATTGGACAATCCATGACATAACTATGTTATTTTATCCAATTCACTGGCTGACCTTGTCCAATTCATTGCTCGGGTGTTAGAGCATCTGCCTTGTAAATAAGAGGCATTGCTTTGATTATAATTAGGTATAGATACAATTATATTTTCTCAGTTTTTTTTCAGCTCTATGATAACTTGATGTGATCTGTCAGTCATCTGCATATGCCTGTGTAGTGAGACCCCATTTCTCGACTATGCTCTCAATGTCGGCCGTGTATAAAATAAACAGGATCAATCCCAGCACAGATCCCTGTGTCACCCCGGAGATCAGCGAATAGGAAGGTGAGACACAGTCATAAGTATGCACTAAGTACCTGCTTGCAATCCACCAAATAGGAGGAGAACCACGCCTGAGCCTTATCTCTCAAGCCGTACGCATCCTCCAACCTCTTTATCAGGATATCATGACATATGGTATCAAAAGCCGCACTCATGTCCAGAAGAGCTAGGAGCGCAAGATTCCCGCAACCCACTGCCGATATCAGATCTGAGACCACGGTCAACAAGCCAGTTTCAGTTGAATGAAATGTTCTACGCATAGCACTGCTTGAACAAATAGGTCCTCAGTCCTCTGCAAAATACTGTCTCACTCTTCAGCTCCCTGAGGGTCACGAGCAGTGAATTCCAGAGTCTCTCTTGAGTGCCTTCAAAATAACATCTAAGAATTTTTTTTACCTGAATTTCAATGGAAATGACTCGGAATTAGGGGTGGGCCTAATGTGGTTTAAACCGAATACGAACTTCAACATCAGCCTGCCGTGTAAGCCTAAAACTCCTATTCAATTAAAAAAACATTTTTTTCATTTAACTCTCACCATGAGAATAATGGTGTTATTCTCAAACAGTAAAGCCATGGCTCATTCCCAGCCTACAGTCATGCAAAAAAACGATGATCCGTAGATCAGCCATAGATGAAATGTTTTGTGAATAGCACTGTAAAAATTTAAAACTTTTTTTATATACTTTGTCAACATAACAAATAAAATTGATAGAAGATAATATTTTTTTATGTTTTATTAACAATATTAGTAATGTACATTTGTAAAAATATAAATAAACATTAAGAATACATCCAATCCTATATATGAGCATGTCAGAAGGGATTCCTAATGAGTAACATTGTATTTGCTTACTGTGTGGGTATACTTTGATTAGTGTTCTGTTAGGTTTATAAAAATTAAACTTATCTTTATATTTGTTATTCACATTGTTTATTTGAATTTGTTGTTCTGGAAACGTCAGCTAACTCTTTATTTCGGGTGGCAAAAGTGAACCAAGTTTCTACAGCATGAGAGGTCAGCAGGCCCGGATTAAGGGGGGTTTGACAGTGTGACCGTACCAGGGCCCTTGCGTCCAAGTATCCTTCAACTTATACTTCCAGGACTAAAAGACGCCCCTGGCGACTTATATAAAATTGTATGGAAAAATATTTCAACATATTTTTTACAAAAAGGACAAGACGAAGCTCCTCCAAGAAATGTCTTAGACCTCCACATTATTTGAAATCTGTGGAGTCTCCCGAACAAGATTCTCAAAATAATAAACTCAAGAAGCTGTCGGTAATCGTTTTGGTTCACAATAAGTACCAATATATTTTTGGTAGGGGGGGATATGGGGTCGGGGGCCCCCCCGATGGTTCCCCGCACCAAGGCCCCCAATGGTCTTAATCCGGCCCTGGGGGTCAGTTTCATACCAACCTATTAGTCAAGGATAATTGATGAAAAAAATGGCATTCACGTTCACGTGGAAATATTTTCTAAAAATAATAAGCAATTCTTAAAAATGATGAGATTGTTAGGGATTTTTTTGACTCATCGACATTTGATAGACTCCGTTGTTTCATTTTATTTTACATTTTACAAGATAACGTACTTATTTTAAACAAAACCCTGATTTGATGATTTTTTCATAGCCAGCAAAACAATATTACTTAACCTGACTTTTCCAGAAAACAAGTAGAAAAGACTAATGGGTGATTTGATAAGATATCTAAAATAACCTAAGTATCTTTTAATCTAATGTTAAGTTAGGTAAAATTAAAAGTATTTTTAACAGTAATGATTAGTAACTTTTCAGTATGGCAACATTTTATTTTTAAAGATAGAACTTATTCAATAATCTGTGTTCTGCACGAAACAGGCAATTCTATTTTGATTTGTAAACATCGATCGACATAAAAGATATTGATGGAGCATTTGGGCCAATTTGTGTACCAAAAACAAGTGCGCCCTAGGTCGTACGCTTCAAACAAACAATGTCTAGTTGTAATCAGTTTCCAGGCAACATGCCACAATTAAATTGGCTCTTTTTGATGTATGACGTTAATATCTTATGTCTTCTTTTTCCTTGTTTACCTATTATTCAGTTTCATGGTACATTAGTTGCTATGAGGAAAAACAGACGTACGCCATCCTTGTCTGTTATATTGATCAATGTTTGTAAACTATGATTTTTACAGTGCAATAATTACCGCCTTTTCTTCCAAAAAGGGTGACACTGGCAATGTATTATTTTATTTTAAAGCATCTGGTAGAAGGGCATTTTTGTTTTTACAAATTCAAATTTATATAAGATTAAAAGATCTCTTATAGTGACTTGCTTTGGCAGGTCAGTTTTTTTTATAAATAATCAAAATATATTAACGTTTTATTTATTTTACAGATAAAACAGGTTTTTATTTAAATTACAAAGTAGATTACAATATAAAAAGGCACAAAAACATTGTATTAGTTTTAATTTTATATAATTCACAAAAACATAAAGATCTGTAAAAAAAATAAGGTATTGTTTTTCAAACGTTCTAAATCTACATTTTTTAGGGAAATATATAAATCTTAGTGGGGATTACATATTAGACCCCAACTGAGGTGGCTGGACGACATCAAGGGAACTGCAGGCAGAGGATGGCTGAACACAACAGCCTATAGACAAACATCGAGAAGATTGGAGGAGGCCTACGTCCAATAATGCATTTTGAGATAGATTTACATCCATTCTGCCGAGCTTTGACAGCTGCTGTCTGCTTGACAAATGAAGTTTGCTTATAATCGTTCCGGCTGTGTTGCGAGCGAGCTACCCTCACCATGAGTTTTACTATAAATGCTCACAGTGCCCAAGCAAGCTTCCCAAACACGGCCTATAGCTGATCTATCTATCTATAATCTAAGCTGCAAGGATATGTTAACATTTAAGGCTCATATGAAATGCATGCCAACAGACAGGCACATGTAGGTTCGCGCCTACACATTCTGCATGTGTGCATACAAATAAAGAAAACCTCACATGGACATAAACCTTGCAACTCCTGCCGCCGTTCCCTGAACCGGGGTGGCATTGGCAAAAGTGAACCGATTTTTACAGCACGGGTGGTCAGCCTCGTACCAACCTATCAGTCAAGGAGCCCAAAAAAATATAAATGATTTCCAGAATTTAATGTAAATATTTATTTAGCATCATTTTTACTTAGCTGCCTCTATTTATTGAACACAAAAAGGTATATATATATATATATATTTGAAACTGGATTCATAATTTATTAATTATGAAGAAAGACAAAACATACATAATAATAGATGGGAGTAAGTAAATATTCTATGGCTAGTTTTTAAGTAAAGCTGGATGTTTTGTTATTTTAGCTGCTCTGTTTTAGTCATTGAGTTATAATATTGGTGGAGAGGAAATTAGCTTGCGGCATTGTAACATACTATAAGACTTATCTGTCAACCGGACAAGTCAAACACCATAATACTTAACCCACATGAACCATTTTTTTGGACATTTTATTCAGGAAAATAAATATCCGGCAATTTAATTGAAATGTCTTACACAGGAGCTGTCAGAAGAGTTAGTATTTATTATATGCTGTAAGCTTAGAGCAGAACACAAGGCATGGCGCAGCAGAGTGGTAAGCACACGGGCACAGCCTTGGTGCTGGTGGAGGACTTGGACTTGCTGCTGGCTTCAGCCTCGTACTTGTACTTGCCACTGGCCTTCATGTGACCACCGCCCTGCAACAGAGAATGATGAATTACTCCACTGATGATGAAGATATGTAGAGCACCGTTTAAGCTTCCGGGTGCCGGAACGCGGATCCGCACTCTTTTTTTTTTTTTTTTTTAAGAAGTCTCCTTAAATTTCAGAAACCCTAGGGGTCTATGACACTTGTTGTAGTGCCACAGAGGTGTTTAGGAGCTTGGTCGTCGCTACAAAGCACCAATACTCAAGCAAGACCCAGTTGCTGTAAGGCTGGATGGATCTTTTAGTAACCGGTCTTTGGTAAAGGTTTTAGGAATTTCTCAACCTCTCATATTTCAAAATATAAATGGTATATTTTTGACCATGACCTTCCATTTAAGAGTCCGAAGCGCCAACCACTAGACTATAGATCGGTCCTCTTCTTAAAGGTATTCTAGCTATGTGTCGCATACCCCTGCTTGTTGGTAGGCCATGGATTCGTCCTTCTTGGCAAACATCTCGTGCCCGGGAGGATAGTAGACGGCTGGTCCTGCAATGTTGCGGCTGGGAGTCAGGGCCACCTACAATCAAAATAAAAACATGTCAAATAATTATTGTGACTTGCCGTGAGATGGTCCTGGATCATTATATGGCGCCACAGGAAATAAATCATCCATTATCATCATCAAAGGGTCCAGGAGGGAAGCGGCACAAGACAAGAGTCCTGGAGGATTGTGGTGCAGGAGACCTTGAACCCTCAAGACTCGTGAGCCGGATTAAGTAAGTAGGTAAATGATTATGAAACTTAGTATTTGCGCACCATGTTTGGTTGCTACTGTTTATCATGCCAAGGTACACTAGCAACAAGCCAGTTTGTGAGTGCTTGTTTGGACTGCATGTTGGATTACTGACTTGGTTAGCAGTGTGTGAACTGGAGTCCACTTGTGACACCCCGTTGGCGCTCTGCTGGGCAGCGTAGCCGTTGACAGCTCCTCCTGGTCCTCGCGCTGGGTTGGGACGGCGGCGAGAAGCATCATTGTCTGGAGGGTAGTTCTGGAAATCAACAAAATAAAGATATTGATTTCTACAAAATTTTATAGAACCAAAAATTCTAATGAAACACCGTTTGATTTTCACTCGTTTTATTAATTATATTTTAATTAATACATAAGGATGTTTTCGATTTCTCGAATATGCAGGCAGAGGATGGCTGAAAACAGCAGCGAATAGACAAATATGGAGAAGATTGGAGCTGAGGTAAAAGGAGAGAACATCACAGTCATGTACCTCATGTCCTGGGAAGTCAGCCAGTAGGTCATCCAGCCTCTTGGGGGGTTCCTGCAGCCTGGGCGCGGGGCTCTCCGTCCTGGGGAAGGGCCCCGGGCTGGGGGAGGGCCCCGTGGGGAAGGCGCCGGGGCTGGCGCTGTTGTACGGCCAGCCCCCCTGACCAGGGCCGTCGTTGCGGTTTACCGTGGAGTAGTCGCTGCTCGAGTACTTGTAGGTTGTATTGGAAACCTGCACAATTTCATTTTGTTATGATTTTACGGGGTGCTGTTGTCATTAAACTGCAAATTATTTATTCTAACAAAATTTAAGGGTTAAAGGTTTTTGTTCACAATTTAGAACAATTGATTTCTAGCTCTTGCTTTTGACTTCACGGCTCAATGTTTTAATGGACACTCTCCTGACGCCCCATTGCAGTCCCTTTATATAGGTACAAAAGAGGTACGCGATGAAGTATGCCACTCACCGGGGGAGGAGTGGGCTTGGACGAGCTGGAGTAGTGTGTGCTGCGGATGATTCTTGTCCCTGTGGAGTCCCTGTCGTTCAGAGGAGTGCCCGGTGCACTGGAGTTGTAGTGTGGACCCGGAGATGGCTGATGACCCCTGAAAATAAATAAAAAACAGTTAAAGGTTGGCTAGGGCAACTCGTGGCGCTGGTTCGAACAACATTTCATTGGGTTCAACAGATTTCATTGGGTAGTTATTAATCAATAATTTTAAGTCCCATGTGGAAAGTGGAATCTGTTTATTTTTACAGATAAAGGGGCTGGCCTAATGCCAACCTGTTCAGTTGAAGTGGGGGTTTACCAGCGCTCAAGGGGGCTGTGTTGTTAAATAATGAATTATTAATTTACAAAGTTAATACCTGCTTCTGGCCAGGCCAAAAAGGTTGGTGGATTGCATTCCTCGTCACAAATATTTACAGAAAAAAAAGTACTACCTAGCGGAGTTGCCACAGAAAAAGGGATAAAGCTGTTCTCACCCGATGGTGTTGACAGTGTTGCTAGTGTGAGAGTTGACGTAGGACCTCTGCTCTATGGCGTTGAGATCCCTGTTGTCTACGAGCCTCCTCTCCGTGGTGGTGACGTCGTACAGCCGCTTCTCCGGCACGCTCATGTCAGGGATGGGCAGGGTGGTGGGGTCACGGTCCGCGGGCACCTCGTACGTGTACGTTTTCACCGTGGTCGTCACCTTGTTCATGGGTGTGCCGCTCACTCCACTATTCTGCAATGTCAAGTCATAATTAAAAATTACGCTTTATTGAATCCAAAGAAGTGCTGCAATACTGAAGATCTGGATTATAGAGTGTGCGGCTATAAAATACAACGCAACTAAGCAACACATTATAGTGTAATTTCTTACCGTGTTATCCCCAAAGGGGTCGCATATGGCGAGTCAACCTATTTATTTTTACAGGTAAGGGGGCCGGCCTTACGCCAACCACTTCAGTGAAGTGGGGGGTTTCCCAGCTCCCGAGGGGGCTGGTACTCATTTATTGTGAAGGCCAAGTAAACCTTGCTGGGTTTTTTATTTAAGGTTTGAAATAAACACCGAAACGGGAAATCATTTCTGACACCCTCGGCGGGACTCGAACCCGAGCTCACGGCATATAATGCAAGCACTGTACCAACTGAGCTATCGACCGGACTATAATCATCTATAATCTAAGTTGCACAGATATATCAAATTTATGATCCATATTACATGCATTCCCATAAGCAAACTATTGTAAGTTTGATGATGATGATGATGAGTTGATGATTTTTTTTATAGCGCCGTTTCGTGATGTAGTCACTCCAAGTTTACGCTTACACATGCCGCGTGTGGACTTACAACATAAAAATCCAAACTTCAAATGAACATAAAACCTCATTCCGGGTGGCAGTCTGTCCCACTCCATCAGTCCCGCAATTTAAAAAGCGCGGCTGTGTCCACCTGACAGCACATTTCAGTGTCCACCCCTCACACTCAGCCCAACACGGGGAAAAAATCTGCCAGACATGACGGAGCCATACCATTTAGGGCTTTAAATACCATCAAACACACACGGTAGGCCACCCTCAGGAAAACAAGCCTATGTAGTTTTTTTAACAGCGAAGTGATGTGAGAGAGTTTGGACATCCCAAAGATCAGTCTAGTGGCCGCATGCAGAACAGACTGAAATCTGTTAAGTTGCTTTTTTAACTGGAATTAACAGACAAGTAATACTCACAGTAAGTTGAGAGTGTGACTGGCAGTTGACACAAACGGGGGCAGGATTCTGTGTAGAATGGGTCTCTGAAAAGTATAAAAAAAACTGTTTTTACAAACACTCTGGACTACGGACAGGTCTATTGACCGGCTTGATTAAGCTAAGAGACCCTAGATGGCAAAGGCCGCAGGGCATGTATGATGTGTTACCAGTGATGTTCCGGATGATCTCCTGGTTCTTCTGCCTGGCGATGGTGGTGGGCTGAGCTGATGCAGGAGCAGGAGGCAGCCACTCTGTCTCTCTCTCCCGGGAGATGGTGGTGTTGTAGGGGCGAGTGGGGGTACTGCTGCTCCTGGGAGGGGACAGATAATCATTTGTTAATCAAATATACTATATCTAAAATAAATATACTTCCTTACTTATGTAAACGGAGTGAGAGGGTGAGGAATGATTTTGTCAGAGAAGAATATGGTGCAAGAGAAAAGATTAAAAGAAGACTGTTAAGATGGTTTGGGCATATGGAGAAAATCAATGATGAAAGACTGACGAAGAAAGTACATTTTGCAAGAATAAATGGATGCCGTGGTAGAGAAAGACCGAGAAAGGTATGGATGGACCAAATTTCTGAAATAGCGAATGAATGGAATATCCAGAGTCATAATAAAAGGAGAGCTTGTATGAAGAAGGTTATGACTCTGGATGAAATGAAAGAAGTATGTAAGGAAAGAAAGAAACGGCGGTTCATCTGTAATGTTAGAGGCTAGGATTAGGGTTTTTTAAATTAGAATTTTGTATTATGTTGTAGTTTTGATGTCCATACATATTATTTGTTGATTTTAAAAATGTAATTGGTTGTGTATGTTCCTTGACTTATACTGATACAACAGGATCGTACTTGCGATATAATGTATCCTGACTTGTTATTATGTAAACACAACAGTACATAGTTACTGGAGAATTCACCTTTTCGACATATTGTCATTATTCGAGTGCAAAGGGTTAATTCTCGTCATCCATCAACACTTGATAAATATTCAACTTACATGCTTCTGTAGTCAAAGGATGATGTGTCCATGGTGTCAGATGCATAGCCACCTACAATATACAAGAAAACAATCACTAAATGGACATTTGATGAACTTGTGAAAGACTATCTTTGTCCTTGGGATGGTTGAGGGTATAAGGTGTTGGCGCTCGAATTTGGCGATTTAGATCACATTTTTTTAACTGTTCTCTTCATTGTTATCAACTGTATTTTATTTTTCTGAGAACTGGCGTCTCCATACTATATTGCGTTAATGTTTCCTATCTTTTATCCCTGTATTTGAAACCCATTAACCTTCTGTTTCTGAAATTTATTTTTAACAACATAAAATTATAAATTACTTTACCCAAAACTACTTCATTTTCATTTTCTTCACATGTGTTTTTTGTTTTATTCTTATTATTTTTTATGTTTTGCTTAGAATCATGAGTGAATCGTAACCCACTTCCCTCAATTATTCCCATCATTTAAAATCCCCACACCAAGTCTACTTGACACTGGCGGTCCTGCTCTCTGCGCGAATTTGCCATAAAGAAGAAGAGGAAGAATGCTCACCCTTGTACTGCTTCCTCTCCTGATCCCTCTGCAGGTCGTCCAGCAGAGTGTCCAGCTCCTCGATGTTGTGGGACAGATCACGGTTGACTGAGGAGGAAGTGTTGGTGATGGCCGCAGTGTTGTGCGACCTGCCCGAGGTGATGGCGGGACGCGGGGTAACGGGAGCATCATAGGAAGAGTCGTACTGGTTCGTTGCGGTGTTTAGGAAGTTGTATTGCTGGAAATGTATGAATTTGAATTGTATGAAAGATGAGAAATGACAGTTGATCTGCAATCTTGGCAGCTAGGGCTTTTAATTTAGCCACCCTATGCATATGAACGTATGCGATACACAAACTTGGAGTGTACCATTCTGCTACATCCTGTATTGCGTGCGCGATTGAGAAAAAAAATATCTTTGAAAAATACAAACCGCCTGGCGTCCGCCTGAGTTCCAAAGTCACGTCATTACAAGTCTAGACAAGTGAGTTCCTCAAGAGCAGACTAGGCGTTCGGTTGTTTGACGTTTTGTAATTTTTCATATTATATATCCTTCAAAAGTCAGGGGTACGTACGTTGCGGTTTCAATTCCTGATTATTTTTTGCCTATTCCTCGGAAAGCAACCTGAAGGTAGGGGGGTTAATTAAATGTAATTTTAAATCTTTTTTTGTTCGACTTCTATCTAAGTCGCATAGAATATATTGGATTGAGGGTTTATAGATTCATGTGTCTTCCTCTTCCACTACATCCATCCACAATTGCACGATACACTTTCTTTGTCAGTTTTTATCTCTGTCAATCGTAATTTGGCTTTTTCAATTTCAAACCTACGGTCCACATTTCAGTTTTTTTTTTTGCTTGACTATTAGGTTGGTATGAGGCTGACCCCTGTGCTGTGAAAATTTTATTCACTTTTACCAATGCCATCCTAAAGCGCTGGATGTTTCTCAGCTCCCGACGGCGCTGGTACTCATTTCTTGTGGAGGCTGAGTAAGCCTTGCTGGTATTTTGTTATGGGTTTTTGAAATAAACATTGAAATGGGAAATCATTTCTGACACCATCGGTGGGATTCGAATCTGAGCCCTCAGCATGGAATGCAAGCACTCTACCAACTGAGCTATCGACCGAACGAAATAATATCTTAATATAGGTAATCTGAATGTTTGCTTCTTACCTCCACAGTGTGCAGGTCTTTCCTGTCATACGATCCAATGGGATTCCTTTCTTCTCTGTACTCGTAGAAGAATTCTTTGTTTCCCGCTGAAAATAAAATGTAAAAAAGTATTTGAAATGCGTTTGTGGTCACGTGATCCACGTAAGTTTTCAACTTATGGATCGGACGATAACATTGAGGTCGGAACATTAAGGGTGCGAAAATTAACCTCGTCATTTGACCTAATCTGACCGATTGAGGCGTTAGTTTCTCATCCATCTAATCTAATCTAATCTAAGCTGCAAAGATATATATCATTTAAGATTTATATTAAATGCATTCCCACAAGCAGACATGTATAATTTCGCGCTAACACATGTGGACCTACAATATAAAAACCCAATCTCAAATGAACATAAGCCCTGCAACTCTTGCCGTCCTTCCCTGAAACAGGGGAGACATTGGCAAAGTGATCCATTTTTTACAGTATAGGTGGCCAGCCGCATACCGCATACAAAGGTTTTTTATCTGTCAAATCTTTTAGAGGTTAAATCTTCAACAAACTTATTGCATGTAAGACTAAGGTAATACACCTGCTAAATTGGTTGAATCTGTGAAATAATTCAAAGAGTATACAATTTTGCTTGGGTTAAATAGAAACAAAATGATTTTTTAGAAATATCAAAAGACTGATTTCAGTTAGTACATCGCACGTTTAATAATAAAGAGAAATAACTCAAAAATTGGGAAAATCGAGATTTTGTAATAAAACGCAAGAACAATGCGAGAATGCGACAGCCGTTCAATTTGGACGAATATGACCGAGATAAAAGAGGCTGTGAAAGTGAAGAAGGAATGTTACAAAAAGTGGCTGAACGACAGGAATGATAGAAAGCTAGAAGATGAATATAAGATAGCCAAGCAAATGGCGAAGAATGTAGTTTATGAAAGCAAAGCGAATGAACAGAGAAAGATTGATGAAAAAATGAACAGGAGTTTCACCGACAGTAGGAAGGAATTCTGGAGATGGGTCGGTGCCAATAGGAATAAAGATTCTGCATTGACCACCCCAGGAATCAAAAGTGCTGTTGGTGAGATGGTATGGGAGAAGGATGAAGTATGTAAGAGATGGAAAGAATATTTTGAAGGGATTTTTGGTCGGGGCGAAAGAATTTTGTTTAGAAAAATGACAGAAGAGAATGAATTTAGGATTTTGAAAGAAGAAATAAAAGTATCTATTGAATGTTTGAAGAATGGAAAGTCTGCTGGGTTTGATGGAATAAATGGTGAAATGTTGAAAGCAGGAGGTGAATGCGTGATAGATTGGATGTACGAATTATGTAAGCTTTGTGTGAATGCAGGAGTAGTACCGATGGATTGGAGGAAGGCAGTCATTGTTCCCATTTACAAAGGTAAAGGGGACAAAAAAGACTGTCAGAACTTCAGACCAATCAGTCTACTCAGTATACCAGGAAAAGTCTTCTGTAAGGTGATTATAAAAAATGTGATTCTGACTACTAGTGAAAGGATTTCCGATATACAGTCCGGCTTTATGGCCGGTAGAGGCTGTGTTGATCAGATTTTTACTCTACGACAACTTGTTGAAAAACAATTGTCGGTGAGGCGGAAGCTGTTCACGGCCTTTGTAGATCTGGAAAAGGCTTTTGACTCAGTAGACAGAGGTATGTTATGGGATGTTTTGAAAGCATACGGAGTGAATGGGGCTCTCCTAGGTGCGGTGCATGCAAACTATGAAAATAGTACAGCATGTGTTCGTATTGATGATGAGTATAGTGAATGGTTTGAAGTTTTTAAGGGTGTAAGGCAAGGATGTGTGATGAGCCCATGGCTATTTAACATAGTCATGGACAAGTGTGTTCGAGATGCTAGACTTGATGATTGTGGATTAATGATAGGAGAGAGCAAAGTGAGTGTTCTACTGTATGCGGATGATGCTGTTCTTGTATCGGACTCAGCAGTAGAATTGCAAACGATGCTCTCTAGATTGAACGAAGCTCTGCTAGGTAATTATTTGAAATTGAATGCAAGTAAGACGAAAGTTTTGATTTTTGAAAGAAATGAAGAAAATACGAACTACGAATTTAGAATAAACGGAATGAATGTTGATGTGGTAAATGAGTTTGTATACTTGGGAAGTAAGTTTGAGAAAGATGGAAGAATGACAGGTGAACTTGAAAGAAGAGTAATGAAGGGCAGGTGTGTACTGGGTGCCACAGCTTGTATCGCCAAAAATCAAAATATTTCTAAAAATGCTCGATTGGCGGTACGCAGTGGCATACTTTTACCCACCTTGATGTATGGAAGCGAGGCCTGGACGGTGAATGAAAGTGAAATTAGTAAAGTCCATACTGTTGAAATGGACTTTCTAAGAAGTATGATTGGGAAAAAACGGAGTGACAGGGTGAGGAATGATTTTGTAAGAAAAGAATGTGGTGCAAAAGAAAGTGTGAAAGTGAAGATTAAAAGAAGTTTGTTAAGATGGTTTGGGCATATGGAGAGAATGAATGAGGAAAGACTGACGAAGAAAGTATATGTTGGTAGAATAGATGGATGTCGTGGTAGAGGAAGACCGAGAAAGGTATGGATGGACCAAATATCCGAAATTGCGAATGAATGGAATATCCAGAGTCATAATAAAAGAAGAGCTTGTATGAAGAAGGTTATGACTCTGGAGGAAATGAAAGAAGTATGCAAGGATAGAAAGAAATGGCGGTTGATCTGTGATGTTGGCGGCTAGGGTTTGTTAAAGTGAATTTGGTTTTATGATTTAGTTTTTTATGTCCATGTATATATTGTTATTTTTATTCTTTGATTTTAAAAAATGTAATTTGTCATGTATGTTCCTTGACTTATAGGTTGTTATGCGGCTGACCACCCATAATATAAAAATTGGTTCACTTTGCCAATGTCACCCCTGTTTCAGGGAAGGACGGCAAGAGTTGCAAGGCTTATGTTCATTTGAGATTGGGTTTTTATATTGTAGGTCCACATGCGGCATGTGTTAGCGCGAAATTATACATATCTGCTTGTGGGAATGCATTTAGTATAAATCTTAAATGATATATATCTTTGCAGCTTAGATTAGATTAGATTAGATAAAACATCTGTCGCCTTTTTCATCCCATACAAGTTGTACTGGGTGTCTGAACTTCAAACGTGATTTCCCAACATTCATGTTTTTTGAGTTATTGCTCTTTATTATTAAACGTGCGACATTTTGATGTGCAAGAAATTCAGCTTTAAAAGTAACTTCACATAGAAATTACACAACCATACATATTTTCTACAATTATTTGTAAGTAGGTACACATTCAGCATTTGTAAACGTGAACTACACCTGTTTGTTTGTGGGCATGCATTTGATATCAGCTTTAAATGTTTATATATCTTTGCAACTTAGATTATGGATTATAGGATATTATTATAGTATGAATGTCTATTTGTGTGTATTTCTGAGTGATATTTTATGAAAAATAAAAAAAATAGTGTGTTCTTTGACTGACTTAATGCTGTAAGCTAGTAAATATTCCCTGATTGTCAGGAATTTACTATGGGTGACGTCACATAGTCGAGGGATATTTTTAATGTTCCCACCCCATTGTTAAGCAAATGTTTCTTAAATGAACCATGATTAACTCAAATTGTAGCTTATGAGTCTGTGAAATCGAGGATATAGTAAGATGAGAGTGATAGACCAGAATGAGCCATGATAGACTCACTCACACCGTAGCTGATGAGATGACAATTGGTCAACTTGGTCAACGTCCAGCTGGCAGACCACATGAGATGTGGAGACAGAACAGGGAAATTCTGACAATAAGGATAGGAAGGAGAAGTCTACTTACGTGCGACACCATTGGATGGTTTGACCAGATGTCCATAGTTACTGGGCAGAAGTTCTGTTTGAAGTGCTGTACCTGCAATAGAACAAAATATTTATAAAAGTGATATATACCACTAACAAAGGATCATTGTCTGACAAAGAAGGCCCTTTTTAGAGCCTTCAACTCTGAAGGCACTAAAAAGGACCTTTCTTATATAGGCACTAAAAAGGACCTTTTTTTATAAAGGCACTAAAAAGTACCTTATTTCATAAAGGCCCTAAAAGGGACCCTCTTTGTCAGACTGGGCAATTTAATCAAAGTTTCATCTTTATTCTATTTTACTGCTTTGAAATACAATATTTACTTATATTACTATCCACAGATAAGTCCATTTCATCTATTCCTCATACATTCATATTTTTTTCTACTTCATTTTCAGATAATCTGGGTCTACACTCTCTACAGCCCTCAGCTTATGCGGTATGGTATTCCATGATAAAGGGCCAGCTTTACAAAAGGCATATCTTACTAAAGTCTCCTTCGTTGATGTTTCCCTTGGTGGAGTACGTCCTGTACTCGCTGTGTTTGCTGGAGTAAGACTTCTGCGCCGCCATGGTGGCTGCTGCAGGTGGAACTCTTCAGAACTGGTGAGAGATGGAGAGCACACGGGCCCTGGGAGGTATCTGCAACAAGGAATAATTAGCAATATGAGAAAAGAGTACTGAATTTGCTACTTATCTGTAGCAGAAGGTACCTATGTCAAATACATAAAATTAAAAATCAAGAAAGAAGCTGCGTACATTAAAGATTGTCATCTCAGTCTAAAGTAAAATAATCTAAGGTTGAAAATACCGGGCCTTAATAATGTATAATTCTGTGATTAAAAAGGAAAAATAATACTCGTATTTCTAAAATATTGTTGTGTTTTTAGGGTTGTAATGTTTTTCAAATTTAAAATATTGGTCTTATTGATTAAAACTGCTAGAGATTTATTTTAAAGTAATTTATTTTGGTTCACAATTTATTTTACAATTCGCATGTATGGTTGACTTTCGCTGACTTGGCCTGTAACGGCTATTAGCACTTGGAGAGACTGAACAAAATCTGCCGTTTTACAGCTAAAACGGCAGATTTTGGAGAATACCACACTTTAATACTTTCCGTAAACTTTACTTTATACTCAAGTTTTGCAACTCGTACTCAGGGTACAGCAGTGAAATAAGCCAAGAAGTTAGTATCTACTTAGTGGAAATGGGACTCATGCATATTGTTTAGGCACGTGAAAGATTTCCATACTTAGTGACTCGTGAAGGAGAGAGAAAACGTGCGCCTTGTGGAATACTAATTTCCTCACGTGAGCGATAATCATACGCGATTAGCTGTAGGTACCACTAACATTAGAAAGCACGTTCTTTTAATCTAGACACTAGCAGGGTTATACACAACACATTTGATCTATAGCTGATCAATGAGTCATAATTTTTTTGTATGGAAAATTCACGTTGGCGATTCTAATCTAATCTAAGTTGGAAAGATGTGTAACATTCGGGATTCACATTAGTATAAGCATTCTCACAAACAGACACGTACCATGTGGACGTCTAATATAAAACCCGAATATTAAATGGACATACACCCTGCAACTCTTGCCGTCCTTCCCTGAAAAAAGGGTGACATTGGCAAAGTAAACTATTTTCTAAAGCATGGGTGGTCAGCCACATACCAACCCGTAAGTCAAGAAACCTACACGACAAATTACATTTTTAAAATCAATAAATAATAATATGTAAGGACATCAAAACTTAAACAGAAAACAAATTCCAATTTAAAAAAACCCTAGCCGCCAACATTACAGATCAACCGACATTTCTTTCTGTCCTTAAATACTTCTTTTATTTCCTTCAGAGTCATAACCTTCTTCATACAAGCTCTCCTTTTATTACGACTCTGGATATTCCATTCATTCGCAAATTCGGATATTTAGTCCATCCATACCTTTCTCGGTCTTTCTCTACCACGACATCCATCTACCTATTCTTGCAACGAATACTTTATTCGACAGTCTTTCCTCATTCATTCTCTCCAAATGCCCATCCATCTTAACAAACTTCTTTTCATACCACCACCAAATCATAATTATTATCTTCGATCCAGGGTACACAGGGATTTGTGACAATTTTTGTTATTAAGAAATCAGTTCATTCTCAGTCGTCGTGCAGAGAGAATGCCACCTGAAGACGTTGACTACGTCGCCAACGAAACGTCGAGAATGATGTAAGTTCTCCCACAACGGTTCGTCTAATATCCGAAAAGTGTAAAATAACCTACCTGGGTAGTTATTTCAATACTAATATTAATATGGAAGTAAACCAGATATTTTTTTCTATCGGCGATAAAATTAAAATTAAAAAAAAATGCTTGAAAAGGTCAATATTGTATAACAAACATTGACTTATAATATCTGTGGACTAGAAATTATTTTAACGAAAATAGACGTATATATCTGTCTCAACTTACTTACGAAAATGGTCATTAGTTAGAAAGAGAACAAAGAACTTCACAGCTGCATTTCCATATATGTACAAAAAAATCTTGAATGTTGGTACCATTGCAAATAATGGCTGTCGATTAGACCGGAAATAGCGCGTTATAAATAATGTGATCGCCAAAATTGGTGCCAATATTTCATATTTTCAAGGTGTATATTCATATTTTAATTTTATCACTCATTTCATGAAAACTATTGTGATATTTGATGCGTCATATTTGTAATTGTTGCCGCCGTACATTGAGAGCACCACTGCAACGTTTGACAGGAGAGGAACGCAAGTGGGAACAAGTATGTATCAATTCAGTATGTTAGTTTCCGCTCCCCTATGTTATAACTCAATGATAACAAAGGTTGTGCTAATAAATTTAATAAATTTAGACGTGTTTAATGCTATGCACACGGTGGGTATAAAAAAATGTGAATGTGTTTTCGTTTCGTTTCGTATATATTATCAACTTTAATGATTCTGTTTATAGTATGCGAAATATCAAAGTGCCAAAATGACGGCGGCGTACAAGTGAATTGATGTAAAACACATATCTAATCTAATCTTAGTTGCAAATATCTTCTTCCCCTGTTTCAATTCTAGGATTGGTTTGCAGCAATATCTTTTACTCTTGTTCTCCATTCCTCCCTGTCTTGTGCGGCTCTTTTTAGGTCTGCATATGTTGAGCAGCGCACGTCCACCAGCAGGTCCTCCAGGTACTCTTGGCGTGGGCGTCCCCTAGAGTTGGTCCCCTCGGTCATCCCCTCCATTATGGCATGCAAGAGACCTTCTTGTCGCATTACATGGCCGATCCATCTTGCACGCCTTCCGGACAAAGTCCTGAGCAGGTGCCTTCCTCCTTCGATTCTTTGGAGAACCTCCTCATGGTGGTGGTGTGGTCTCTCCAGGAAATTCCTAGAAGCTATACGACCACATCTCAAAAGCCTTTAGTCTTCGTTTATCCCTTTTGGATAGGCACCATGTCTCGCAGCCGTACATCAAAATACTCCATACATATGTTTTGATGACGAGTAGTCTCAGTTTCAGGTTGCAAATATATGTAACATTAAAGATTCATATTATATGCATTTTCACAAGCAGACACGTATAAGATCGCGCCATGCAACATGTGGACCTAGTACAATATAAAAACCCGAATCTCAAATGAACATACACCCTGCAACTCCTGCCGATCTACCCTGAAACACGTTACACGGGTGACATTGGTAAAGTGAACCATTTTCTACAGCATGGGTGGTCAGCCGCATACTTTATTGAAATCATTAAATTTCACGGCCAGAAAATTAAAAGTACCTACATAGACATCAAGAAAAACAATTTATTCTTTATTCCTTGACCTATAGGTCGGTATGTCGTATGAGGCTGACCACCAATACTGTAAAAAAATATTTACTTTGCGAATTTCCCCCTGTTTCAGTGAAGGTCGGCAAGAGCTACAGGACTTATGTTTTTAGAGGTTAGGGTTTTTTATGTTGTTGGTCCACATGCGACATGTGTATGCGCAAACTTACACGTGTCTATCTGTGTGTCTTTCCAAATATTGATGGTGGAGGCGCTCACAGGTCCGGTTGACAGGTGTGCCATATAGTATGTATCAATGCCGAACGCTAGTTTCTTCTCCATCAATATATTCAGTAAAATGTGTCAATACAGAATCCATTAAAAAATATGTAGGCACATTTAAGGATATTGTTACGAACTTGGAATATCTACGTGCGCCTGTATATGCATACATAGTGTGTAGAACAATCTGGATCTAGTCTATAGAACGGCGTTCTAGTGTGAGCGAGAAATCGAAGAATGATCTGGAATATGCGAGAGAGATCTCTTTTTTTACCTTTAAACAGGGACTGCAATGGTGCGGAGAGCGATTAGTCGCTCCAAGCATTTTGCCGTGAAGACCAATAAGCAGAGATTGTCAACTGTTGTAAATTGTGAACCAAACTGTGTATTATGTTAAAATAAATAATTGCAGTTCAAATAAGAGAGAACCCCCAGTAAAATCGTAATAATATATAGAAAATAAATATTTAAAGGATTTTTCAGCTTTAATGCTCTCCACCTTAAGACCGTCCACATCTATGGAACTAAAAAACACGTTCTCGAGATAAAAGTAATTTGAGAACATTAGTATGCTGCGCCGGGTATACCTAGTCCTTCCGTAAATAATAAAATAAATCATCATTCACTGTTTTCTTCTTTTAATACACCAGGGCTGGAAGTCTCATCACCACGGTAAACCTTACCTACCGAATATCAATAATATTTGTATGAAGACCTGTCAATCCAAGATGGCCGCAAGTGAACAGCTGATTAGTTTATAAACAAATATTACCGATATTCGGTAGGTAAGAATTACCGTGGTGATGAGACTTCCAGCCAAGTTGTCTTCATGCAAAAGCAGAAGCTTGTGTGCATGCAATGGCATCAGTTGAACCAGGGTCGAAGTTATGGTAAAAATGGACCAGACGTGATTCGAACCAGCGTTATTCTGTTGCGAATACGCTAGTCAAGAATAGGGACTTGGCTCCCTCGGCCATGACACCGACTGTTTCTATTCTATTCAAATTTTGTATTATAAAAAAAACGTTTCTAATTCAATTTAAATTTTATAAAATAGTTTAATGGCTGCTGAAATAATCAAGAAAAAAATGACTGAAAATACTTATATCTTTGCTAAGGTTTTAGTTTTTCTTTAGACACACCGAAACCTGAACTCCTTCTGGTTTTATGTTTATAAAATACGCAAGTTCAAGAGGAATGCGTGAGTGATAAGTGATTGAGTGATATATGAGTGATTTTCACTCAAGCAGATAAGTGATAAATACATAGTAGGCTTAATGATAACATACTTGATACAGACCTACACGGCTTAAAATGAACGTAGCGAAAATCGGAAATAGCGCCGCTATCTTGTGTAACGTCTTTTTACCGAGGGGTTTCGCAAGTTGCAAGAGGAACCTTTATATTTTAGCAGGTAAGAGGACCGGTCCAACGCAAACCACTTTAGTTGAAGTGGAGGTTTCCCAGCCGAGGGGGCTGGTACTCATTTATTGTGAAGCCTGAGTAAACAATTTTATTTTGGGTTTTTAAATAAGCACCGAAACGGGAAATCATTATCTACTGATACCCGCGGTGGAGATCGAGCCCTTGCTCTCAGTATAGAATGCAAGCATTCTACCAACTGAGCTATCGACCGGACTTTTTACGAGCTCGGACGTCGCTACAAAGCGCCAATTCTCAAGAAAGACCCATTTGCTGTAAGACTGGATGAACCTTTGGTGACCGGTCATTTTTAAAGGTATATGAATTTTGCAACCTAGCGAAGAGCACATTTGAAAATATAAATGGTATATTTTTTGTGCTCCGCCGGGATTCGAACCCCCCACCTGTCATCTAAATTCATTAATATCCGTGTAGAACTGTACATAAGTGACACGTGCTGAAGATTTAGATATATAAATTTATGGTTATATTTTATAGACATTTTTATAGATTTTTTTTTTTTTTTTTTTTTTTTAAATTTTATTTCAAAACAGTTTTGATACATTAAGTTATAAGATTATAAATACAAATGTGATAACAGAAAAAAACCAAAATATGAAATATTCGAAATTAATATTAATAAGTAATTACAAACATATTACAAATACAAAAAATACTTAAGAAAAAAACAATGTAAAACAACAATTAATATAAGTAAAAAGATGTATAATACAAGTAGGTACAAATTCGAGAAATATTTAATAAAAAAATAAAACAAATAATGCAAATCAATAGTTAATATAAGTATAAAGAATTTTAAGTAGCAGGACTGATGGACTTTAAACTTTGAGCATCGAGCGAAGTGACAGTAGCCATAGGCGGAACAGAGAAAAACATTTTTTTAAAGGCGATTACATTAAAGTTGTGGAAAAAGTCAAAAGAGTGTAAGGTATTTAATAAAGAGCAGGTGCGGGTGATGTAGGTATTTTGAAGATAATTTGTTGAATGTATATTAGTATGGAATAGAGAAGGATGTCTTGTGTTAATAATTGGTGTATTAATAAACATTTTACTGAGGATGTATGGTGAGTCAATTTGATTGTTTAGTACTTTGTAAATATAAAGTGCATCCCTGTAGGTTCTACGAGATTCCAAAGTTTGAATAGAATAAAAAGAACAAGATGAAAGATAGTAATGAGAAAAATAAGAGCGTCTATAATTTTTATAATTAAGATACCTAATAAGTTTTCTTTGGACACTTTCAATCAAATTAATTTGATTTTTGTAATGAGGATTCCAGATAATAGACGCGTATTCTAATCGTGACCTAATGAATGAATTGAAAATCATTTTGATGGTTTCTGTTGATTTAAATTCGTTACTTAGTCGCAGAATGAAACCAAGTAAACTAAAAGATTTATTAACAGCATGTTGAATATGTTCATGAAATTCCAGCTTGCTGTCAAGCAGCACTCCTAAATCTTTAATTAGATTGGTACGGTGAAGGGGCATATTGCCAAATTTATAATTGAAAAATATGTTATTTGTTTTTCTGCTGAATGTCATGACCTTACATTTGTCAATATTAAGGCTAAGATGGTTTGATAAAAAGAATTTTTCAATTTTGTTCAAACTTTGTTGAAGCAGGTTGCAATCCAATTGTGAGGTTATTCTTTTAAAGATTTTTGCATCGTCAGCATAAATAAGTAAGTTGCAATCTGGAGCGTAATCGATAATATCATTAATGAATATTACAAAAAACAAAGGACCAGGATGTGTGCCTTGAGGGACTCCGGAAGATATGGGAAGAAAATTAGATATGAAACCTTTAGTAGCTACTGCTTGGCTTCTGTTACTTAGGTAAGAAGAAGTCCATCTGAGTAGATCACCATGAATTCCAAAATTAGCAAGTTTCCTCAAGAGAGTGTTATGATCAATCTTGTCGAATGCTTTAGAAAGATCGGTGTAGATTACATCAACTTGATTTTTATTTTTGAATGCTTCAAAAATTTGGTCGGTAAATTCTAATAGATTGGACTCAGTGGATTTTTTGTTTATGAAACCATGTTGTTAGGAAATAATATGAGGACGAGCTGCAGAAAATATTTGATGATACACAATCTTTTCAAAGATTTTACTAAAGACTGAGAGTTTAGAGATGGGTCGATAATTGGTGATGTCAGTTTTGCTGTTGGATTTGTGTATTGGAGAAACGATTGCTGTCTTCCACAGGCTGGGGAAAACACCCTCAGTAATGGATTTTTTAAAGATAAGGGTGAGTGGGTAAGCCAATTGCTCTGAACACTTCAGTGCAAATAATGGATGTATTTTATCTGCTCCCGCACTTTTACGACCATCTATTGCCAGAAGATGTTTGCGGACATCATTTTCACATACAATAATAGTGGCAATGTCGCAGACACCATCGATTCCATTGTGTTTAGGTAGATGGTTATCAGGAACAGGGGCTTCATAAATGGAATTAAAGTAATCGACAAATGCATTACAAATATCGAGACCATTAGAAAACTTTTGATCGTCCAGGGTCATTTCATTAGGAATTTCCGATGCACCCCTTTTTGATTTGACATAACTCCAAAAATTACATGGGTCAGTTTTGATGTGGTCTTCCGTATTTTTTATAAAACGTTTTCGACATTGAATTTCGATTGCCTTTTGGCGTTTTCTCAAAGTTTTGAATGTCAGATAATCTAATGGATTGTTATTGATTTTCCAAAGTTTGTGGTACTTCAATTTTTCACGGATAATCTTCTTTAATGACATGGAGTACCAGGGTGGGAAATTATATCTGGACTGATTATTTAATGTAAAAGAAGGTACTTGTTCATGTATAATTGTGTTAAGAAGATGATGGAAATGCAAAGTAGCCGATTCAGCATTGCGATGATCAAGTTCTTTAAACCAATTTATTTTTGAGAGTTCACTTCGAATTTTGTCATAATCTGCTTTGTGAAAAAGCGATATCTTGCGAGGTGCAGACTGAAAAACTGTTACAGAAGACTGATATACAAAAATATTTAAGGGAACATGGTGGGGGTCTACCTTGACCAAGGGGTAGTCAGAGTGGGTGACTAAACAGGGTGTATTAAGGAAAACTAGGTCCAAGATATGATCGCTTGTGTTACTAAAAGAGTTGTATTGATGAATATCATTAAGAGAGATAAAGTTATTGACTGCAAGTGATATGTTACAGTTTTGGTTATTGATATTAACGGGACGCAGATGGTTTCCCATCGATGATTGTGTCCAAGTTAAGTTGGGCAGATTGAAATCTCCCAAGACGATAAAGATATCATCTGGCTGTGTAAGCATTTTATCACTCACATGGTCAAAAAGGGTTGAAATAAGATGGAAATCCGTAGCACCTTTGGGATAGTATGAGCAGATTATATATATTTTATTAATAGAATTCGGGGTAACAAGTTCAATAGAAATACTTTCGTGCGACAAGTTGCCTAATAAGTTGCAAAGGTGACATTTAAAGTTATTTTTTACTGCTATGGCAACTCCCCCACCAAGCCTATGACCGGTAGTATCATAACTCCGGTCTCTCCTAAATACAGTGTATCGGTTGTCAAAAATTTCTGCATCGCAGTGCTCAGGAGTTAGCCAAGTCTCGGTAAGACATATTATATCATACTCGTGAAGAAGTATGTTGGAGTAGATCTCATTAATTTTAGTTCTTAAACCCCGCACATTTTGATAATAAATTGAAAGACCTTTGTTAGAACAATTTTTTTTTTTTAAATCTTCGGGATTTGATAACACGTTACGATAAGGAAGTGAGGAATTAGACATTGTATATGTGGTGTTAATAAAGAAAGATGAACAAACTAAGCTGACTATTTTAATTTATGGAGAATATCTTCTGAGCTCACATAAATCTTGGGGGACTGGTCGTCCTTTCTCAAAAAAATCCTTGAATTCATCACCCAAACGTACTTGTAACCAATATTCCTCTGCTTTTCCTTTGTCATCGCAAGGAGTTTTTTGGCGTTAGGGGTTAAGTGGTCATTAATATAAAGTCGATTATTCTTTGAGAAACCTAACTCTTCGGTCATGAGACCCTTTCGTTTTTTAATAGCGGCAATCAGGGCGTCCTTTGATCTTTTCATTGTAAAGCTGATGATCACAGGTGGGTCCAGATTTGACGTTGTTGTAGAATTATGCCGACGGCGAATCCTGTGACAGGAATCAATGTCAGCAGCCACATCTGGAACTCCCAGTTTTGTGGCTATGGCCTTAAATGATATGTATAGGTCCTCTCCCTGAGTCATAGGTAGTCCAGAGATCTCCACATTTTTTTGCCTCGAAAAGGTTTGGTCGGCTACTCTGGACATTTCCAAAGTGTGGACGGTGTCGCTCAGTGATGCTATTTTTTTGTCTGCTGCTTTGAGGTTTTCCGAGAGACGTTCAATGGTGGTGTTCATCTCATCGTAGCGCACAGAGAAAAAATTAAGAGCGTCCTTCATCTCACGGATCTCACCCTTTAGCTCCTTCATCTCCCTGAGGAGGAGGAGTGTGTCAGCCGTCGGGGTTGGTGACGCTGGCGGAGTAGCTGGTGGAGGTGAAGAGGCTCTGGCTGCATGATTGCAGACGATGCACATCCAGTTAGTTTTTCTATTCCTGTTTAATTTACGGAAATTTGACTCGGACATTCCCACACAAGTGAAATGGAAATGTTTTTTGCACTTTGAGCATGACATTTGCTCATTGTCAATAATTTTATCACTGCAGTTACTGCACTGCATTTTTATTTCAATATAAGTTATTAATGTTATTATTATTAAAGCGACGATGTTTAATGAATTAATTACTTTTTGAAATTATTTGCGTGGTAATTACGATTAATTTGAGATATACGTCCTTCACGTGCGAAGGACAGAAATAAAATGATAAGTAGATAGATGTAATACAAGTACCTATATGAATATTTGACTACCCGGTAGTTTAAAATCGCCTTCTCTATCTTATTATACAGGGTAAGATTGAGGAGAGAAGAACTCAGGGACGCCAAAAGACATCTTGGCTGAAAAACCTGCGACAGTGGTTCAACCAAATGCAAAATAATCATAATGATCGCCGATCTTCGATAGAAGTGGCACCAAAATAAGAATGTAGCTAAATTTTAACTTAACATGTAAAAATAAATAGGTTCACTCGCCACATGCGACCCCTAAGGAAGAACGCGGTAAGAAGTAGCTGCTGAGGTGCGTTTATTTGTAACCCAGTCGTTTCGGACCTTATCATTCAGAGTCTTTATTAAGCGCCTTATATAAATCAATCATACATATTGGTAGGTTTTCGGGTTATCCGTTGACTATTACTATTTTCTAGCCGACGTTTCGGATCGGTATCACGATCCCTCATCAGGGCGGTCCTCCTGTGTGTAAGGTTGGACACACATGAGGACATCGTAGATATAGTATCCGTGAAAACCTAAAATTAAACAATCATACATAGTATCGAAATATGAAACTAAATATGTGATATGTACATATATTAAGCTGACATGGGCTTCTCAGATAAATGCTCCTTCTTTCCTATTTTCTACGAAAGAAAACAGAACAAAAGTGTGAGATTTCTGTTGTTTAGAAGTTTGTCATGAGCACGTCCTTATAATTAGTTCACTTACTATGAGAAGTTACACACAATAAAATGTTTTATCCACGATTTCTCAAATCAGCGAATCAAACCCCGCCTGCGCCGTGTCCTATCCATGGAGGTAGGTCCTATCGGCAATATCTTTGACCCGGGTTCAACAGATGCCATTGGGTATTTAACGCAACTAAGCTATACATATAATGTTACTTCTTGCCGCGTTATCCCCGAAGGCTTTCGCATGTGGCGCGTGGAACTTATTTATTTTTACAGGGAAGGGGTCCGGCCTTACACCAACCACTTCAGTTGATTAATTAATCATCCTCTAAGTCTAAAGTATCAAAAAATGAATTATTAATCGATAATTTTAATACATGTTTCTGGCCAAGCAAAATAGGTCGGTGAATTGCATTCCTCTTCACAAATTTATTTTACAAAAACCCACATCTACAATAGTGCAAGTATAATGAAATTATTAGCGCAGCACTTAGGTATTTAGTGACGTAGCGTTTAGTACATAATATCAAGACCGGTCGGTATAGGTTCGCCTCGTCTTCCTTAAAAGGACTCGGCCTCAGAAATAAGTAAATATCAAGTGTACGTACTCACATCTGAGTCGTGTACAAACAAGGACGGCAATCTGGGATTTTTCTCGAAGTTAAGATAACACATGGAAAAAAAAATTGTCTGATTTATTAGCTGAGCGCTGTTTTTGTGTGTATCACACCTCAAGAGCCCTCTGCGTGCTCGGCCGTCGCTGTAGAAAGCGCAAATTCTCAAGCAAGACCCAGTTGCTGTAAGGCTGGATGGACCTTTTCATGACCGGTCTTTGGTAAAGGTTAAAAATAATTTTTCAACGCAGCGAGGAGCAAATTTGAAAATATAAATGGTATATTTTTTGTGCTCCGCCGGGATTCGAACCCAGAACTTTCCATTTACGAGTCCGAAGTGTTGTCACTGGACTACGAACCGGTCACTAATTACAATGTTCATTTATGTTCTTTGACTTATATTTTGGTTGGTATGAGGCTGACCACACTTACCGTAAAGAATGGTTCATTTTGCTAATGTCACCCCGGTTTCAGGGAAGGTCGGCAAGAGTTGCAGGCTTTATCTTCACTTGAGGTAATTTTGCAAGAATATCCAATATATAGAGTCATAATGAAAGGAGAACTTGTTGAAGGTTATGACTCTGTATGAAATGAAAGAAGGATGTATTATTCCTTAACTTATAGGCTGGTATGAGGCTGACCACCCATACTGTAAAAAATGGTTCACTTTGCCAATGTCACCCCTGTGTCCGGGAAGGTCGGCAAAAGTTGTAGGGCTTATGTTCATTTGAGGTTTGGATTTTATTTGTAAGAACGCATTCAGCATTTGTAAGCGCGAACTACACGTGTTTGTTTGTGGGCATGCATCTGAGAGCTTTAAATGAATTTATCCTAGCAACTTACATTATAGATTATAGATGTATGAACAAAAAAATGGTAGCCTATCTGTAAAGAATGATAACAAACTTTGTTTAGTTCTACTTTATTTATTTTCATTTAGTTACAAACAAAAATAACGAGTTGTGACCGGTTTCGGCCTCTTGGCCATCCTCAGAGAAACTTCTCTGAAAAGTCATTCATTATCATTTTTTCATTTTTTATCTTTAAATCATTTTTTAATAATTAAAATGGAGTTCTACAATGTTTCCGCTAAAACTTTTCAAAAATTATCTGTAAAGAGTTTTCCCTCGATCTTTGTCCCCTGGATGTATATCTGAC
Organism: Agapetus fuscipes; assembly: GCA_951799405.1. Lineage (NCBI taxonomy): Eukaryota > Metazoa > Arthropoda > Insecta > Trichoptera > Glossosomatidae > Agapetus > Agapetus fuscipes. Next base: position 5,569,826 of record OX637343.1, on the reverse strand, counting down.
TTGTGTAAAAGTTGCTATGTGCACAGCTGTATTTTTTCTGTAAGTCTGAGTGTATTATAATGTATATGTATACGTATGTGTATTCGCCATTTCCTCTCCTTATGTACCTGGGTGATAGCAGGAAGCCATTATTTGGCAGACAAGACGGTCTGTGCCAGCCACGCTCAACATTTGGCCAGTAGATCTGATCTAATCTAATCTAATCGAAGTTGCAAAATATAAGTGACATTAGAGATTCACATTATATCGCACGCTTAATAACAAAGAGCAATAACTCAAAAAACATGAATGTTGGGAAATCACGTTTGAAGTTCAGACATCCAGTACAACTTGTATGGGATGAAAAAGGCGGCCGATGTTTTATCTCGGTCATCTTCGTCCAAATCGAACGGCTGTCGCATTCTACCTATTCTTCTCGCATTGTTCTTGCGTTTTATTACAAAATCTCAATTTTCCCAATTTTCGAGTTATTTCTCTTTATTATTAAACGTGCGATATGCATTTTCTCAAAACAGACATGTTTAAGTTCGCGCTTAAACATGCCGCATGTAGTCCTACAATATAAAAACCCGAATCTCAAATAAACATACACCCTGCAACTCCTGCCGACGTTTCCTGAAACAGGGGTGACATTGGCAAAGTGAACCATTTTCTACAGCATGGGTGGTCAGCCGCATACCAACCTATAACTTATAAGTCAAGGAGCATACACAAACAAATTACATTTTTAAAATCAACAAATTATAACATGTATGGACATCAAAAACTAACAGAAAACAAGTTCCAATTAAAAATTAAAAAACCCTAGCCGCCAACATCACAGATTAACCGCCATTTATTTCTGTCCTTACACACTTCTTTCATTTCCTCCAGAGTCATAACCCTCTTCATACAGACTCTCCTTTTATTATGACTGTGGATATTCCATTCTTTCGCAATTTTGGAAATTTGGTCCATCCATACCTTTTTTGGTCTTCCTCTACCTCGACATCCATCTAGTCTTGCAACATATACTTTCTTCGTTAGTCTTTCATCATTCATTTTCTCCATATCCATCTTAACAAACTTCTTTTAATCTTCACTTTTACACTTTCTCTTACACTTACAGTAGATGACAGGAAAAACCCAGAAGGATAGAGGTAGGAATTAATGGGTAAAGAAAGAGGATGTGAAAGTAAGAGTACAAAAGAATGTGATGAGATGGTTTGGGCATGTGGAAAGAATAAATGATAGACTGACAAAGTGAGTATACAGAAGAAATGTGATAGGAAAAAGAGGTAAGGGATGACCGAGAAAAGTATGGAGTATCAGATTGAGATTGTGAAAGAATGGGATGTACAAAGTGAGCGTAAAATCAGAAAAAACACGAAAAAGTTGATGTATAATATATACATTGTATATGAATAAATTGAAAGAGGTATGTAAGGAAAGAAATAAATGGAGGCAGTTCTGAAGAGGCTCGGGCCACCCTTAGCGAAATGGCGACAGTTACACATACCTTGTACCATCGCTTTGCCTCAAGTGAATAAGCAGCTGTAGAAATGTAGTGTAAATAAATTGTGTAAACGCCACTAAGCAACACACATAGTGTAACTTCTTGCCTGCGTTATCCCCGAAGGGGTCGCATGTGGCGATTCGGGACCTATTTATTTTTACGGGTAAGGGGGCCAGCCTCACACCAACCACTTTCAGTTGAAGTGGGGGTTTCCCAGCTCCCGGGGGGGCTGGTTCTTATTTCTTGTGAAGGCTGAGTAAACCTTGAGATCAAACCCTTGCTCTCGGCATGGAATACAAGCATTCTAACAATTGAGCTATCGACCTTTTTACGAGCTTGGTCGTCGTCGCTACAAAGCGCCGATTCTCAAGTAAGACTCAGTTGCTCTAAGGCTGGATGGTGTTATGTTATGATTGAAAGGTATCTCCAGGATACTTACATCCAGCTAGCTCTCATCAGCATCACTCTCAGGGCGTGGGGTTCTTTCTTTGGGTTGCTTACTTGTATTTTGGGAAGGGTTTTATAATTAAAAGATAAGTTTAACATGAACAAATAAGGGTTTATTTACTTTACTAATATGGGGGAAAAAGGGGAAATAAGGGAATGGCCAGACCTGAACTTGTCACTAAAACACTCCCTACTCTGTTGGCTGGAGTTCTAAACTGAATGGCCTGGGGCAGCGCCCCAGGCTAGCGGCGGCTCACGAGGCGGACGCCTCCACACGTTGGAGCCCCTGGGTGGGCGCTCCTATGCACTATGTCTCCTATGCCTCTGGTCCACAAGGCGGGTGCCTTGCTGGCAGGAAATCCAAGTAGATGGGGAGGAGGGAGCTCCATTGTAATGCCTCCTCTTGCACCGCTTGGTGCTTGGTCGCTGACGTCTGACTCTCTTCACATCTTGCCGGGAACTGATGAACGACGGCCCGATCAGATCACACGGCGCAGTTTGGCTGCTTCCGTGACCGTTTGGCTCCGTTCGGCCCACAAAACACACACTGCACACTTCGAGATTGTTTTTTATATGTTATTTTATAATAAAATAACAATGGACCTTTGGTGACCGGTCATTGGTGAAGGTTTATGAATTTTTTGACCCAGCAAAGAGCAAATTTGAAAATATTAATGGTATATTTTTTGTGCTCCGCCGGGATTCGAATCCACAACCTTCCATTCAGGGTCCGAAGTGTTACCACTGAACTACGGACCATTTGTAAAATTAAAATAATCGAAGTTTCACTAAATTGAGCACAAGTAAATCGTAAGATTATTATTATTCAAAATTTCGTGTCATTCGTGACAGAGCAAACGTTTTTTAAGACAGCGAGAAAAAGGTTTGGAATGAATGATGGGCCAGAATATAAAACCGATGCGATGTCTAAAAATAATCTAACTAAGGAGAGGGGTCTCGAATGCGTGCACCAAGCATAATAATAATAATAATACAAGATTTTTATAGCGCCTTTTCATGACTCTAGGTCATCCCAAAGTGACCGGTCCTTAGCTCAGTGGTAACAAACACTGCGGACTCTGAATGGGAACGTTGTGGGTTCGAATCCCGGCGGAGCACAAAAGATATACCATTTATATTTTCAAATTTATTTTCAATTTTATTGTCTCCCACATAAAAATATTGTAAGCTGTGTTTCTTTGTTCCTTGAATTTTTTATTTTATTTTCTCATATCTTTTGTTTGTTTTTAAGTTTTATTGTACTTTTTTCTCTTCTTATTTACTCTTACATTTTTCTCATCACTTTCATTTCGATTGTAACTCTAACATGTATGTATATTTATATTTTTTGTGAAATTGGCATACCGCCGTCAATAAAGAAAAATAAAATAAAAATAAAAAAATTTGCTCTTCGCTGGGTTGAAAAATTCATAAACCTTTACCAATGACCGGTCACCAAAGGTCCATCCAGCCTTACAGCAACTGGGTCTTGTTTGAGTATTGGCACTTTGTAGCGACGACCAAGCTCGTACACCTCTGCGGCACTACAACAAGTGTCATAAATCCCTAGAGTCTCTAGAATCTAGGGACTCTCCCGCATAGGATTTCTTAAAAAAAAAAGTCACTTGCTCATATGAGCGCGCGAACAGGTGGGTCTTCAACCCCTTTCTAAAAGTGCTCTCCAGATCCATTTCGCGCAGGACATCTGGGAGGCCTTTCCATATCGTTGGAGCAGCCACCTTGAAGGCTATACCTACCCAACACCTTTAGGAGGACCACTGCGACTCGAATTTCAAAAATACATACACAATCACGTTAAACTTAAGGCGTGTTATAAAGCTAAATCTGCCGTTTTTGTTTTTTACACTTTATGGTCTTAGCAAAATAGTTACAGTAATGAAAAAAATCAAGCATGTTTATTAATTTTTATCTGAATTATAAAGCTTAAAAAAAATATATAACTTAAGAATTGCCACCACAAAAAAATATTTAAAAAAACGCGTTTTTTTTTACATTTTTAGCTTTTTTTTCGTGTGTGCTGTATTTTGGATTTTTTTTTTGCTTTTTACTTTCAGAACTATACATTGTTTAGGTTCAATACTTAACATTTTTTCAATAATGTCAATAGTTTTTGAGTAAATATGGAAAAACTGTGTTCTTTGATATAATTAAAATTTAATTCATTTAGTAGTTTCAGTTTCTCAATATTTACTCAAAAACTATTGACATTATTGAAAAAATGTTAAGTATTGAACCTAAACAATGTATAGTTCTGTATGTAAAAAGCAAAAAAAAAATCCAAAATACAGCACACACGAAAAAAAAGCTAAAAATGTAAAAAAAACGCGTTTTTAAAATATTTTTTTGTGGTGGCAATTCTTAAGTTATATTTTTTTTTAAGCTTTATAATTCAGATAAAAATTAATAAACATGCTTGATTTTTTTCATTACTGTAACTATTTTGCTAAGACCATAAAGTGTAAGAAACAAAAATGGCAGATTTAGCTTTATAACACGCCTTAAAACGGAACAAGCGCTGATTCACTGATTTGAGTAATCGTGGATGAAACATTTTATCGCCGTGTATGTTCTCCTAGGAAGTGGACTAATTATAAGGAAGAGCTTTTGAACTACGTCTAAGCTACACAATTTTCACACTTTTGTATAGTGTTTTCTCTCGTAGAAAATAGTAAACAGGTGCAACTATCTGAGAAACCCATGTTAGAGTAGGGTATGTTACTTATTCAGTTTTACCCTTAATAATAATAATATTGTTATTAGGATGATTTATTTGGTGAGCGTTGTTTTTGTGTGTATCACACCTTAAGAGTCCTCTGCGAGCTTGGTCGTCGCTGTAGAAAGCGCCAATTCTCAAGCGACACCCAGTCGCTGTAAGGCTGGATGGACCTTTTGTGACCAGTCTTTGGTAAAGGTGTATGAAATTTTCACCCAGTGAAGAGCATATTTGAAAATATAAATGGTATATTTTTTGTGCTCCGCCGGGATTCAAACCCACAACATTCAATTTACGAGTCAGAAGTGTTAACCACTAGACTGCGGTCCGGTCGAAGAGATGATGGCATTGAAGTATACCTCGATAGTATACTGAAGGAATCTTTACGAGTATTTTTATTGATTTTATTTGTCAAAAGACGCTCTCGGATGCGACAGAAAACTGGTTATCAATGTGTATACATACATTACTGTCGTATGTATAGAGTGAATGAAATGACAAAAAACATAGCGCGCCTGTGTTAGTATGTCGCCCACTACAGGACTGGTTCACCTTGAGGATAATGCTGACCATCTGTCGGGCTCCAGACATATGTATGCGCACTGTATGTGCAGCTTATTCATTTATTTGGAAAGACACCTAAATATCTCGCTGATTTAATCCAGCCCGTCGCCCTCGGTAAGAACAGCCTCACACCACGCTCGGCAGAAACCGGAGCCCAATTATTTTTATTATAATAGTGAAGAGACGATAAGAAGAGTTACCACAGTGTTTGGAGAGCGTGCATTTACAGTTGCTGGTCCTCTGGCTTGGAACAATCTGCCTCATCGTGTGCGAAAACTAGAGGGAAATTACGACATGCACTGAAGACAAGCAAATTTCTGACATCATTTGCACATTCGGCCGAGGTGTGTAGAAGTTGAATCTAGGGTGTCTCCTAAGGAAACGTTGAGAATGAAGTTCTCCCATAACGGTTCGTCTAAATCAGAAAAGTTATATGACCTAACTGTGTAGTTATTACATTTGTAAATATCGCCACCTTAAAGGTAAAACTGAATAAGTGCTGATTTGAGAAATCGCGGATAAAACATTTCATTGTATGTAACTTTTCGTAGAAAGTGTACTAATTATGAGAAAGTGTTCATGACAAATTTCTAAGCTACAGGATTTTCCCACTTTCAGTGTTTTCTCTTGTAGAAAATAGGAAAAAATATGCATTTATCTGAGAAACAGGTGTTAGTTTAATGGGGCTTCCACACGCTTGCCAACCCATCTCAAGTCAAGCGCACAGTGTGTCGTCTAGAACATGCTAGCTGGACAAAATTTTGTCTAATTGACTAATTTTGTCCAGCTAGCATGTTCTAGACGACACACTGTGCGCTTGACTTGAGATGGGTTGGCAAGCGTGTGGAAGCCCCATAATACGTCACTAGTTTAGTGTTACCTTTAATAAATAATAATATTAGGATGATTTATTTGGTGAGCGCTGTTTTTGTGTGTATCACACCTCAAGAGCCCTCTGCGAGTTTGGTCGTCGCTGTAGAAGCGCCAATTCTCAAGCAAGACCCAGGTGCTGTAAGGCTGGATGGACCTTTTAGTGACCGGTCTTTGGTACAGGTTTATGATTTTTTTCAACCCAGCGAAGAGCATATTTGGAAATATAAATTGTATATTTTTTATGCTCCGCCGGAATCCGAATCCACAACCTTCCATTTACGAGTCCGAAGTGTTGCCACTGGACTACGGACCGGTCCAAGACTAAGCTTTTCGTAGTGTTTTCTTTCGTAGGAAATATGCATTTATCTGAGAGACAGGTGTTAGTTTAGTATGTCACTTGTTGAGTTTTACTAGTCGTTTGGCATAACGATACCAAACTTCAATTGGAAAAGAATAACAATAAAGTGTGATTTCTACCAAAAAATAAATAATTTGGTTGCATATACGTAAATAAGCTGATGTACATCATCTTTCCTGTTCAAATTCCATCATATTATTACCCACTTCCGAGAAAAATTTAACCGAGGTCAACAGAATTAAAGAATCAAGTATTGACTGGAGGTTGGTGCAGGTATCGATATGCCAAGGGATCGTGATTCCTGAGACGATGATAATATGTACTTCCTTGCATCGATAGGATTTTTTCTACCAATTCAGTTTCACTTCACAGTGTATGTTTTAAATTAGCAACGCAATCCACATTACATGCTAAAGCAGCAAACATGCATGTCACGCAATTGGCCATGGACATGTTTAGATCGCCATCATGTTTATAGTTGAGAATAGAGCAGAGTGTCGATGTGACACCTGCGACCTTTCTGCATAGACGATGCGCTCACCACATTATGCAATTTGCTTAGAAGATTTTCATCTATAATCTGAGTAGCAAGGATATAGGTGTTAACATTTAAAATTCATATTAAATACATACCCACGAGCCCACTTTTCCTTGACTTATAGGTTGGTATGCTGCTGACCACCCATGCTGTAGAAAGTGGTTCATTAGAGATTCACATTATATGCATTTTCACAAAACAGACATGTTTAAGTTCGCGCTTAAACATGCCGCATGTAGTCCTACAATATAAAAACCCGAATCTCAAATGAACATACACCCTGCAACTCCTGCCGACCTTCCCTGAAACAGGGGTGACCTTGGCAAAGTGAACCATTTTCTAAAGCATGAGTGGTCAGCCGCATACCAACCTATAAGTCAAGGAACATACACAACAAATAACATTTTTAAAATCAACAAATTATAACATGTAAGGGACATCAAAAACTAACAGAAAACAAATTTTAATTTTAAAAACCCTAGCCGTCAACATCACAGATTAGCCGCCATTTCTTTCTGTCCTTACACACTTCTTTCATTTCCTCCAGAGTCATAACCTTCTTCATACAGACTCTCCTTTTACTATGACTCTGGATATTCCATTCATTCGCAATTTCGGAAATTCGGTCCATCCATACCTTTCTCGGTCTTCCTCTACCACGACATCCATCTATTCTTGCAAGATATACTTTCTTCGCCTCGAGAATGAAATCATGTAACGTTGGATGCTGGAAATCTCAAGGGTGGATTGAGTCACAATTGCTGAGGTTCTCTCCCGTGGTGTTCATATCACTCCTACATCTCATCAGCTTTAATCTTAGTTGCAAAGTTATATTAACATGTATTGACAGAAATAAAGTTGTAGATTTGCAAGCAAAGAAAAGAGAAAGATAACGGCCATGTGTTATTGCAGATGGTCAGCTCTGTCCCACATTATGTCATGGAGCAGGTATGTCTTCCGTGCCTGCCCCAGCATGACTATTTATTTATAATATTGAGGAGAACGGAAATCCTGCCCACGGCTTACAAACGCCGGTGGACTTGTAGAGTTGGCGCCCACGCAAAAAGCACAGATTTTGAAACTACTTGGTCTGATTTGCTGTGATGAAAAAAGGGCCGGAGCAAGGTATGAGACTCGCGACTAAGCCACACATATAGTGTAACTTCTTGCATATTTATTTTGACAGGTATCACGGCCTTACGCCACCCACTTCACATGGGGGTTATCCAGCTCTTGAGGGGTCTAGTACTCATTTACTGTGAAGGCGGATTAAAACTCGCCGGAAATTTATTTTTGGTTTGAAATAAACACCGAAACGGTCCATTTGTGACACCCCCGGTGGGGATCAAACCTTGCTCTCGGTATATAATGCAAACTGAGACATCAACAGGACTAACGCTTCTAATATGTTGCATATGTTTGGATTTAGAAGGCTCTTGAGGTGTTATTCACAAAAAATTCAACCACTTCGTGCTCACCAAATAAATCATCCAGATTTTTTATTTTATTATTCCTATTGGTAGATATATGCAAGGACCGAAAGAGATGGCGGTAGATTTGCAATGCTAGCGGCCAGGGCATGTGATTTCAAATTTTAAATAAATTAAATTTAGTTTTATTTTAATTTGATATAAACTTTCTTAATCATTTCACTTGAATCCAAACTTTTGTGTACCTTGACTAATAGGTTTGTATGAGGCTGACCCCCCGAGCTGTAAACACTTATGTAGTTCACTTTTTCCTATACCACCCTGGTTTCAGGGAAAGGCAGAAGTTGCAATTTTATATTCACGTGAGATTAGGTTTGCTATGTTTATACACATGCAGCATATGTAAGCGCGAAAGTGTAAGTGTATGTTTGTGAGCATGCATTAAATATGAGCCTTAAATGTCAATATATTGTTGTCAATATAATCAAAGTACCTACGCGCACCTATACATGTACAATAGTGTGGGTAGAACAATCTGGGAGTAGTCCATGATGGTGGTAGTGCATAGAATGACGTTCTGGTGTGAGTGAGAAATCGAATAATGCTCTGGAATATGCAAGAAAGATCTCTTTTGTACCTATATAAAGGGACTGCAATGGGGCATCAGAGAGAGTCGCTCGGAGCATTTTGCCGTGAAACCAATATACGCAGAGATTATCAATTATTGTAAATTGTGAACCAAACCGTGCAAAATATGTTCTGTTAAAATAAATAAATTAAAACAATAGATTATAGAGCTTGGACCGGTCCGTAGTCCAGTGGCAACACTTCGGACTCGTAAATGGAAGGTTGTGGATTCGGATCCCGGCGGAGCACAAAAAATATTACATTTCTAAATTTTGCTGGGTTGAAAAAAATCATAAAAACCTTTACCAAAGACCGGTCACTAAAAAGTCCATCCGGCCTTACAGCACCTGGGTCTTACTTGAGTATTTGTTGCGACGACCAAGCTTGTACACCTCTGCGGCACTACCGCAAGTGTCATAGACCCCTAGAGTCTCTAGAATCTAGGGAGTCTCCCGCACAGGATTTAAAAAAAAAAAAAAGACCTAAATTTCCTAGGTCCGTGTCTGTCAGAATGGCATAATTTTAACGAGGTTCGGCTGTGGGAGGAGAATAAATGGACATGGAAGTAATAAAAATATTATTCACTTGTACGTCTGTAATCTACAATCTAAGTTGCAAAGATATATTAACATGAAAGATTCATTATCAATACTCGCCCACGAGTATACACATGGAATTTCACTCTAACAAAAGCTGCATACTCGCAAAATATAACAATCAAACCTCAAGTGAACATAATTTTTGCTGGAAAACGACACAGATGAAACAGGGGCGTAACTAGCATTTCAAGCATGGGTAGGCAACCATATCGATACATTTAAGGTAAAACTGAATAATTGGTGACAATCCTGTATGTAGAAGTTTATCATGAACACTTTTTTCAACTACTGCCGCCTTTCCCTGAAACCGGGGTGGCATTGGCAAAAGTGAAAAAAAATTCACAGCACGGGGGGTCAGCCTCATATCAGTCAAGGAGCACAATTTAAAAAAAAAAAAAAAAACCTAGAAATTAAATTAAAGATTAAAATGTAATTTAAAGTTAAATGTCCTAGCCACCAGCAGTGCAAATCAACCGCCATTTTTTTGCGGTCCTAACATACTTCTTAATCTTTTTCATGCATTAATCATAATATTTTTTATGTTTTGTACTTAAATGTCTTTTAAAACTAAAATCTACTCCTGTTAATTGTTTGTAATTAATGAAGTAATGTAACAACTATTTGCCTGTATAGAGGCTTCGCCCCTGATGTTCACATATAGTCGGCATCTATAATCTAAGTTTACACAGATATATTAACATTCGAAATTCGTATTAAATGCATTCCCAAAAATAGACACGTGCAAGTTCGCGCTTACAATTAATGCCGCATGTGTACCTTAATTAAAATCCAAACGTCAAATGAACGTAAGCCCAGCAACTTTTGTCGTCCTTCCCTGCAACAGGGGTGACATTATCAAAGTGAACCATTTTTTTGCAGTATGGGTAGTCAGACTATCATCTAATCTAATCTAATCTAGGTTACATAGATTTGTAACATTTAGGATTCACATTACAAGCATTCTCACCAGCAGACACGTACAAGTTCGCGATTGCGCATGCCGCATGTGAACCTTCAACATAAAAACCAAATCTCAAATGGACATACACCCTGCAACTCCTGCCGACCTTCCCTGAAACAGGAGTGACTTTGGCAAAGTGAACCATTTTCTACAGCATGGGTGGTCAACCGCATACCAACCTATAAGTCAAGGAAATCTCATACCAACCTAAAGTAAAAAAAAAAGTTTATTTGGATTTCAATCCATATACCTTTCAAGCAGTAAGTCTAAGGTAATTATCACCTAGACCACAGCTTTTTGAATAAAAAAAAGTCGGTTGCATTTTGTGGACTGGATAATCAGTTTCTGATTGCCTGGATCATCGGTTTTAAATAGGCCGGATAATCGGTTTTAAATAGGCCGGATAATCGGTTTTAAATAGGCCGGATAATCGGGGCCAGATACGGATAAACTTTTTTTAACCGGGCACGTCATTAGCGCGCTCAGAATTTGAGATATTTCATTCAGAGCCGTTGAAAAACAAAAAAAGACCCAAAAACAAAAACATGGCGGCTGCGTGAACATCATCATAATATTATCCGTAAAAATAAATAGGCGCCTGTCTGAGTAGAGCAGCATAGAGCTGCATTCACACTCATTCACCACGCATTCAACTCACAGAAACTTCGCTGTATTCGAGAAACACTTTTTCATCATTAGCATTCCTTAACTTAAAGCTTGGTATGAGGCTGACCAACCTTACAGTAAAAATGCTTCACTTTCCCAATGTCACCCTTGTTTCAGAGAAGGTCGGCAGGAATTGCAAGGTGTATGTTCATTTGAGATTCGGGTTTTTATATTGTAGGTCCACATGCGGCATGTGTAAGTGGTAACTTATACGTGTCTGCTTATGGGAATGCATTTAATATGAATCTTAAATAAAAGTATTTCTTTGCAACTTAGATTATAGATAGGTAGTTAGATAAAGACAACTAAATAAAATATTTCCGATGTATTTATGACCGCTAGAAGCTGTGTTTATCAAACTTTTACTGTATCGCCTTGTAGATCTTTTTACTCAGTAGGCAGAGGTATATTGTGGGATGTTTTGAAGGCATGCGGAGTGAATGAGGCTCTCCTAAATGTGGCGCATGCAAGCTATGAAAATAGTATGGTAGCTGTTTTGTGTTATGATTGATTATTTTGTTTGTTAACTACACTGCGGCCGCGTCTCTGCTCTTCCTAGTCCTGACTCCGCTGATCCAATTCTGGGATATTAATAACGCTCTGTCAGACAGAGAATAACACAACATGGCGCGCTGCCAGCTCTCACATGTGAATCACCATGGATCACCTGCGGATCTTTATAGATCATTGTCTCAAGATTGTACTCTCTCCTCATGTTCTTCTTACTTCTCACCCAGGGCTGGAAGTCTCATCACTACGGTAAATCTTACCTTCCGAATATCGGTAATATTTGTATGAAGACCTGTCAATCCAAGATGGCCGCAAGTAAACAGCTGATTAGTCTTAATACAAATATTAACGATATTCGGTAGGTAAGAATTACCGAGGTGATGACACTTCCAGCCCAGGGATGTTTTGGAGCTATAAGCTATAAGATATTCCACAAAATCCGGACTGAAAGTTTCGAAATATGAGGTCCGATGACAGCCACTTGGCATGTTGAAGTAGGCACTCATTCTTCTTCCTTCAATTTCTTTCAATCTTCTCCTCCATTCTTCCCTGTCTTGTGCGGCTCTTTTAAGGTATGCATATGATGAGCAGCGCACGTCCACCAACAGGTCCTTCAGGTATTCTTGGCGTGGGCGTCCCCTAGAGTTGGTCCGGTTGGTCCCCTCAGTCATCCCCTCCATTATGGCATGCAAGAGGCCTTCTTGTCGTATAACATGGCCGATCCATCTTGCACGCCTTTCGGACAAGGCCCTGAGCAGATGCCTTCCTCCTTCGATTATTTGGAGAACCTCCTCATTTGTAGTGTGGTCTCTCCAGGAAATTCCCAGTAGTCTTCTATATGACTACATCTCGAAAGCCTCTAGTCTCCGTTTATCTCTTTTGGATAGGCACCATGTCTCGCAGCCGTACATCAAGATACTCCAAACATACGTCTTGATGAGGAGTACTCTCATTATCAATACAATACATTATTTTATATCACACCATCACAATAGTAGTATAAATCGTATACAAACGTCCGGCAATACTTAAAAACATATAGGTCAACACTGCAATGACCTTAGTAGGTACAAGTTGGCCTTGAATTAGTACTTCATTGATAAGAGTGAGTGAATTTTTATGTTAGACAATATCTATTTCTAATACAGTCTGCTTATACCTTTTCTAACTTCCCATTGTAATATTTTTAATAGTCAATAGGTATTTTGTATAAACATGTAAAAAAATACCCACAATTGATTGTAGAAAATACTTATAGTTGTGAAATAACTACATTACATCACTTATAAAGGTGAATTTCTTATCCATTATTATATATTCGTATACCTGTATACGTCAAATCAATGGTCAAGTCGAAATAGTAACTTAGAAAATTATGCACAAAGAAAGATTTTAATTTAACCCAAGTAAATTGGAATTATTTCGCAAATTTGACCAATTAAGTAGATGTGTCTAACTCTGCATTAAAACAAACCAGTTGTTTTTCTTTATGGTTGGCGTAAGGTCGGCCCCCTTACCTGTAAAAATAAATAGGTTGCACTCGCGACATGCGAAACCCTTCGGGGATAACGCGGCAAGAAGTTACGCTTTATGTGTAGCTTAGTTGCGTGTCCGTGTGTAATTTTTAACCTCCAAACTTATGAAACGTCAGATTCCGCTGGTCTCGGCGCCAAAGATCATTATGATCATCATCATCATCGCGATGTACGCACGTTACCGGCAATATTATAAAGAGTACAATCAATGGTCGACCTTGACATATCTATTGAACACCTGATCAAATGCCTCCATTGATAGTTACAATGCATTACAACCAATTCATGCAATAGTATTTCAAACATTGACAGTGGCTCTCAAATCTGGCAGTATGATTTCAAAAGGATATTAGTTACATCAACTTCCAAACAACATTTGATTGACACATCATTCTGGTAAGGACCTTGGTTAAATATTTCTCGGAAGTGGGTTATAAAATGATGGAATTTGAACAGGAAAGATGATGCATATAAGCTGATTTACGTACGTATATATGCAACCAAATTTTTAATTTGTTGAGAGAAATCACACTTAATTTTGATTTTTGTTTGACTGGAGTTTGGTGCAACAGGCCCTAAGAAAACGTTAAAAAAATCAGTCCAGTCGATAGATCGTAGGATTCGAGCCTCGGTAGGCGCGAATCCTACCGAGGATTTCAGAAATGATTTCCTGTTACCGTGTTTATTGCAAGCCCAAAATAAAATACCAGCAAATTTTCCTCAGCCTTCACAAAAACAGAGTACCAGCCCCCTCGGGAGATGGGACACTCCCACTTCAACTAATGATCTGGAATATGCGAGGAAGATCTCTTTTGTACCTGCACATAGGGACTGCAATGGTACGGAGAGCGATTAGTCGCTCCAAGCATTTTGCCGTGAAGACTAATAAGCAGAGATGATCAATTATTGGAAATTGTGAACCAAACCGTGTAAAAAAATAAAATTAAATAAATAATCGATTGATTTTTTGGTTCCGGGTTTTGACCGTGGTTCATTTTTTTTTCTTCTTTTTTTCTTTCTTGATACTTTTGAAGACTTTCAGCTGACGTTTCGTCTCCTCTGTGGGTGACTTCTTCGGAGCTCTGCTCACTTCTGAGGCTTCTGAGGTCTGAACGTAAGGCGGCGTCTTTTTATTCGTAAATTCGGGGGCGATTCAATAAGGGGGCGTGGCTTAATTGTTAGGTATACCTAGGGGAGACGAAACGTCAGCTGAAAGTCTTCAAGAAGTATCAAGAAAGAAAAGAAAAGAAGCAAAAATATATGGACCACGGTCAAAACCCGGAACCAAAAAAATCAAGCACTTGAATCCGGCCGTGAAAGCCTAAAAACATTTAAAATAATCGCAGTTTAATTAAAAGAGAGCCCCAACTAAAATCATAACACTACATTTCCATACAACAGTTTTTACATTTTTCTAAGTTTAGCATCCATACGATGTTTGATATTATGCATGGACACAATCATTCATCCTACTCTGTTAAACGCGGCCATTTAATTGATGTGGTATCAGAATGATTATGTATGTGCTCGCATAGACAGGCTGCGACCTCGGTTGCTGCTTTAAATGGTCCGCTAAACATTGTAAGCCGGTGGCTCAATAGTAAACGGCAGAACTACTAAATAGGCACGATCTTGTAGTAAACATGAACCATGGTATCTGATTCATATTCTACGTAGAACTTAAACAAGCTACGCATATAGTGTAACTTCTTGTCGCATGTGGCGAGTCTAATCTAATCTAATCTTAGTTTCAAATATTTATGTAATATTAAAGATTCACATTATATGCATTTTCACATGCAGACACGTATAAGTTCGCGCTTAAACATGCCGCATGTGGACCAACAATATAAAAACCCAAATCTCAAATGAACATACACCCTGCAACTCCTGCCGACCTTTCCTGAAACAGGGGTGACATTTGCAAAGTGAACCATGGGTGGTAAGCCGCATACCAACCTGTAAGTCAAGGAAAACGAGTGAAACCTATTCATTTTTACAGGTATGAGGGCCAGCCGTATGCGAGCCACTTCAGTTGAAGTGGGATTTTCTCAGCTCTCGAGGGGGCTGGTACTCATAGCTTGTGACGGCTGAGTAAACCTCGCCGGTATTTTATTTTGGGCGTTGAAGTAAACACCGACAAGGAAAATCATTTCTGACACGCTCGGTGGGGATCGAACCCTTGTTCTCGGCATGGAATGCAAGCATCTACCGGTGAATGGATTATTATTTTTCTTTTGGCGCCACTTCTATGGAGGATCGGCGATCATCATGGCTATTTTCACCTTGGATACTCTTTCACTTATAGGTTGGTATGAGGCTGACCACCCATACTGTAAAAAATGGTTCACTTTGCCAATGTCACCCCTGTTTCAGAGAATGTCGGCAAGAGTTGCAGGGCTTATGTTCATTTGAGGTTTGTATTTTATTTGTAAGTACACAATCAGCATTTGTAAGCGCGACCTACACGTGTTTGTTTGTGGGCATACATCTGAGAGCTTTGAATGAATATATCCTTGCAACTTAGATTATAGATTATGGATTATAGATATTAGAATGATTTATTTAGTGAGCGCTGTTTTTGTGTGTATCACACCACAAGAGCCCTCTGCGAGCTTGGTCGTCGCTGTATAAAGCGCCAATTTTCAAGCAAGACCCAGTTGTTGTAAGGTTGGATGGACCTTTCAGTGGCCGGTCTTTGGTAAAGGTTTATGAATTTTTCAACTCAGCGAAGAGCACATTCGAAATATAAATGGTATATTTTGTGCTCCGCCGGGATCCGAATCCACAGCCTTCCATTTACGAGTCCAAAGTGCTGCCACTGGACTACGGACCGGTCCAAGATCATCATCATCATCATTGTCGCAGGTTTTTTTAGCCAAATGAAAAGACTATCAAAACACTACAAAATGAATGAGGGGTGAAAAGTTAAGGGGTAGAAAGGTTGACGCGTTGAGTACAAGGGTAATTAAGAACTGGAGGGAAGTACTCGCTTGACCCCCTCTCACAGTCGGGTCGGCAGCGTTGCGCGGAAAGGTCACCGGCGATATCTTTTGAAGTCTGGCTACTCAAATAATCCTACCTAACATTCTCTTCGGCCAGCGGTTGTAAACCAATTTCAACAATATTAATTAATTGAAAGAGGTATGCAACGATAGGAGAGAAATGGAGGCAGCTCTGCAGAGGCTCTGGCAACCCCCTAGCGGAATGGCGACAGAGTTAGAGTTTACAGTTACAATAAAATAAAACACAAACAGTAGTCAGAGACCGCAATCAATAAGCTAAGATTCAAATACATCATAATCTTCTAAAGGCGGCGCCTTGTTTTGTCAGCCATTTGTCTCTGTCTGTTTACATCCTCTTGAGATGCGAATAGGAGGAGACATCCATGAGCCGCTTCAAATCTTTGAAGTATGAAGTTCTTGGGCGACCTCTTGTTCGTCTTCCCAAGATTTTGCCTTCAAAGATGTTGTTAAGAAACGTGCTATGTCTAATCGAGGGTCGCATTAGCTAGGCTTTCCTCTTCATTCATAAGAATAACGCATGTATTAAATGATTTTTAAATGTTGCCTTCGTTATAGTAACTGTTCCATGAATGATTGGCAGCTATAATAGTAGTTGCAATGTATCAAGAGTGTACATGTCTAGAGTCTTCAAGCGGGAGACTTGGGTCACCTAAGGTCCATCAGCCTGACAGCAACTGAGTGATGATTGAGAATTGGCACTTTCGATAACGACGACTAAGCTCGCAGAGCGCTTTTGAGGTTAGATTCACATAAAAATCACATCATCCAAATGTTATTATTATTATGTTTTCCCCAGTTGTGCTATATGACACACCCAAGGCTCTCACGGATCAACGGTTGGGCACCGCTGACTTTAGACAGTTTTCGGGTTATCGATTGTATGACCCGCATATCGTGTCTTACAAAATTACTAGTAGGTTTATACAATACACCTAAATGTTATTATGCCTTCAGCTCATGGCATGGGAGTCGTCATCAATCTCAATATACCATGACGTCAATATCATCTAATTTAGGTAATGACTGGTTGCATGCGCAGGAGAATTAACCAGATGAATGTTAGAAAGGGTTGAAGGCTAAACGAAAAAGATTGTCCGGAATTTTTCAACCCAGTGAAGAGCAAATTTGAAAATATAAATGGTATATTTTTTGTTCTCCTCCGGGATTCCAACCCACCACCTTCCATTTATGAGTCAGAAGTGTTAACCACTCGATCACGGACTGGTCACAACAATAAAATTCCAGTTAACCTGAAACGCAGAGTCTTTGAGACATGAGTGCTTCCAGTATCCACATATGACTTGGTAACAAAAGGGCTCACTCAGTATAGCGCCAACAGACTGAGGACGTGCTAAAAAGAGGATGCTGGGAATCAGCCTCAGAGACAGGAGTCCAAACCAGGAGATCCGTAGACGCACTGGTGCCAGTGGTGTTATACAGCGAGTGGCGCCAAAAAGTGGCGCTGAGCAGGTCACGTCGCTAGGCAGAACCATGACAGATGGACGAAAAGGATCGTCCAGTGGCGGCCCAGGATGTCCAAGCGGGGAGTGGGCAGACCGTAACTGAGGTGGCTGGACGACATCAAGGGAACTGCAGGCAGAGGATGGCTGAACACAGCAGCGAATAAACAGAAATGGAGAGGATTGGAGGAGGCCTACGTCCAGGAGTGGACTGAGGAAGAAGGCTACATGAAAGATCTACATAAAGTATGCAGTTTATAAAATGGAATGTACTTATTTGTGTAAGTTCGATTTGAAACGCGATATTTTGGGAATAGTTCCTTTGAAGTTGGACGTTGATCGTACCTACAACAGAAATATTTTTTTCGAGGCGAATAACGTGAGATGTCTATGGAAATAGGTTCCTTGTTATCAAAATCAAATATAGTAATTTGCTTTTCGATAGCAACCTAACAAAATTGTATGATGTCACAAAATTTTGTCTTTGAAATTTACGTCGAGATTATTTTTTTTTCAAATACATGTATATGGCATGCACTGCCGGTATTTGAAGCATTCTCAATGCTCAAGGTACTCGTACCACACCTTACTAAAACAGAAACAATTAATTACGTAGCTTGAATGTTAGGTCGATAGTTCAGTTGGTAGAGTGCTTGCATTGCATACCGACAGATCGGCTTCCAATCCCACCAAGGGTGTCAGAAATGATTTCCTGTTTCGGTGTTTATTTAAAAAAAAAAACGAAATAAAATACCGCAAGGTTTACTTAGCCTTCACAAGAAATGAGTACCAGTCCCCTTGGGAGCTGGGAAACCCTCACTTCAACAGAAGTGGTTGGCGTTAGGCCGGCCCCTTACCTATAAAAGTAAATAGGTTCCACTCGCCACATGTGAAACCGTGTTTTTGTGAAACGAATGTTTTCGGCACTCTGGGGACTGGGCTGGAAGTCTCATCCCCACGGTAATTCTTACCTACCGAATATTAATTGTTTGAAGACCTGTCAATCCAAGATGGCCGCAAGTAAGCAGCTGATCAAATACTACCGATATTCGGTAGGTAGGAATTACCGTGGTGACTGGTGATGAGACTTCAACTTTATCCGGGCCTAATCTACACCTTACTAAAATACAAACAATTCATTACGTAGATTGAATGGAATCTGAAACTTGGGAATGTTTGCAATCTCATTCCACAGCGCTGTTCGATCCCCGATGAAGTCTCAAGATCATTTCATGTACAAAACAGCTGGTCACAGCTTATTTTGGTTGCACCACGAGTCATAACAATAATGCAGAGCACAAAAATTCCTACACAAATTCGTTTCGCGAAATTCTGTGCCAAGTATCGACCGTTGCGAGCGAGCTAAAATTAGAATTTTGCAAATACAGAGGAACCTCTAAAACAAGAATTTCGCTCGTTATGTGAAACATTCGTTATGCGAAACTAATTTTCTCATTTTACAATAATGCTGAATGTGTATATATATCAATGTAAAACACGATAATGCGTTCCATGCGATTTGTTTTATTAACGTTTATACAATTAATTAAAAAAATTAGCTTTTTAGAAACAAATTCTAATGATACACTGTTTCTTTTCACAAGAGATCAATTTATTTTGATTAATATAATGAACGTTTTCGATCTTCTCACAGTGTTTCATTAGAAATTGTTTCTAAAAAATAAAAATCAATAGAATTTTCAGTGTCAATACACAAACCATAAAAAATATAATTAATTACAATTTACATGATTATAAATTGTTTAATGATCGTCACAACCTGGACAAAAACATAAAAATCCAAACTAGAATATTTATTAATTTATGACAAATAGTTAATTATTTTTTACTAAAAAGTTGTCTAGATACAGTCTTAGCCGACTATTTAAAATTTGGTAAACATGTGACACAGCGTTTTCATTGAATAAATTTGTAGCACGCATAGCCACCTCCTTAATAGGATGATGCTTCTCAATGTACGATGAAACAGCTTCCCATGCTTTCAGCATTTTCTCTTATTGCACCAGAAGATTGTTGCTCTGCTACTTCCTCTTCCTCCACTAACAAACTCTCCTTCATAACTTTTTACTGTGAAATACTAATCTAATCTAATCTAATCTAATCTAAGTTGCAAAGATATGTTACATTGGAGCATTACATGATACATTACATGCATTCTCACAACCAGACACGTACAAGTTCGCGCTTGCACATGCCTCATGTGAACCTACAACATAAAAACCAATCTAATGGACATACACCCTGCAACTCTTGCCGTCCTTCCCTGAGACAGGGGTGACATTGGCAAAGTGAACCATTTTTACAGCATGGGTGGTCAGCCGCATACCAACCTATAAGTCAAGGAACACACACACACGACAAATTACATTTTATACAAAATTTATATAAATACTGTTATGTTTTTAGGGTTCAAATAGTCTTCAAATTAAAAAAAACTGGCCTTCTTTACAGGATATTTATTTTACACTTTGATTTATTTTTTACACTTTTACATTTATTTAGCAATTTACATTTATTTCGCAGATGGTTTGTGTTCACTGATACTGTCTTTTGTGTTTAAAAGTAGAGTGTCGTATGAAGACTGTCTCCTGCAAGCCGTTCGCGGCTTTTTATACTCCAGCGGTAGTAGTTACTAGAAGCTAATTTTGCTGGAACCTTCGAGAGAACGGTCTTCCAAAAGCTTCGAGTACCTAATGGTGATGATTGCTAGTTACTTTCTTATAATATCTCTTTACCCTAGGTACTTATAATAATTAATCCTACTTGTATACAGCTCTCATCAGCTATAAATGATATACCTACCTACCTAAATATTTATGTGTATTTGCTATTTAAATAACAATACAATCCAACTACATAGCTCTTTATGCGAAATGTCGCTCGTCACGGGAGCAGTTTTTTCTACATTTATTTTTTGCTCGTTATATGAATTACCCGTTTTGAGAGGTGCTCGTTTAGAGAGGTTTCACTGTATCTAATGCAGTCCGGACAATAATTTTAAGTCTAAAATGTTATTTGTTGTGTATATTTCTTGACTTATAGGTTGGTATGAGGCTGACCACCCATGCTGTAGAAAATGTTTCACTTTGACAATGACACCCCTGTTTCAGAGAAGGTCGGCAGGAGTTGCAGGGTGTATGTATGTATGCTCATTTGCGATTTGGTTTTTATGTTGTAGGTTCACATGCGGCATGCGCAAGCGCGAACTTGTACTTGCCTACCTGTGAGAATGCATGTAATGCGAATCCCTAATGTTACATACCTTTGCAACTTAGATTAGATTGGATTAGAGCGTTTCACAAAGCGAGCGAGATGCTCGAACGAATTATGATTGAATGAGAGGTTCCACTGTATGTACTGCAGTCCGGACAACCCTCGTTGTATCCTAAAATGAGGTTTAAACATATTATAGAATGAAAAAAACGGATTTTACTGACCGTGCAAAAGAGAAGAACGATTTTCTCTACGTTTCGTCGGAGACATATCCGATGTCCTCAGGAGACGTGTCTCTTCTACAAAGAACATTTTTGAATTTGAAACTTCTTTCTCGACGGCAAGTAGAATTATTTGCAAGAAAAAATATTAAAGCCTTGGTTCTTCATACAGATCCTTATTTGGTCACGGGCCAGCCGGGTCTCCCACCTGAGAAGGTATTGTTGAACAAAAAAACTACCAAGTGCAATGCAGAAGGCAAGCGATTCTGATCTGTATAACACGAGTAAATTAAGCTCATTATTCAACTGCCAAAAATGTCTTGTTTATATTTTTTGGCATTGAAATACTTTTATCAAGTCTAGCGTATTTGGATGTTCCGAGGTCCCGTAACTAAGTAAAAAGTTCTATTTGCGATTAATCAACCATATTGTTCTTGAAAGGTGGCAAGAGTTGCAGAGTTCATGTTTATTCGCAGGTCCGTTATAATCTAAGTTGCAAAGATGTGTAAGTTCGCGTTTACAAATGCTGCATGTGTACTTAAAAATTAAAATCCAAACCTCAAATAAACATACATCCTGCAACTTTTGCCAGCCTTTCTGAAACAGGGGTGAGACATTGGCAAAGTGAATATTTTTTTACAGTATGGGTGGTCAGTCTCAAACCAATTTATAATTCAAGGAATACAAATAATAAATAACATAAGTGTAAAATCTGCCGTTTTTGTTTCTATTTTGCTAAGACCATAACGCGTAAGAAACAAAAACGGCAGATTTAGCTTTATAACGCGCCTTAAAAAGAAATCTGTACAAAAAAGTCAGTAGTAATATTAATAAAATTATGAAAGAATAAGCCGCCAACATTACAAGTTTAACCGCCATTTTTTTCTATCTTTTACTTCTTCTTTAAATTCAAGCAATTCATTTGACGCTACACTGAACTATCATAAGTGACGTTTTACAAGATGGCGGAGTGAGTTTCGATTTTCGCCACGTTCATTTTAAGCCGTGTACGTCTGTTGTTGACTGTTGTGTACTTACTGTCATCTTGATAAAATAATAAATGAGATAAAATGTTACATTGAGACAAGATCTTATTATAATTATTGCGGTGTTTTTGCAACGCAACGCAAACACAAATTAGCTACATTTATAGTGTAACTTCTTGCCGCGTCATCCCCGAAGAGGCCGCATATGGCGAGTGAACCTATCCACCAACCACTTCAGTTAAAGTGAAGGTTTCCCAGCTCTGAAGGCTGAGTAAACCTTGCCGGTATTTTGTTTTGGGGTTTGAAATCAACACCGAAACGGGAAATCATTTCTAACACCCTCGGTGGGAAGTGGGGGGTTTCCCAGCTCCCGAGGGGACTGGTACGCATTTATTGTGGTTAGTAAATCTTGCTGTTTTTTTTTTATTTAAGGTTTGAAATTAACACCGAAACGTGAAATCATTTCTGACACCCTCGGCGGGATTCGAACCCGAGCTCTCGGCATAGAATGCAAGCACTCTACCAACTGAGCTATCGACCGGACTAAGCAGAAATGAAAGCAAAAAACATTAATTTTATTTTTTTCTTCTAAATAATGATGTCGAATCATTTCATTTCGAATTTGTAACTATTTCTCGGCGAAGAAACCTATGTCTTGTATGGGACTGACGTCCTTAGCAATAAAGAACAGCGTAATTTTAAGTCTTTTCCTTAGGAACCCGACAGGCTGACGACACAAAATTGCCTATGCCAATTCACGTCCGGACCTCATTTATTAATGAGGTCCGTACACTTGGTAAAGACAAAATAAATATGATGGCACACGGCCGAGTTGTTGGGCTAAATGTTAGTTCGCACAAGGCGACTATTTTAGTCGAGTAGCGAGTAATTTAGTGGCTAAACGTGTGCGAACCACAAAAAATTAGTCGAGTAGTTTAGTCAATGGTTTAGTCGAGTCGATCCATTTCACTCTATTTTTTCGGGCGAGTAGCGCCCCGCCCACCACTAAATTACTCGCTACTCGACTAAAATAGTCGCCTTGTCCGAACTAGACATTATGTTTTGTTTTAAGATCCTAGTTACGTAGGCGTGTGACGTTTTCCATGCTAAAAGCGTTCCTATTCCATTATGTCAACTTAAAGAAAACATTACGATTGAAAATAAATATGACTAATTTCTTCCATAAAATAATTGTCAAGTTAATCAGAGTCCGCACGACGACATGGAAAATAATTTGGTGACGTCACACGGCCATGGCTGGAAGTCTCATCACCACGGTGTCTTACCTACCGAATATCGGTAATATTTGTATGAAGACCTGTCAATCCAAGATGGCCGCAAGTGAACAGCTGATTAGTCTTCTTACAAATATTACCGATATTCGGTAGGTAAGAATTACCGTGGTGATGAGATGGTTTGGGCATGTGGAAAGAATGAATGATGATAGACTGACAAAGTATGTATACAAAGAAAGTGTGAAAGGAAAAAGAGGGAAGGGACGACCGAGAAAAGTATGGAGTGATCAGATTGAGGAGATTGTGAAAGAATGGGATACACAAAGTGAGCTTAAAAGAAGAAAATGCATGAAAAAGGTGATGGATATGAAGGAATTGAAAGAGGTATGTCAGGATAGGAAAAAATGGAGGCAACTCTGCAGAGGCTCTGGCCACCCCTAGCCGAATGGCGACAGAGTTACAGTTACAGCCCAGGTTGCTAGATGAGTTACTAATATTAGTAAATTGTAATTGATTGCTAAGGACTTGAGTTACAAAGACCTGTGGCGTCTTCTGCATTGCCTGGGTCACTTCCAGCGGATGCATCATCGGAGCCTGGAGAAGATGGTTGTGATGAAGGACCCCAAGGGGCGCAGGACAGTGGGAAGACCCATAATAAGGTGGTTGGACGGAGTGGTGGCAGACTGCCGTGCGGTAGGAGTATGGGACTGGAGGAGCGTTGGACAGGCAGCGGTGGCTGCAGTTCATCAAGAAGTCCAAGTCCCCCTCATAACATTGACTTTAATAATTGTGATGTTAGATGTTACCTCCCCCAGAAAAAACTTTCTTTAACATACTATTAGAGTCCATTTTAAAATGGGAAGGAAAATGTGTTCTTGCAAAGAAAATTTTGCACAATAACATGTAAATAAATTGAGTAGGTATTTGCGAGCTGGCAATATACCTAGAGAGATAACATTATATAACATCACGTAAAAACAGGTATTTCTAATAAGGAAACAGAAACAGTCTAGAAAAAGGTGTTGCTTTTTCATAAAATACGGCGTGGACTAAAATATTCAGAAGAACCTTTTTGTATCGATAGAAATATACGGATTCTAAATAGAATCTTATTGAGACGGACTGGAATTTTACGAATTTAAATTTTTCACGGCTTTTGTATTAAAATATAGAGACCAATAAGGAATAGTAGTTCGCCTTTTCCCTAGTTACCCGGCCGCGTGATATCACAACTTTCGTCCATTTCAAAAGTGATCCATGATACAAAAATGTTAAAAATATTTTCATACTGAAGGCATGACTGAAGGTATGTCAAAAAAATCTTGTTACAATCTAGTATGCCGACTTTTCGGCTAAAACAATTTTTAAATGTCAGAGAATTACACAAGAACGTAAAAAAAGCATAACTTACAGTTTGTGAGATGAAGGATAATCACTTTTTTACAGAGTTTATGTCATAAAAGATGTTCGCCCACTTCTTAGAACTCAAATTTGTTTAAATAATATTTTAAAGTTTATACAACACTCCCACTTTGTGCACAGCTTTTCACGCTCATATTATTATTGTTACAATACAGCCGAACGGCCTCACAGTTCCAAAAATAAATGTTTCGTTTATTTATTTAGATATCGGATATAGAAATGATGTAAACAAAGGCCGATACGTCCAAACGATCACACGAACTCGCTCAAACTCACAGAGTAAAGGTTTATAGAGAGCCGAGTTCCTAATATTTCTTTGTATTTCCGGTTTTATCGAGATACGAGCACCACGTAGTGTTAAGAGCATTAACCACGACGTGTGCGTGTGTTAGTGCACTTATACATACGCGCTATGCCATGCTCCTATAATATTACCTCACATTATTATTCCATACCTACTCCTATTTCGTACACAAAATAAAACGAAAAGTGAATATTTACGTGTTTCATTTATTGGCAGATAACATACAAGATCAGATACAGAAAATTATAAAATATAACATAAACTACCTATGTAAGGACCTTGGTTAGCAATTATTGTAGTAACAAATATTTATTTTGACACTTTTCTCCAAAATCACAACACAAAATCACAAAACATTTTTTCACATTTTTCACCGGTGTATAGTCTAGTGGTTGAAGCCACAGACTCAATATCCAAAGGTCTTGAGTTAAGTTGCCAGCGGAGAACATAAACAGCGTTCAGCAAATGAATAAAATAACAATACACATGTCATTTTATGAGTAGCGGTCCATATAATCTTTCCGACGGATTTCTAATAAAGTTTTCTTCGAAGTGGAAGCGGCAATACACGTTTTTTGCGATACACGTACATTGGTTCAAGTTAAGACACTTCCTGGATCGCTTTTACCTGCGGCTTGAAATTCTTCTGGTCGAGAAAAACATGCATCCCCCCTGCAAAAAACAATATGATAAAATATCGTATCCGATGTTTCAAATGAACTTCACCATATAATAATAAGTGTAATATTACCTTCTCTACGAGAAAAACTTAAAGCGATGGAATATTATGTCCTTTTTACTAAATATTTAACGTTTTTTAGATCGACGACAAACTTTTTCACTCCGCGCGGGGTGAAGTACCGACATGCAAACAACAAATGGAAATGGCTGTTCAATGTTGTTGATTTTTCTACATGCAGAGCGAGCGTAGTAATAATATTTCACTTTATAATTTGACCATGAATTAGACACGGCGATTTAAACAAAATTTCATTAACCAGTGAAATTATAAGTTTTACAGATTTATGTTTTTTATATTTCCTAATATCTGCCTTCATTGACCCAAAACTTGAACAAAAATGGTGATTAAGACGCATGATCCTTTAGTCAAACTGAGATATTAGCGCCTCTACTTATAAGAGCAGTCAAAGCTCTTTATAACGATAGGTAGGTCCGACTTTTCCGGGTCTGCTCAAACTAAAGTTTTGAATAAAAAAAACTTTTGCTGTACGCCCATTTTGGAATGAGCCGGTGTGCAGTACGCTGATATTTTCCCCACTTGTAAGGAAAATTGTATTTTAATTGCAAGTTTTTTCTCCATCTATCCCACAGATGATCTATCAATGAATGAAAAAGTACCTGTGAAATAAGCAGATTTTTAATATCAATATTGAAATCAGTTGCAAAGTGCAATGTGCAAATTTTATGAAAAAAATTAAAATATTTGTGTTTGAAACAAAATGTGCATGAATATTTAAAAAATAAAATAAATATCCGCTGAAAGCGATTTCTCCAATGTATTTTTTGTCAAAAATAAAAATAAAGGATCTTATTCCAAATACAGTTCAATATTTTTCCACCTAAGCAACATCCTTTTATCATTGTATAAAAGCTTTAAAGAAATTTTAACAGATGACACTGCAAACGTTTCCATTTCTGTTCCCGGTTGTACGAAATATTTTGAAAAACAAAAAATGCACGGAAAACTCAAATACAAGTGAACTTTTTTGTGAAATTCTAATAATGAGTGAAAGGAGAATTCAGTAGAAGATAGGAGTGCTCTGATTTGTGGAATAACTGCGAAAATGGTGAGTTTTCTGAATTTACTATAACATTTTGTACCTACTTATGCATTAGGTACCTACTTACTTGGTAACAATAATTCAAATTCTTTATTTTAATTAATACTAAAACATGCTTTCTTCTATGCTTTAATATTCGTCTATGTCGCTTTCCTCACCAAGGGATACTTAATGTTTTTTTACCAATGGACTCGGCACAAATTTCAAAATTACATTTTCCCTCGGCCAGGTGATGCCCGAAGTGTGGTGATATTGATTAATTTTTGTAGGGTTGACTGCAACCAGAATTTTTAAATATTATTTTCCATTTTCCCTAGCAACCCGGCCGTGTGACGCATTAGGTAATTTATTTGGCCATGTGATTTGTACCGAGTCCATTATATATGTTGATAACTCTTTTGGGAATCATCATCATCAGGATCAGTGGCGTGTGGAACCTATTTATTTTTACGGATAAGGGGGTCGGTCTTACACCAAGCACTTGAATTGAAGTAAGGGTTTCTCAGCTACCGAGGGGACTGGTTATCATTTCATGTGAAAGCTGAGTTAACCTTGCCGGTATTTTATTTTATTTTGGGCTTGAAATAAACATCGAAACGGGAAATCATTTCTGACACCCTCGCCTCGGTGGGATTCGAACCCAAGCTCTCGGTATGGAATGCAAGCACTCTACCAACCTGAAAAGAATGATAATTGATTACATCCTTATAGTGTAAACATCGATATATGGAGTCGTAAATGGTAAATGGTAAATGTGAATGGTAAATGGTAAATGGTAAATGGAGTCGTAAATGGACATCGTAAATGGAGTCGGAACAAAAGAAAATGCGAGTGGGAAAATGTGATATTATACCCGCCGGGATAGGTATAAACCGAAAAGCATTCTGCAATTATTTTGATAGCTAAAGTCCGTCCGTAGTCTAATTCTTAACGTTTCGGGCTCGGGATCAGAAGGTAGTGGGATTTCCGGCAAGATATACGACAAAAAAACATTTGATTTTCGCTTGTTCTCAAAATATGCACTTTGCTGGGCTGAAAAATTATCCGTAAGCCGGTACGCAAAAGTTGATGCAGCTTTACAGGAACTGGGTCTTGCTTGGAAATGAGCGCTGAATAGTAACGACCATGGAGGTAGTAGGTAATATGACGACCAATGTAGGGAACTTTACAAGTGTGATTCACACAAAAATAGCGCTCACCAAATAAATCACCTATCTCTGTAATCTAATCTAATCTAATCTAAGTTGCAAAGATATGTTACATTGGAGATTCACATTACATGCATTCTCACAACCAGACACGTACAAGTTCGCGCTTGCACATGCCTCATGTGAACCTACAACATAAAAACCAAACTCAAATGGACATACACCCTGCAACTCTTGCCGTCCTTCCCTGAGACAGGGGTGACATTGGCAAAGTGAACCATTTTTACAGCATGGGTGGTCAGCCGCATACCAACCTATAAGTCAAGGAACACACACACACGACAAATTACATTTTATACATCACTAAATAATAATATCCAAATACAAAATATCCATTTACAAACAAAAACAAATTCCAATTTAACTAACCCTAGCCGCCAACATTACAGATCAACCGTCATTTCTTTCTGTCCTTACATACTTCTTTCATTTCCTCCAGAGTCATAACCTTCTTCATACAAGCTCTTCTTTTATTATGACTCTGGATATTCCATTCATTCGCAATTTCGGATATTTGGTCCATCCATACCTTTCTCGGTCTTCCTCTACCACGACATCCATCTATTCTACCAACATATACTTTCTTCGTCAGTCTTTCCTCATTCATTCTCTCCATATGCCCAAACCATCTTAACAAACTTCTTTTAATCTTCACTTTCACACTTTCTCTTGCACCACATTCTTCTCTTACAAAATCATTCCTCACCCTGTCACTCCGTTTTTTCCCAATCATACTTCTTAGAAAGTCCATTTCAACAGTATGGACTTTACTAATTTCACTTTCATTCACCGTCCAGGCCTCGCTTCCATACATCAAGGTGGGTAAAAGTATGCCACTGCGTACCGCCAATCGAGCATTTTTTGATATGTTTTGATTTTTGGCGATACAAGCTGTGGCACCCAGTACACACCTGCCCTTCATTACTCTTCTTTCAAATTCACCGGTCATTCTTCCATCTTTTTCAAACTTACTTCCCAGGTATACAAACTCATTTACGACATCAACATTCATTCCATTAATTTTAAATTCATAATTCATACTTTCATCATCTCTTTCAAAAATCAATACTTTCGTCTTACTTGCATTCAACTTCAGATGGTTACCTAACAAAGCTTCATTCAATCTCGAGAGCATTGTTTGCAATTCTACTGCTGAATCAGATACAAGAACTGCATCATCTGCATACAGTAGAACACTCACTTTGCTCTCTCCTATCATCAATCCACAATCATTAAGTCTAGCATCTCTGACACACTTGTCCATGACTATGTTAAATAGCCATGGACTCATCACACATCCTTGCCTCACACCCTTATAAACTTCAAACCACTCGCTATACTCACCATCAATACGAACACATGCCTTACTATTTTCATAGTTGGCATGCACCGCACCTAGGAGAGCCCCATTCACTCCGTATGCTTTCAAAACATCCCATAACATACCTCTGTCTACTGAGTCAAAAGCCTTTTCCAGATCTACAAAGGCCGTGAACAGCTTCCGCCTCACCGACAATTGTTATTCAACAAGTTGTCGTAGAGTAAAAATCTGATCAACACAGCCTCTACCGGCCATAAAGCCGGACTGTATATCGGAAATCCTTTCACTAGTAGTCAGAATCACATTTTTTATAATCACCTTACAGAAGACTTTTCCTGGTATACTGAGTAGACTGATTGGTCTGAAGTTCTGGCAGTCTTTTTTGTCCCCTTTACCTTTGTAAATGGGAACAATGACTGCCTTCCTCCAATCCATCGGTACTACTCCTGCATTCACACAAAGCTTACATAATTCGTACATCCAATCTATCACGCATTCACCTCCTGCTTTCAACATTTCACCATTTATTCCATCAAACCCAGCAGACTTTCCATTCTTCAAACATTCAATAGATACTTTTATTTCTTCTTTCAAAATCCTAAATTCATTCTCTTCTGTCATTTTTCTAAACAAATTTCTTTCGCCCCGACCAAAAATCCCTTCAAAATATTCTTTCCATCTCTTACATACTTCATCATTCTCCCATACCATCTCACCAACAGCACTTTTGATTCCTGGGGTGGTCAATGCAGAATCTTTATTCCTAATGGCACCGACCCATCTCCAGAATTCCTTCCTACTGTCGGTGAAACTTCTGTTCATTTTTTCATCAATATTTCTCTGTTCATTCGCTTTGCTTTCATAAACTACATTCTTCGCCATTCGCTTGGCTTGTAGATACAGTGAAAAATGTTTCAAGTTTTAAAAGAAGCAACTTCAACTTTATGTAGGTATTATTTAACAACAGATTACCATAACGTTTTTGTAAATAGTATATCCATACCTTAAAGGTAAAAGTGAATAAGTGGCATATTAAGCCAACAAGGGTTTCTCAAATAATTGCAAACTTTTCCTGTTTTCTACGAAAGAAAACACAACGAAAGTTTGAAAATCCTGTAGCTTAGAAGTTTGTCATGAGCTATAATTGATCTATAATATATCATCTAAGTTGCAAAGATATATGAATTTATACCTAACATTTAAAGCTCATATCAAATGCATGCCCACAAACAGACACGTGTAGTTCGCGCTTACAAATGCTGAACGTGATGCTTACAAATAAAATTCAAACCTCAAATGAACATAAGCCCTACAACTTTTGCCGACCTTTCCTGACACAGGGGTGACATTGGCTAAGTGAACCGTTTTTTTACAGTATGGGTGGTCAGCCTCATACCAACCTATAAGTCAAGGAACACTTTCTCATAATTAGGTACCACTACATGTACTAAAAAATGTTTTATCTGCGATTTCAAATCAGCTAGATTTTTTACTTATCTTCTACGAGAGGAAACATTACAAAAATGTGAAAACAACAACCAGCCAGACCTGTGTCTTATGTAAATGCACCTGTAGTAAAAATATCGAAACATTTAATAGATGAAATACTGATTAACACTAAATTTCAATCTAAATTAAGTGTTAAGAATTCATTAGAACTTACACAAATTTTGAAATCTGTCACAGTTCCCAATAAATGCACGTTGGTATCATTTGACGTCAAGGACTTATTCACCAGTATACCGGTGGCTCGAACCATCAATATTCTAGAGAGGAAACTGAGAGAGGGGGATGCCGATGAACCTGTGGTTAGTAAAATCATTGATCTTACGAAGATGTGCACTGAGCAAAACTACTTCCAATTTAACAATAAATTCTACTCGTATTTAAGATTAATGATGCACTACCGATGGGTAGCCGGTTATCCCCTCTTCTCAGTGAAATCTATATGGACGATTTTGAAAAAAAGCTTTTCAATTCAGGAAATTTGTTATTAGAACATGTTTTTAAATATTTTAGGTATGTAGACGATATACTATGTATTTGGAAGGGAACAAGTAGACAACTCAGTCTTTTCTTAAATTTTATAAATTCAATCGACAGTAACATACAATTTACCATGGAAATAGAACATAATAACTCAATTAATTACTTAGATCTTAACCTTAGTATTATTAAAAATAAATTTAAATTCAGTATATATCGCAAACCTACTTATACAGATACCATCATTCATGCTACATCAAACCATCCAATGGCACATAAAATGTCAGTATTCAACAGCATGTTACATAGATTATTGAATGTCCCATTGGAGAAAAATGAGTATGATAAGGAACTCATTATCATAAAATTAATAGCCACTAACAATGGTTACGGCGAGAATACAATTGATAAATTATTAAATAAAAAACTAAAAGGTAAGATGTATAACGAATATATTTATCCTAAAATACAGACACCACATAATAATGATTACAAGAAAATATTGTATCTCGGGAACTTAAACCATAAAATAAACAATATTATTAGGCATAAAGTTAAAAGTGCTCACTACACTAATAACAATCTGGGTAATATAATATTCAACAATAAGGATAAATTGGGAAAATTTAGCAGGAGTGGTGTGTACCAGCTTAACTGCAACGACTGTCAAGCCATATACATCGGTGAGACAGGCAGGGCCATCACAACCAGATTAAAGGAGCATGCCAGAGCATTCAGGGGTCTGTCGGGATACTCGGAGATGGCGGACCATTGTATCGAGAATGGCCACACGTTTGACACGGCCAATACATTGGCCCTACACTCTGAGTGTTTTGGTAGACGTCTGATGGCTTTTGAGGCACTTCAGATCCACAGACACAGAGAAGTGGTCGTGAATATCCAGATCCCTCCTGTCTCCCCGCTGCTTATGTGCGAAGACAAGACCGTCTGATTACATTGTTTATTATGTCCTTGTGTAGGATGACACTGGTTTACTGGTTTTGCTGTTTGATTTTTCGAGATGACTGGTGTAATGGTGCATTTGTCTTTGTTTCTTGTTTTTAATTGTTTTATTTGTTGCTTTTTAGCTTTTTAATTTTATCCTTCTGATGTTTGTTGATCTATTTTTGATAATTTTGACCGTTTTAGCCTCCAACTTTGATTTATACTTATTTCAATCTATCCTTTATCTTGTATACATAATGTCTCACCAAATGACGTTTAATATTAATTCTTATTCTTTCATAATTGCCATAAAACTAATTTAATGTTAACAGAATTTTTACTGAATATTTTACCTACCAAACTGAATTTTATACCTTTTGACCAATTTTATTTTTATTTATTTTATTTTATTATTAAAATGGACTTATAATTAATTAATTAGTTATTACCTAATAGATCTTCTCTTACTTGTTTAATTTATTTAATTATTTCATTAATTTAAAATCTTACTGTATGTGTTTTACCTACCTGACATCATTTGTGCCTATTGACAAAATTTCATAAAATAAAATTAATTTCTGTAATCAAATCATACCTGATGATGACCTTCTAGGTCGAAAACGTTAGTAATTTTGTTTTAAAGATTTTAATCTTTTAAATAAAGTCTATAGTGAAAATAAACAGTGTTTTGCTTGAAAAATTTCATCCAAAAATTATAAATTGAAACAAAATGTGAAAATCCTGTATGAGTAATAATTCATGATGAGTTCACATATTATGAGAAGTTACCACCAATAAAATGTTTAATCCATGCTTCTTCAAATCAGTGAATCAGCACTTACTCAGTTTTGCCTTTAGGGTGGCGATATGTGAAAGGCATCCACAAAATCGTTACGCTTTGACCTCAAAAGTTGATTGTAATCGTTGTTTTCGCGGGCTTTTGATAAGATCGCCATTTTGAGCGTTTCATCGAAATAATCACAAAATGGCCGATCTCCCCCGCCCACGCTCTTGTCTATGGCAAATCATGATCGCGCTATTCACAGTGACTTCGCGATTTTTTTCTTTTTGTGCAGTTCATACTTCGACTTCGATTAGTGAAAGACTATTATTAGGTGTTGGAATGACTCTGAATAGTAAGGTTGATGGTGGATATTATTTGCCTAATCATTTTCCTGCTCCAATGAACTTAAAATAAACTACGGAAGCTTTTCTATGTAGGTATTTTTGAATATCATGAGTTCCTTGACTAATAGGTTGATTTCTGGCTGACCCCACACTTAAAAAAAAAAGGTTCACCTTGCCAATGTCACCCCGGTTTCAGGGAAAGGCGGCAGGAGTTGCAACGTTTATGTTCATGTGAGGCTTGGTTTACTTTGTACGTACACATGCAGCGTGTGTAAGCGCGGACTTACAAGTGCCTGTTTGTGAGCGTCCATCAAAATATGAGCCTTCCGTGTCAATATATCTTTGCCATTTAGATTAAAAATTATAATCTTAATTTTTTGTCGTATTTCTCAACTTCAAATAAACTAGTTGTTGTAAGGCATGAGACTGACCACCCGCACTGTAAAAAATGGGTCACTTTGCCAATCTCACCCTTGTTTCAGGGAAGGTCGGTAAAAGTTGCAG
The DNA here is from genome assembly GCA_951799405.1 of Agapetus fuscipes. Taxonomy (NCBI): domain Eukaryota; kingdom Metazoa; phylum Arthropoda; class Insecta; order Trichoptera; family Glossosomatidae; genus Agapetus; species Agapetus fuscipes. The sequence continues at coordinate 5,535,707 of OX637343.1, read as the reverse complement.
GGCTTATGGTCATTTAAGGTTTGGATTTTAATTTGTATGTAGGTACACATGCAGCATCTGTAAGCACGAACTTGCACGTGTCTGTCTGTAGGCATGTATTCAATTATCTTCACAACTTAGATTATAGATTATGCAATTGCACATTGAATTTTCATCAGCAGATAAATAAATCCTCAAATAGGTACCTACATAAATTTTAAATTAATTTTTTTTTTTGATAAAATTCACTTTTTTGGTTTATTTTTGTATACAATTAAGTACATAATATCGGGAGAAGCAGTACCTCCCATTTTCAGGTGTAAAGTGAAAATAATGTTTAATTTTTTATTCGATAATTTCAATTTTCTTATTCGCTATAGCCAATGCTCGTTATACGCGATACTTTTTCATGTCGTGTACCTAATTCACTTGATATTTGCTTCTGGTACCATTGGGTAACAAGCGGCATAACCTAAATATAGATTTTTACATACATTATAAAGCGTTATGAAACACGGAAGGTAAATTCCTGCATTTGCTTGACGAACTTTCGGTTAACGAACAATTTTTAAGAAGGAAAAAAAATGAAACCTTATCAAAATCATCAGCATTTAATTTAAGATGAGAACTTTATTTTATTTTGTTACCGACCCTTAGGTTGTGTTGATGATGATGTTGATTATGATTATTTGAACGTTCGTTTGTTGAAGATACAATAATATTTGTTGGTGATACAACGATTTGATTGTTTTTTGTTTAAGATGATTTCAATTATGTGGATGATGATTTTTGTTTATGCTGATTTGAATGATTTTGGTAATGATGATTTAAAGGATTTTTGTTGAAGATGATTGCAATGATATTTGTTGTTCATAACGATGATTTGAATGATTTTTGCTATTGATTTCAATGATTTTTGTTGATGCTGATTTATGTTGTTGATGATGATGATATTAATATTTTTTATTGATGATGATTGTTGTTGTTAATGAAAATGATTTTAATGTTTTTTGTTAATTATGATTTTTGTTGATAATTTTTGTTTTTGATCACTCCTTGACTGATAGGTTGGTATGCGGCTGACCACCCATACTGTAAAAAATGGTTCACTTTGCCAATGTCACCCCTGCTTCAGGGAAGGTCGGCAAGAGTTGCAGGGCTTATGTTCATTTGAGATTGGGGTTTTTATATTGTAGGTCCACATGCAGCATGTGTAAGCGCGAAATTATGCATGTCTGCTTGTGGGAATGCATTTAATATGAATCTTAAATGATACATATCTTTGCAGCTTAGATTTAGATTTAGAATTAGATTATTTGTTTTTTGTTAAATATGATATTTTGTTTTTGATGATGATTTTAATCATTTTGGGGATTTTTCTTGAAGGGTGATGATGATCACCAAATCTCCAATCTAATTTTTAACTTGTCTTCTGAAAGTGAAGCTCAAAAGATTATGTGATGTTTTCGGATTTTAATTTGCCTATTTGTTGTGCACGCGCCTGAAATACATGCCAAATCATTTTTCTATGCAAATGTATGAAATGAGATTGTTTTGTTTACGAACAAAGGACTGTAACGAATCAAGTTCGGTAGAGTGAGGTAGGTATGTACCTTAGTATTAGAGTCGATCGTTTCTCTTTGTCATTAAAACAAACTAACTCGTACTATATTTTTACTTATATCTGTAAAAAATCATTTTCAAATTTAACGGTTTGATGAGGATCTGCACGCAAATCTTTTTTTAAATGAACAAAAATGGACTCGATACAGATTCTATGTGTAAGAAAATCGTGACATCACACGGACAGGCTTCTAGGTCAAATGGTGTGTAATATATTTTGAGGGGTTGTGAAGGACCGAAAAAAAATGCTTCGGATCTCTTGGCGTGATCGGGTCACCAATGAGAAAGCCCTCCGACGTGTGCGCACCACAAAGGAGCTCCTGCCAACCATTAAGCAGAGAAACCTCATGTACTTCGGTCACGTTATGAGAAATGAGAAATACCGCCTTCTCCATCTTATCATACAGGGTAAGATTGAGGGGAGAAGAACTCAGGGACGCCGAAGGACATCGTGGCTGAAAAAACGTGCGACAATGGGTCAACAAAAGCATAAAAGTTCTGTTTCGAGCGGCAGCATGCCAGCATCCAAGGTCAAAATAGCCACGATGATCGCCTATATTCGGTAAAAGTGGCACCAAAAACAGAAGGACCCTAGTTACAAAGACGCGTGACTTTTTCCCGCCTTGAAAAATTTAAATTTCGAACATCCATGCAAAAAAACGTTTCGACTCCATTGTCTCTCATAGAGTCGTTATGAGGTCGGAACATTTTTGAATAAGGAACTTTTTCTCGGCGAGCAAACGTAAGTCTTGTACGGGACTGCCGTCCTTAGCAATCAGTAACAAAATATTAATGTAAATTTTCCCTAGCACCCCGGCCGGGTGACGACACAGTATTTTCTATGCCAGTTCACGTGCAGACCTCATTTCAATGTTAATAAAGTCCATTGATTTATTTTGGAAAGTGGTTTCCTTTCGTCATTTGCTATCCATGTCAAGAAAGACGGCAGGAGTTGCAGGGTTGATCTTCATTTGAGGTTCGGGTTTTATTTTGTAAGTATACGTGCAGCATGCAAAGTTTATATACAGAGGAAATGTGAAAGAGAAAAGAATAAAGCGAAGTCTGGGAAATGTATGGTTGGATCAGATTGATGAAATTGTGAAAGAATGCCCGAATGGGATATATAAAGCGAATGTAAAAGAAGGAAATATATGGAAAAATGTGAGATGAATGTATTGAAAGAGGTATGCAAGGATAGGAAAAAATGGAGGCAAATATGCAGAGGCGCTTGCAGCACCCCACGCCATCCTTGCAGCGCCTCACGACAAGAAACAACAATTCAAGCAACACTTCTGCGGAAACATGTCTCCCAGGATGACATGTTTCTAAGCCATAGGTGGATACTGGAAGCACTCATGACACAAACGGGGCTATTCTTAGACATTTTAGTCGTCGGTTGAGCCCAAGCTTTGACAAACTAATGGTGCCTGAGCTGGAAGTTTCATCAGCACTGTCATTCTTACCTACCGAATTTTGTAATATTTGTTTGAAGACAAATCAGCTGTTCACTTGCGGCCATCTTGGATTGACAGGTATTCATAAAAAATGCATCATTAGTTTGTCAAATCGTGGGTTCAACCGACGACTAAAATGTCTAAGAATAGCCCCGAAAGACATTGCGTTTCAGGTTAACTGGAAATTTTCTTGTCGTGACCGGTCCGTAGTCTAGTGATTAACACTTCTGACTCGTAAATTGCAGATTGTGGGTTCGAATCCCAGCAGAGCACAAAAAAATACCATTTATATTTTCAAATTTGCTCTTCGCTGAGTTGAAAAATTCATAAACTGTACCAAAGATCGGTCATCAAAAGGTTCATTACAGCAACTGGGTCTTGCTTGAGAATTGGCGCTTTGTAGCGACGACCAAGCTCGTAAAAAGTACGATCGATAGCTCAGTTGGTATAATGCTTGCATTCCATGCCAAGAGCAAGGGTTCGATCCCCACCGACGCGAGGGTGTGAGAAATGATTTCCCGTTTCGGTGTATATTTCAAACCTAAAGTAAATACCGGCAAGGTGTACTAAGCCTTCACAAGAAATGAGAACCAGCCCCCCCGGGCGCTGGGAAGCCCCCACTTCAACTGAAAGTGGTTGGTGTGAGGCCGGCCCCCTTACCCGTAAAAATAATTAGGTCCCGAATCGTCACATTTGACCCCTTCGGAGATAACGCAAGCAAGAATTAACACTATTTGTGTAGCTTTGTTACGTTGGGATGTATCCCAGATGTCCGATCATTCTGGTGATTCGTAAGACTATTTACGTAAAAATCTAGATTGCCGCATTTGGTTCCATGCGACTTATTCGTACGCCTTTATTGGAAGTAGGTCTCTGACTGTGTAACCTATATAGAGAGAGACTCGCCTATACTGTACGGCTGCTGAATGTGTGTGTATGTAGGCCAGTTTTCCAGGCAGCTGTCGTACGCATGCGCTACAGCACCGCTCCTGTAGTGATGTGGGGGTGGGGGAGACGTGTGGATGTGTGCGTAAATACAGTCGCGGAGAACCTTTTTATTTATTTGTAATCGATTCTCGCTTGAAATGGTTCACGAAACTTTAGCCGCTGATGGTTTCTAATGAGCTTGTTTTAAAGTTATTGTTCTTATTTTTAACGTACAAAAATACGTATTTTCTATTTTGTTTTTGAGTTATAAAATAAATTGTACAAAATACCATTTTACCCCCCTCCCTCCTGAACGAGAAGGGTTGGAAATGCAAATTTGTAGTATGTTAATCTTCTTATCACTAGTAGTGTATGTCGTATCATATTTTTTTACTTTATTCCCATAGCTCATACAACTTACTTCAAAATAACATTTTTTTTTATATTTGTCAAAAAGCAGCATTGAAAACGCTCAAGGTTTGGAATTTTTTTTTTCATGCAAAAAGCAGGTAATTAATGTGGAGCATCACCTCTTACTAGTCTCTGCCTGGTAGTGTATGAGGTAAGGTTTCGTACGGCGCGTTGTTTTCAAGAGGACACTGTTTCAAAATTGGCAAGACAAAAACCTTAGGGAAATGAGAAGTTAGGGTGAGTTATCATAACTAGGGACTGGAAAATAGTGGTGTTAATTTTTGTGAATTTCGGTGTTATTTCCTTGAAAACCGGGAAATTCGCGTTATTTTTTTTTTTAATAAAAACGGAGATTTGGTGTTATTTTTTAGGGTTGATTTGATCAAAATTAAGGTTGTAAGGTTGTCTAATATTTATGATTAATTATATAAAAAACAATACGTACTTACAAAAACAATGAATAAACAAAATGTGAATCAATACGAGTACAAACTTACAAAAAAAAACATTGATTTAAGAAGTGTTAATATTTCAATATCACACGGTATACCCTGCAATATCTATCTGCAATTATTAATTACCAAATAACATCTGTTGAACCAGGTTCAAATTTATGGTCAAATGACCCCGGCGGGGATCGAACCAACGTTGTTCAATTCCAAACACGCTACAAAGATCAGCCCACTTGGCCCCCTCGGCCATAACACTGACCGATTTTCCTGCGCTTTGCACCTTGCAAAGGGTTTTCGCAGGAATCTTTTCTCTCCCACGAAATCGTTACATTGCAAAAGCGACACATCACAACTTTTTCGCACAATTTCTACCAAAAGTACGAAAATTCGCGATATTTGCGAATAATCTAAAATTTCGCGTTATTTGCGTAAAAACCTCAAAATTCACGAATACATTCGTTTTATCACGATCGCGAAATTTTCCAGTCCCTAATCATAACCCATCCTACCTTCTCATTTCTCGATGGTTTCGTCTTTAAAATGAAGTAATTAAGTCAAAAATACTGACGTGAAATAAATGCTCAGTTCGTGACAATAAAACTGAATTTTTAAAACGTAAAATTGCACGTAAAAATAAAAAAATATATAATTTTAAATATTAAATCAATTGTGACTGTGTAAATACACGTCGCAAGGCAGGACCATGACAGGTGGCCGAAAAGGATCGTCTAGTGGGTGGCCCAGAATATCCAAGCGGGGAGTGGGGAGACCACAACTGAGGTGGCTGGACGACATCAAGGGAGCTGCAGGCAAAGGATGGCTGAACATAGCAGCCTATAGACAAACATCGAGAAGATTGGAGAAGGTCTACGTCCAGGAGTGAACTGAGAGAAGCTGACTAAAAAGAAATAAACAAATTAAAAAAAAAACTATTTTATTGATTTACGTGTTCGTTTCTAGTGACGTTTTACTTTGAGTTCGTTATAACTGCAGTACGTAACACCACCCACACCCACACACTCGTATAACGTAGATTTCCCTACAGTCAGTTTTCTTCCTGTATTCGTGTATGAAGGGATACTCTATATACACAGCGCAGATATACAGGGAAACGGTGGTCGCTACAGACAGGACCAAACTAACATTAAATTATAGTCGAAAAAAAACAGAAATTTGGACCTTAATTTTTCATCATAAGCATCAATAGCACGACAACTTGGCGTGGGTCTTTTTTTTACTTTCTTGCTATAGCCGAAGGCTATAAAGAAAGTTATGATTTGGTGTGAAAAAAAAATTTCGAGGTTTTCACGGAAATGAGTTGTCCTGGTGCAGGACATGCCAAAAAACACTATCTTTCAAAAACGTCCGTCTGTATGTATGTATGTATGTATGTATGTGTGTGTGTCACTTTCCAAAGTATAAGACCTAGAGATACCAAATTTTGGCTACATCAACTTTTTTGGACATGTATTAAGTATGAGTAACATGGCATTACACCAACTTGAAAATTCAAGATGGCTGCCATACAAAAAAAACATAAAATTGCACTTTTCTCAAAAACGGCTCCAAGAATTTTTCTTAAATTTTCAGAGTTGTCATTTATTAGTTTTTAACTTAATAAATTAGTTATGGCAATACTCTTACTAATCTGTGTCTATGGGCTGCAATATGAAAAAAACAAACGATTGTGATTTTCTCGACAGTTAAGGGGTCAACAAAAATATAATGTTCTACAATATTACGGACAACATAAATTTCTACAAATTTACAAAAAAAATTTTTTGAATAAATAAATATAAAGCACCGTTTACACGACCTGAAATTTTAAATCGAAAATATTACAAAAACCTATTAAAATGCAAGATATTTAAATTTGTTTTAGATTTGATAGAAAGAACAAGCTTATCACTTTAATTCGAATTCATTTTTTTTTAACTTTTCTGAAAATTCAAGATGGCTTCCGAAGAGCTGAAAATTTAAAATTCGATTTTCTCAAAAACGGCTCCGACGATTTTTCTTAAATTTTTTGTGAATCCATTTATATAATAGTGCTATCTAATAATTATAATCATTTCTTCATCATAATCTCGGTTTAGGGAGTTGCTATATAAAAGAAAAAAATAATGGAAAAATTCTCGGCAGTTAGAGGGTTAATAAAAAAATAATGTAGTACAAATGTAAAATAATAATAATAACCTATATATTGCCATCATTATTTTTTACAAAAAGTGAATCAAAAGTATAGCCGCCATACAAAGTGAAAATTTTCCATACAAAATGTATAAGCAATTTTCTTGGTAGTCAAAGGGTTAAAAATAGATAAATGGCTGCGGTTCTTAAAATTTTATAAATACCAATAATAATCAGTCGTTACTTTTTCAAAATATAACTAAAAAGTTTACCCACCATACAAAGTACTAGTTTGCATACAGAAGGGTTCAATGACCATCTATAATAATCTAGAATATAAGTTGCAATGAAATATAAACATTCAAAACTAATATGAAATGCATGCCCACAAACAGGTATGTGTAAGTTCGCGCTTACGAATGCTGAATTTGTACTTACAAATTAAAACCAAATCTTAAATGAACATAAAACTTGCAACTCTTGCCGACCTTCCTTGAAACAGGGGTGACATTGACAAAGTGAATTATTTTTTACACTTTGGGAGGACTGAGAAATGCGAGAAAATTGAGATAAGACTGAATGAAAAAAGAGTGGAGGTCGTGAAAGAATTTGATTATCTGGGAAGCAAGTTTGAGTCGAATGCGAAATTGACGAAATAATTGGAAAAGCGCGCTAGTAGAGGAAGAAGTGTAATGGAAACGATTGGAAGAATTGCAAGAAATAGGAAACTTACGAAGAATATGAGAAGTGAATATGAGAAGGAGAATGTGAGGCTTAATGAATGTGAGCTTAGGCCCGGTATATTGAACTGTAGTAATATTTTAGTTAACTATTACTTGAACTTTCATTGAAAATACTCAATCTCGAGTTAACTAAAACCGAAAATTACCGAAGTATGAGGCCACGCCCCCAAATCTTGGAAATAATTAAAATGCCATTCAAAAGCTTTAAAACAAACAACTATTCATAAAAATCATATGCCTAACCTTCATTAAGCTAGAAACCGAGACAAAAAATGTTCAGTTTGCAACAATTTTGATGTATCCTTACATTAAAAAAAGAACAGCTGCTGTCAGTGAAGCGCCGCCATCTTGAAAATCGAAAGTTAAAGTTACTAAATATTTACTGCCGAAATTCGGTGAGTGAAATATTATGATGATTTAACTAAAATGGCATTTTAGTTAACTTTACGATACTTCAAAATACCGGGCCTTAGTAAAGTATGTAAGTACGGTTGAAATGGCTTACCTGAGAGCAATGGCTGGAAAGACACTGAGTGATAGAGTACGTAATGCTTGAGTGATGAACGAGTGTGGTATAAAAGAGAATATGAGAATGAAAGTACAAAAAAGTACGATGAGATGGTTCAGACATCTTGAAAGAAAGGATGATGAACAACTAACGAAGAAAGTGTACAAAGGAAATGTCAGAGGAAAGCGCAGAAGGGGAAGGCTGAGGAAAGAATGGTTAGACCAAATAGGTGAGATTGCGAAAGAATGGATTCTGCAGAGTGAGAATAAGAGAAGAGTATGTATGAAAAAGGTGATGACAGCAAAAAGTGGAGGCGCATCTGCGGAGGTACCGGTCACCCCTAATGAAACGGTAGCAGGATACAGTACAGTACAGTACTGAGGTCAGCTTCATACCAACCTATGAGTCGAGGATCTTTCTTGTGTAATTGGTACTTTTTCAAATAAATCAACAAAATATTTATATTCATTTAAGTATTTATATGCCTATATCCATATTGTACGAGTATGCAGGTACACACCGCGGTGGAATAAAATTGATTTATTATTGATATATTACATTTTTATTGAAACGGCATAAGCTGGTAGATGATTCTAGCTTTACATACGTCATACAGTGGGTAAATTTTTGCAAGAAAGTCGAGTACAGATTCTGTGCAATTTATTTTTTAATAGATTTGAGAAGAGGAATGCAATTCACTAACCTATTCTGCCTGGCCAGAAACAGGTATTAATATCATCAATTAATAATCCATTATTGTTTATTTTAATGAATTCTTAATTCATGATTACCCAATAACATCTGTTAAACCAGGGTCAAAGTTATGGTCAAATGACCCAGGCGGGGATCGAACCAACATTACTCTATTCCAAGCACGCTAGAAAGATCAGCCCACTTGGCCCCCTTGGCCATAACATCGGGTCTTGGCCTTCTTGGTCAACTGCAGCCATCGCAGTCTATCAAACGGCTTCCTCCTACCGCACGGCACTCCGTCCAGCCATCTTAATCTAGATATTCCCACTTTCAGGAACCCCTTGAGGTCTGCCATCACATCTATCATTTTGGCTCCAATGATCCATTCGCTGGATGTGACCCAGTAAATGTAGTCTTTTGAATTGCATTGACAGGACTACATAAACGACTTGGCACAGGTCGCATAGTTTAGAGTTGTAACGTGGTTGATTTTTGTACTAAAATCTGATAAATATTTATAATCTTCTCAAATACGTTTTCTCCTGTTATGTTTAAGCTGGAATAGCAGTCGTTTGGTGTATCTACAAACATGATTATTACTACACAGATGGTAATAATTTTTTTCGGATATTAGACGAACCGCTATGGGAGAACTTAGATCATTCTCAACGTTTCGTTGGTGACGTGGCCAACGTCTTCAGGAGACAATCTCTTTATACGACGACTGAGGATAAAACTTTGAGAATAATGTAAGTTCTCCCATAACCATTCGTCTACGAGTAATATCCGAAAAGTGTTAGTACCTAAGAGCTCGTTCCCACTTGTCGGGTGTCGGAGGAGGTTCCAGTGGCAGAACATTATGTATGGAGCTATTCACACTTATCGGAAACAGATTTTGTCCGAAATGTTCTGCCACTGGAACCTCCGATTAATATACGGATCCGACACCCGACAAGTGGGAACGAGCTCTAACTGTGTAGTAATTTTATTTGTAAATGCGTTTTCTCCTTCTTTCAGTTTTAACGCTGTGGTAGTTTGTGCTATTTGTTGAACGATCACATTATAGATTATTATAGATCACACTTGTAGGTTTGTAAGACGCTGGCCATCCATACTGTAAAAAAGTTGAACCAATCTACCAAGCAGACAGGTACGTTCAGTGACATTATTATAAAAATGGTACTCTTTACAAATACCCGCTTAAGTACAATGATACACAAGTACATTTATTTTTATTGATCGAGTCAAGTACTGTTTTTTATCAGATCAATTATGATTTTTTATCGGAATACTTAAAAGATTATTGCAAATATTAATGTGGTGTCATCAGGCACCTACTTGGGAAATATGTCGTCTTGCAAATTTATTTTTTGCCAATTTGTTATTCGTAAGAAATACTTAAAACACTATTAATATGCATCTGCTTTATTTTAACATACTGGTGATACATTTATTTACAGTACGTCTAAACATCATTCTTGCTTTTAATTATTTTCTTGTAATGAAATTTCAGTCGATAGTTTAATAAGGCCCGCACATGAATTTACTTATATTTTGTAATTGGTTGCTAAGACCTTTGGTCACCTGTGACGTTTTGCAACTGAGATTTTTTTTAATTCGTGCCATGAGTCGATTTCATCAGAGATTTCCATTTCAGTGGAACCTATTTGACTTTACATGCAAGGGGCCATCCTTACACAACGCATTAAAATTGATTTGACTTATAGGTTGGTATGAGGCTGACCACCCATACTGTAAAAAATGGTTCACTTTGCCAATGTCACCCCTGTTTCAGGGAAGGTCGGCAAAAGTTGTGGGGCTTATGTTCATTTGAGGCTTGGATTTTATTTGTAAGTACACATTCAGCATTTGTAAGCGCGAACTACACTTGTTGGTTTGTGGGCATACATCTGAGAGCTTTAAATGAATATATCCTTGCAACTTAGATTATAGATTATGGGGATAGCCCTGCTCTCGAGGGGTTAGGCTCCCATTGGGTACTTGTGAAGGCTATAAGTGAACCTCGCTGGTATCTACTATGATTTTCAGAGGGAAAAAAACAAATCGAGGAATCATATCGGATAACTTTGTAGGAATTTAACCCAAGCCCTCGGGCTTTGAAGGCTAAGGTTCTTCCCACCGAGTTAGATATAATGAACTTAGCATAATTTTGAAAAAAAAAAATCTCGACGTGCAAACGTCACACGTCTATGAGACTAAAGTTCTTACTTACTTACTTAATCAGCCACTTCTTGTCCACTGCTGGACATAGGCCTCCCCCATTTCTCTCCAGACGTTTCTGTCCTGGGCTGGAAGTCTCATCCCCACGGTAATTCTTACCTACCGAATATTGGTAATATTTGTATGAAGACTAATCAGCTGTTTTCTTGCGGCCATCTTGGATTGACAGGTCTTCATACAAATATTACCGATATTCGGTAGGTAATAATTACCGTGGTGTTGAGACTTCCAGCCCTGGGATTTCTGCAACCTAAAGTTCTTATCAACCAAAAATATAATATGTAGATGTTTGACCTTTCCCTGTGACGTCACAATTTTATTGTTTAAGGAATTTGTGCAGAGTCCATTAAAGAAAATGAGAAACTATTGAAAATACATGTCGAGTCAGGCCCTGTTAATTTTGCTTGAGTGTATTGGGGATGTATCAGACACAATGCTGTATACCTACCCACATACAACACCGAGCCAAATTTCCTTCGAAATACCATAGTATCCCCAAAGAGCCGGCCCCATGCAAACGGCTCTCACGTCAAACGCAAAAAAACACATCAAATTCCACCAAAAAGGACGAATCGTTTTCGCAACGTCCCAACTGGATTCATATTTGAAGATATTCTGGCCACCCGCCAGGTTATTCATAGTCCCCGATATTTATATTTTGAAATAGTGCCGACGGTTGTAGAGCTTCGCGACGGGTAAAAAGGTTATATAAGTTTGAAAAAGATCGAACATAACCTCAAAATGTATGCCGTGTGAAAATCAATTTTACGCCGTGTTGGATACAAAAAGAATCCTCTAAAAATAACCTCGTCTCTATAAAATCTTGCTATTTTTTTTTAATAAATTCATATCACTTATTTATTAATTTAATAACAATATTCCGAATAATAATATTTTATTATTATAAATCAAAAAGTGACAGCTGACAGTTCGTCATTTATTTTTCAATTTGGAACTTTTTTTTTAATTTGAAATTTGAATAAAGTGTTCGATTAGTGTTGTGAGTGTAAAAAAATAAAATCCATTTTTGATTGGATTTTATTGTTTTACATTTATTTGTTTTTTTTTTTTTCAGTGTTTTTTCAATGTTGACATAAGGAAGCTGCATTGTTTTTCGAGTGAAGAATTGACTAGTTGTGAAAAGTACTGTTGATTTAATAATTTTGAAAACATATATTAAAAAAAAAACTTTAAAATGTTGTACAAAGGAGTGTGTGCCGTTCTTTTAGTGGTGGTTCTGGCCTATACCTTCACCCCGGGTAAGAACTTCCTTATTTCATGTTTATTTAATTTTAAATTAAAAATATCAGCAAACTTATGAATGAGGTCAGGACATTTTTGAATTCGGATTTTTGTCTTGCGAAAAAATATCAGTCTTGTAAGGGACTGACGTCTTTAGCAACCAGTAACAAAATATTTGTATGCCTTTTCCCTAGCAACTCGGCCGGGTGACGACACAATATTGTCTATGCCAATTCATGTGCTGACCTCATTCATAAGAAATTAATGATGAATATAAATTGAAGAACTTCCATATTTTTTGAGCATTTCTTGTAAAAGTTTGTATGGAATTAATTTCGGCGCGTGAATTGACAAAAGACAAAATTATGATATTTTGTACCTACTATAGTTTGTGTATTAAACACTGAAAATTTATATGGATTGAATTCTGTTAAACTTTATAGAACTTTGAAAATTCTAATAAAACACTGTTTTACTTTCGCAATTATATTAATTTTATTTTGATCAATAATAATTTTTATTCTAACCTGAAGATGATTAACATGATCGAAAACGTTAGTAATTATGAATCAAAATAAAATTAATATAATTGTGAGAACAGTGTTGAATTAGAATTTTCAAGGTTCTATAAAGTTTAAAAGAATTCAAACAAAATTATGACATCACAGGGCCGGGTTGCCAGGAAAAGGCAAACAATCATTCTGCTATTGGCTGCCAAGGACCGTACCTTAAAGTACATTAAAGATTCACATTATATGCATTTTCACAAGCAGACACGTATAAGTTCGCGCTTAAACATGGCGCTTAAACATGTCGCATGTGAACCTACAATATAATAACTCCGATTTCAAATGAAAATACACCCTACCAGTGGCGAAGGGTGCCATACAAGCCGATTCCCATCGGTTTGCCGTTTAAAATGAGGCAAAAATGATAATAAAGTAGACTGCATGGTTTCAATGGGGAAAAAATATGTACGATTTCTTTGGTTTGAAATGTATTTTTTTACTTTGTGCCTATATTTTTTAACTTTTGTTACATCATTTTAAAGGGAAGCCGATGGGAACCGGCTTGTATGGCACCATTCGCCACTGCACCCTACAACTCCTGCCGACCTTCCCTGATACAGGGGTGACATTGGCAAAGTGAATCATTTTCTACAGCTTGGGTGGTCACCCGCACTCGAGATTTTATCTCTATAGGTCTACATTTGTCGATTCCATATTTGTGAAGTTTGCTTCCTAAATAAAATAAAATAAAACTTATATTCAAAGAGGTACAAACGTACAAGTATACCCGTAGAGGAACGGTGACATAGTTACTGTTACAGTATCAGGTCCTTGAAATCTAGTTGATACCGGCCGGTTTCTTTTCGTTTTTTTGTTGTTGTTGAAGATTGCGGTTTATTTTAAATTGATTAGATTAGATTAACGTATAGATATAGATTGTGTAAATATTTTTCTGATAGACGTTCTTAATTTTTTTAAATCTAAAAACGCAAGTTTGTAAGTTTATTTTTAAAGCGATCGAAACTTAAATTTATCATGAGGATTCCCTGTGTCAGGGAAGGTCGGCAAAAGTTGTAGGGCTTATGTTCATTTGAGATTTGGACTTTATTTGTAAGTAGGTATACATTCAGCATTTGTAAGCGCGAACTGCACGTGTTTGTTTGTGGACGAGAGCTTTAAATGTTAATATATCCTTGCAACTTAGATTATAGATTATAGATGGATTATAAGGTTCAAAGATATTTTAAGAGCGCTTTATACCTTAAACCCGACGTTTTTGTTTCTCAAACATTAAGGTCACAATAAAAGAGTGACAGTAATGAAAAAAATCAGGCGGGTTTATTGATTATTTATCTAAATTATAAATGTTAACAAAATGTATAACTTAAAAAATGCCACCACAAAAAAATGTTTAAAATCACACGCTTATTTCACATTTGTTTCATGTGCTTTATTTTCGAAAACAGAATTATAGTTATATTATTTGGTCTCACAAGAAGCCTATTTTGATAATGTGAAAAGTTAAAAAAAAAAGAATGCAGCACCATTTATATGAAAATATCCCATTTGTATTTTCAAATATGCTCTTCGCTGGGTTTGAAAAAATCAAAAAACTTTACCAAAGACTGGTCACTAAAGGTCTATCCAGCCTCACAGAACTGGGTCTTGCTTGAGTATTGGCGCTTTGTATCGACGACCAATTTCTTAAACAATACCTCTGCGGCACTACAATAAGTTTCATAGACCCCTAGAGTCTCTAAAATCTAGGGAGTCTCCTGCACAGGATTTAAAAAAAAAACCCCTGTTTTCAAGAAAAAATATTTGAAGTTTCTGTTATTGCTCTCATCAAGGTTATGGCTCTGGATGAAATGAAAAAACGCTCACAGCATACCTAAGACCATTTCGGAAAAAACGCGGCAGGAAGCTACACTATTTATGTGGAGCTTAAGGCTGGTTCGGACAAGGCGAGTAATTTAGTCAAGTAACGAGTAATTTAGTGGCTAAACGTGTGCGAACCCCAACAATTTAGTCCAGTAGTTAAGTCAATGGTTTAGTCAAGCCGATCCATTTCATTCTATTTTTTCGGGCAAGTAGCGGCCCCGCCCACCGTCCGTGGGCGAGTGTTGCCGAGAAGCCACGGAAAAGTCCGAGTCCGAAGAGCCACGGAAAGGCCCGAGTCCGAGTCGAGTTTATTAGCGGCCGCGCCATTGGCCGCTCACTCTTGGCGGGGAAACGGAAATGCAAGAATGGCGGCAATTTAAATTGGCTGCAGTTTGAAAAGATAATGCCCGTTTTCAGCAAGAATATTTAAAGATAAAGTGCTGTTTAAAAATATTTAAGTACTATATTTGCGAGCCCGATGTTCCGCTCCCTAAACTTAGCGACCTATCAGTCAGGTTATGTCTTGTTTAAACTGTAAATAAGTGGATATGCACACCGATATCCTTGTTTTTTTAGAAACTCTTGAGAATATAGAAGTTGCTAGGACTTATCTACGTCCAAAAAGTTTTGAGAAAGGTAATTTTTTTTCGATAAGAATAGTATGACATCGATTTTTGGTGCGGATATCAGCTGTCAAAAATACAATCATGTAGCTCCTTGCTGACAATAGAGCTGTACAAATATAGTTTTGGTAAAGATGTTGTGGAAATAACTATTATCGTCCATGAATTTATTACGTATTTAAAAACATCGATCTTTTACATTGATCGATGTTTATAGGTACCTACCATAAATTTGTCATATCACAGGCCTTATGATATCCTTCAGATGGATTGTTACTTGTTGTTTTGTACAGAAACAATTCAGTGACACACGGGGATAACTAATTAGAGGCATTACAATTTTATGCCACTGTAAGCCATCAGCTGGTATCTGTGACAGACGTGAGAGGCGTATGTAGCAGGATTGAACAAGTTTCTCGCGGTCAGCCTCTGAAAAGTTGAACCATGTTTCTTCTTTAACTTGATAATTGATTGGTGACCGCCGTGTATTTGAAATGCCGATTTTACATGTCGAATATTGATGTTAAATTGTCAACAACGAAAAACGCAACAGAGAAATGCATCTGAATGCAGCTGCAGACTACGAGCCCACTACGAGCCGTAGTGGAGCCGTATTATAGTGTGTGCATACAAAATATACTTTGTACACATCATTGAAAAGATAAAAATTCAACTAAAAAAAAGTGTTTGCAGCGTAAATGGTAGATATTATTATAAACATCAAATAGTCATGTGTTGTTTTTATTTAAAATGTGTATATTATTTTATAAACCATAAAATATATTTCGAATTTACAAAAGTCGAGTTTCGAAGTTGTTTGCTAAACAGGCTCCTAGCTAGGTGGCCGGGCATAAATCAGTTAATATTACCAAACCATAGCCAATTTAAAGGGCTTTATAATAACATGATTTTAATACTCAATTAATATTTTCAAACTGCAGTCAATTCAAATTTTCCGCCATTATAGAAAGGGCTTTCTGCAGCCAACTTCGCACTTGTGTACTGTACTGGACCGTAATGCGAACGCTTCACGGGCGAGTAGCGCCCCGCCCACTACTAAATTACTCGCTACTTGACTAAATCAGTGGCCTCGTGCGAACTAGCCTTAAGGCTGGTTCGGACAAGGCGAGTAATTTAGTCAAGTAACGAGTAATTTAGTGGCTAAACGTGTGCGAACCCCAACAATTTAGTCCAGTAGTTAAGTCAATGGTTTAGTCAAGCCGATCCATTTCATTCTATTTTTTCGGGCAAGTAGCGGCCCCGCCCACCGTCCGTGGGCGATTGTTGCCGAGAAGCCACGGAATAGTCCGAGTCCGAAGAGCCACGGAAAAGCCCGAGTCCGAGTCGAGTTTATTAGCGGCCGCGCCATTGGCCGCTCACTCTTGGCGGGGAAACGGAAATGCAAGAATGGCGGCAATTTAAATTGGCTGCAGTTTGAAAAGATAATGCCCGTTTTCAGCAAGAATATTTAAAGATAAAGTGCTGTTTAAAAATATTTAAGTACTTAAGAACTTCTTATATTTGCGAGCCCGATGTTCCGCTCCCTAAACTTAGCGACCTATCAGTCAGGTTATGTCTTGTTTAAACTGTAAATAAGTGGATATGCACACCGATATCCTTGTTTTTTTAGAAACTCTTGAGAATATAGAAGTTGCTAGGACTTATCTACGTCCAAAAAGTTTTGAGAAAGGTAATTTTTTTTCGATAAGAATAGT
Source organism: Agapetus fuscipes (assembly GCA_951799405.1). Taxonomy (NCBI): domain Eukaryota; kingdom Metazoa; phylum Arthropoda; class Insecta; order Trichoptera; family Glossosomatidae; genus Agapetus; species Agapetus fuscipes. Next base: position 5,518,576 of record OX637343.1, on the reverse strand, counting down.
ATGACATCGATTTTTGGTGCGGATATCAGCTGTCAAAAATACAATCATGTAGCTCCTTGCTGACAATAGAGCTGTACAAATATAGTTTTGGTAAAGATGTTGTGGAAATAACTATTATCGTCCATGAATTTATTACGTATTTAAAAACATCGATCTTTTACATTGATCGATGTTTATAGGTACCTACCATAAATTTGTCATATCACAGGCCTTATGATATCCTTCAGATGGATTGTTACTTGTTGTTTTGTACAGAAACAATTCAGTGACACACGGGGATAACTAATTAGAGGCATTACAATTTTATGCCACTGTAAGCCATCAGCTGGTATCTGTGACAGACGTGAGAGGCGTATGTAGCAGGATTGAACAAGTTTCTCGCGGTCAGCCTCTGAAAAGTTGAACCATGTTTCTTCTTTAACTTGATAATTGATTGGTGACCGCCGTGTATTTGAAATGCCGATTTTACATGTCGAATATTGATGTTAAATTGTCAACAACGAAAAACGCAACAGAGAAATGCATCTGAATGCAGCTGCAGACTACGAGCCCACTACGAGCCGTAGTGGAGCCGTATTATAGTGTGTGCATACAAAATATACTTTGTACACATCATTGAAAAGATAAAAATTCAACTAAAAAAAAGTGTTTGCAGCGTAAATGGTAGATATTATTATAAACATCAAATAGTCATGTGTTGTTTTTATTTAAAATGTGTATATTATTTTATAAACCATAAAATATATTTCGAATTTACAAAAGTCGAGTTTCGAAGTTGTTTGCTAAACAGGCTCCTAGCTAGGTGGCCGGGCATAAATCAGTTAATATTACCAAACCATAGCCAATTTAAAGGGCTTTATAATAACATGATTTTAATACTCAATTAATATTTTCAAACTGCAGTCAATTCAAATTTTCCGCCATTATAGAAAGGGCTTTCTGCAGCCAACTTCGCACTTGTGTACTGTACTGGACCGTAATGCGAACGCTTCACGGGCGAGTAGCGCCCCGCCCACTACTAAATTACTCGCTACTTGACTAAATCAGTGGCCTCGTGCGAACTAGCCTTAAGGCTGGTTCGGACAAGGCGAGTAATTTAGTCAAGTAACGAGTAATTTAGTGGCTAAACGTGTGCGAACCCCAACAATTTAGTCCAGTAGTTAAGTCAATGGTTTAGTCAAGCCGATCCATTTCATTCTATTTTTTCGGGCAAGTAGCGGCCCCGCCCACCGTCCGTGGGCGATTGTTGCCGAGAAGCCACGGAATAGTCCGAGTCCGAAGAGCCACGGAAAAGCCCGAGTCCGAGTCGAGTTTATTAGCGGCCGCGCCATTGGCCGCTCACTCTTGGCGGGGAAACGGAAATGCAAGAATGGCGGCAATTTAAATTGGCTGCAGTTTGAAAAGATAATGCCCGTTTTCAGCAAGAATATTTAAAGATAAAGTGCTGTTTAAAAATATTTAAGTACTTAAGAACTTCTTATATTTGCGAGCCCGATGTTCCGCTCCCTAAACTTAGCGACCTATCAGTCAGGTTATGTCTTGTTTAAACTGTAAATAAGTGGATATGCACACCGATATCCTTGTTTTTTTAGAAACTCTTGAGAATATAGAAGTTGCTAGGACTTATCTACGTCCAAAAAGTTTTGAGAAAGGTAATTTTTTTTCGATAAGAATAGTATGACATCGATTTTTGGTGCGGATATCAGCTGTCAAAAATACAATCATGTAGCTCCTTGCTGACAATAGAGCTGTACAAATATAGTTTTGGTAAAGATGTTGTGGAAATAACTATTATCGTCCATGAATTTATTACGTATTTAAAAACATCGATCTTTTACATTGATCGATGTTTATAGGTACCTACCATAAATTTGTCATATCACAGGCCTTATGATATCCTTCAGATGGATTGTTACTTGTTGTTTTGTACAGAAACAATTCAGTGACACACGGGGATAACTAATTAGAGGCATTACAATTTTATGCCACTGTAAGCCATCAGCTGGTATCTGTGACAGACGTGAGAGGCGTATGTAGCAGGATTGAACAAGTTTCTCGCGGTCAGCCTCTGAAAAGTTGAACCATGTTTCTTCTTTAACTTGATAATTGATTGGTGACCGCCGTGTATTTGAAATGCCGATTTTACATGTCGAATATTGATGTTAAATTGTCAACAACGAAAAACGCAACAGAGAAATGCATCTGAATGCAGCTGCAGACTACGAGCCCACTACGAGCCGTAGTGGAGCCGTATTATAGTGTGTGCATACAAAATATACTTTGTACACATCATTGAAAAGATAAAAATTCAACTAAAAAAAAGTGTTTGCAGCGTAAATGGTAGATATTATTATAAACATCAAATAGTCATGTGTTGTTTTTATTTAAAATGTGTATATTATTTTATAAACCATAAAATATATTTCGAATTTACAAAAGTCGAGTTTCGAAGTTGTTTGCTAAACAGGCTCCTAGCTAGGTGGCCGGGCATAAATCAGTTAATATTACCAAACCATAGCCAATTTAAAGGGCTTTATAATAACATGATTCTAATACTCAATTAATATTTTCAAACTGCAGTCAATTCAAATTTTCCGCCATTATAGAAAGGGCTTTCTGCAGCCAACTTCGCACTTGTGTACTGTACTGGACCGTAATGCGAACGCTTCACGGGCGAGTAGCGCCCCGCCCACTACTAAATTACTCGTTACTTGACTAAATCAGTGGCCTTGTGCGAACTAGCCTTTAGTATCGTTAGTAGCGCTCTCTTCCTAGAGGTAGGTAGATAATAATATGAGCTGTTTTCCCTCCAGAGCTACCCTTGAACTAAATCCCCCGCTAATCTTGTTAAGTTTTTAGGTTATCCGGAAATCCAGAGCCGGACGACACCTTCACGTGTTACGTAAACTAGAATCGATTCTGAAATAAAACATTGTCTATGTTATGTAATGTAGAACTAGTTCAACTCGTGTTTATGATGAGCTCCTATATGCCTCTCTAGCGGTGCTATTCTTTTATATATATATATATATATGAGGATAATTTATTTAATTAAAATTTAATACATGACAAAAGAGCCCCGTTTTTGTGTATGTCACACCTCAAGGGCCCTCCTAATCATGAATGAGATATTTTAAAAAGGTGCTGTTTGAGTGCTTTCTTAAAAATGCCAACAGATTCCGAAACCCTCACTCCGGGTGGCAGTCTGTTCCACTCCACTGGTCCCGCAAACCGGAAAGCGCGATCCCCAAAATTAGTGCATATTTGACGGCGAGGCTGCACCAACCTGACAGCTCGACACCCCGCTGACCTAAGTGTCCGCCCCCTCACACTCACCTCAACGGGGGAAAACATGTCTGCCAGATTTTTTTTTGGTGGTGGTTCTGGCCTATGCCTTCACCCCGGGTAAAACCTTCCATATTTCATGTTTGTTGTAAATGTGGAAAAACTGTGTTCTACGATTTAATTAAAATTTAATTCATCAAGTAGTTTCAGTTTTTCGACATTTACTCAAAAACTATTGACATTATAAAAAAACTGTTCTGATACTACACTATACGATGTATAGTTCTATAAATAGAAAGGAAAAAATATTTCCAAAACATAGCACACACGAGAAAGTAGCTACAGAAGTGAAAAAAACGTGTTTTTTTAAATATTTTTTTGTGGTAGCAATTCTTGAGTTATATATTTTGTTCAAACTTTATAATTAAGATAAAAATTTAATAAATCTGCTTGATTTTTTTCATTACTGTCACTCATAGATAACGGAATAAAGAGATGTGGTATGGATTCATCGGTAGAACAAAACGCGTGTTCTCATATTTTTTAAAGCTCCGCCTATTGCATAGGTAATCACTCCTATACAAACAAATGTGACTTGTGATTGGCTAAGAAAGTTAAAAACAATAACGTTATCAAAACCACTAATGCATAGGGACGTTTTTCCTTTGCATTTCAATATGTGTGCGTGAGTGACCTAATATCATACCAGAGAATATCAAACAATACCGCTGACTGAAAATCTATTATTTTCTAACACTCCCCAATTTTTTTTTAACATTTCCAAAACTGAAAACCCGCAATGGCATTCATTAATTAAATTATAATTTACTTTATAAGTGTGGTCTTGAGCTTACATTTAATTCTAAATGAGACATTTTTACCAATGAGAGCAATTAAAACATAACTTTATAATTTTAGTATTATAAAAATACCTTTCATTCAAATAATCAACAATATAGATAGGTAATCTAATTGCGAGATTGGCTTTTGTAGCTGAAATTCCTGATTGCTACTTTTGAATTACATTATTATTTCTTCATTCATCTTTAGTTCTATAGGCTAGAAGTTGTTTAGCAGTGTAGATATATCCATTCTGATGCTTCCAATTCCAAAATGTCTTAGAATCTTTCTAACGAATCAGTTGGAGGTTTCCCTAATGTTGGCAGTGAACAAAAAGTCGTCGTTGCTGCCGAAGAGTGATAAATTGGGAAAACTATGAAACTCACCTACGAGATCCAATGAAAGTTTTGCAATTCTTTATTCGTATACAATCATACAGAGTTGAAATATTAACAAAAAAATAGTTTCAATGTTGAGGGTAGGTTTTAATTGAAGTGAATTTTAAAATTGTAAAGAAAATAAAATTATATGTCAGCCATCATATTATCGCCCGCTTTGAGAAACACTGTCCTATTTCGAGCCTAGGGATGTGACTAAATTCAATACATCGATACATCGTTAGATCGATACCCACTCGATATTCACGATTTTTTGATGTCTGAAAATATGTTTATGTCTACATAAATAATTCATTTTTTCATTACTTTTCCTACGATATATACTTAAATTTACATTATAAAAAATTGAAATGAAATAAATACTCCGAATCAATTTTTAGAAAATCGACCAGATTCAATTTTTTTTGTAGGTAATAAACTAGCTATCTATAACCCGTTATGAAAGAAGAAAGACAAGTAAAGAGAAGAGCATTTTCTGTCCACGTACGTTGCAATCAATTTGGTAAATTTAGTTAGAAAAAGGTGTAAAAAATAGTTCAAATGAGAAGAAAGCATTCAAAAACGAAGTTTAGTTTGTTACGCAAAAAAACACACAATTTGGAGTATTTGAATAAAAAAGATCATTTAAATGAAATCTCGAGTATACAATACAAAATAAAATTATTTTTATTAAATTTATTACACATTTGATTTAAAAAAATAATAATTTTATAAACTTTTAATACAAAACTTTGTTTTATTCCACTGATGTGCATTTTTTATCGAATCTTCATATACCTTAGATATGTACCTTTCGTTTCTTCAATAGGTATCTAGATAAATATATAAGAAACTGAAGAAACAGAAATATCTCTAACAAAAATTCTCATCAGTGGAATAAAACAAAGGTTTTTTATTAAGACTTCTTAAAAACTTTTTTTGTAATCAAATATTTAAAATGGAATTCCACAATGTTTCACCACAAAAATTTGAAAAATAAATATATGACACTTTACAGGTAAAATCTTACACGTATAACAATTGAAAGGTCAATAAAATGAAATAAAAAGATCCATAAAAACTAAAATCAATGAAAGACAGCAAAAATGAATTACTGAATCAACTTAGTAGAAACGCAAGCCTCTCTGTAAGACGCTGCCTGCCAAATTTGCTCGTGATTTTTGCTCAAAAAAATAAAATTTAAAAATATACATCAACTTACGCAAAGTAATTTAGAAAATACAATATAATTTACAAAACCTGGAAACAAAATTAAGTATCTGCATCCGCCGTAAAAGCCTAAAAACTTAAAGTGCTTGTTGAATGTTAATGAATGTTTTGTCCGACGTTTATAAAACTGCACCAATAAAGATTTCACAGAAAACAAACCCAATATTTTTATTAATTAAAAAACACACTGTTTCAATTCACTTATTATTATTATTATTTTATTTTTATTTTTTTCTACATCCTGTAACAATCAATGTATAATTCTTAAGTTTTGAACTACTTTTTTCTAACACATAATAAATATTTAAAGGATTTACTTCTGCATATATTTGAAGCAAACGTAGTTTTTTTGTAGGTATAGCCCATTGAAAAAGCCTACGTTGCTTTTTCGTTAATCGGAAACAACTTTCTTCAAAATGTGATGAGCAAATCGTGCTTGTCTTTAAAGGAAACCAGGAGGATGGTTTCCCGGTCGCATCAATCCATTGCTCCTTTATTTTTGGATTTTGTGGAAATCTAAAAAAAACAATGTTTATTTTTCACACAGCAAGTAAAAGTTTGTGTAAATAACACCTGGATGGTGAACTTTGGTGACCGATCTTTGGTAAAGTAAAATGAATTTATTTTCATCCCAACGAAGGGCATTTTTTTTTGTGCTCCGCCAGGAATTGAACTCATAAATTTCCCATGAATGAATTGAAAGAGGTATGTAAGAATAGGAAAAATGGAGGCAGCTCTGCAAAGCCTCTGGCCACCCCTATCGGAATGGCGACAGAGTTACAGTTACAGTCCGTATAGTTAATCACTAGACTACGGCTTGATATTTTATTTCTTTATGAAAAATAAATAAATATATATACATATAAGTACATGATCAGCAAATATTTGAAAGAGGTGTAAATAGTTGAGTGTTTATATTTGATTGGTTTTTTGTATATTATTCTTATCATTATTATTTTTGTTATTTATTTCAAATATCTACATGTGTGTATATATGTATAATTCCTATTTCTGTATTTTCTATTTAAACATGTTACCTCTTTATGTTATTTTACTTTATTTTTTGTCTTTCTGTTTTTGCTGAGTAAATGACTAAATGGTGTATATATTATTTTTGTTTTTTATGATTTTTATCTATTAAGTGATTAATTTTAAGTTAAGATAAGTTGGAATCCTCCCCAAAACACAAGCTATGCTTACTTTGGGGAGTATTTATTATAATTAGATTTTTAAAATTTATTTTTATTGTAATACTTTGTACATATTGATAAAAAAACAATAAAGACCTTATGATTATGATTATGATTATAAAAGGTATCGATGTTTGGCATACACAAGCGCGTATTGCACAACACTAGTGATGCCATGTAGAAATGTCAAAAATTCAAGACACCTAAAAGATTGAAATCGATGTAAAACGTTTAATACGTGTGGAATTGATTACTCACCGGTGAAAAGTGATGCCGTGATCCTTAAAGTTTTTATATCGACTTACATTGTTACACTTGACCACACAGCAACACGGCATTTTGATAAAAACCAAGAGCAGTTGCTAGTACAGCAGTATAAACGTGACTGATTTGCGCAATAATACGGATTTTCAACTAAGATTTTTTTAAGCATAATTGATTTACCTAGGGAACGCCCTCATACCATATCTCCTTCTTTTTGTGATCTGTGCTGTCACTCTTTTGCTAAGACCATAAAGTTTAAGATACAAAAACGGCAGATTTAGGGTATATAGGGCTCTAAAGCTACACATACAGTGTAACATCATGCCGTATTTTCCCCGAAGGGTTTGCATGTGGCGAGTCTAATCTAATCTGTAGGTAATCTAAGTTGCAAAGATATGTAACATTGGGGATTCAAATTATATGCATTTTCACAAGCAAAGACGTATAAATTCGTGCTTGCACATGCCGCATGTGGACCTACAACATAAAAACCCAAATCTCAAATGAACAAACATCCTGCAACTCTTGCCGACCTTCCCTGAGACCGGGGTGACATTGGCAAAGTGAACCATTTTTTACAGTACAGTATAAGTCCAGAAGGGTCGAAAAATGTAAAATTACAATCTCCTCCTTGTCGGGAGCCATGTAGTGGATCCTATTTATTTATTTTACAGGTAAGCGGGAAGGCCTTACGCCAAGCACTTCAGTTGAAGTGGGGGTTTTCCGCTCTCGAGGGGATGGTACACATTTCTTGTGAAGGCTGCTCAGTAAACTTGGCTGGTATTTTAATTTGGATTTGAAATAAACACCGAATCGGGAAATTATTTCTGACGCCCCTTGTGGGATTCGAACCGGCTACTTTTGAACGCTTACCTTTTGCTATCTATCTCCCTCACACGTGTAATATATGCTTTCCGTGCATCTATCCTCCTTCCACGCGATAATCCCTTTTATGAGGCCGGCCTCCTACCCGTAAAAAATAAATAGGTCCCGAATCGCCACCCCTTGCGACCCGAATGCGATCCCTTCGGGGATAACGTAGGTGAGAAGTTGCACTATATGCGTAGCTTAGTTGCGAATGAAAAAAGGTTCACTTTGCCAATGTCACCCCTGTTTCAGAGAAGGTCGGCAAGTGTTGCAGGGCTTATGTTTCATTTCAGATTGGGTTTTTATATTGTAGGTCCACATGCGGCATGTGTTAGCGCGAACTTATACTACGTGTCTGCTTATGGGAATGCATTTAATATTAATCTAAAATAAAGTATATTTTTGCAACTTAGATTATATATTATAGTTTATAGATGCAGTTATAAGTTTTGCCGAAGGCAGGTTGAAACACTAATTTGGCCAAGCTGCGTTGTGACGAGATTCAAATTCTCAGCATTTTATTTTTTCAAATTATCAATGATATCTTTATTTTTACTACTTAAAATATATATGGTTGTGATTCTTGAAATGCACTCTACACAACCATAGTATTTTAAATCGTTTTCCCCACCACTGCAATAATTACCCTAATGCCCCGAGTAAAAAACAGTGCGTAAAACTGACCTCACTTGAGTACAATAAAATATGTAAACAGTAACAGTAGCCTTTGAATACAATTAAAAAAAAAATGTAATTTAACTAAATATTTGCAGTAATATATGTAATATATCTTTGCAACATAGATTATAGAATGCAGACGTAGGCACATACTTCATATCTTGGGCATCTGTCATTCTGGCGAAGTGCCAATTTTTAAATCTCATCCAAGTCTCTTTCTCTGTATACACATCCAGAGACCAGTTATTCACGTTTAAACATAGGACAAGGCCAATATCCTACTGTGTCTGGCGAAGCCCTGGTGAAAAACATCAAAAACACAACTAAGCTACACATGTAGTGTAACTTATTGCTTCAAGGGGTCGCATGTGGCGTTTCGGGACCTATTTATTTTCACGGGGAAGCGAGCCGGCCTCACACCAACCACTTTCAGTTGGAAGTGCGGGTTTCCCAGCTCCGGGGGGCGTGTTCCCATTCCACGACCTAAAAGGAATCTTTACTCAGACAAGCACACGGAAAAAAAATAATTCATCAAGTAGTTTCAGTTTTTCCATATTTACTCAAAAACTATTGACATTATAAAAAAACGGTTTCGATACTACACTAGACAATGTATAGTTCTATAAATAGAATGAAAAAAAATATTTCCAAAACATAGCACACACGAGAAAGTAGCTACAGAAATGAAAAAAACGTATTTTTTTAAATATTTTTTTGTAGTCGCAATTTTTAAGTTATATATTTTGTTTAAACTTTATAATTAAGATAAAAAATTAATAAGCATGCTTGATTTTTTTCATGACTGTCACTTTTTTGCTAAGACCATAAAGTGTAAGAAACAATAACGGCAGATTTAGGGTATGATACTTCCGTGTGCTGTCTGAGTAAAGATTCCTTTTAGGTCGTGGAATGGGAACACGCCTCCGGGGGGGCTGGTTTTATTTTCGCTTTGAAATAGTCACCGAAACGGGAAATCGTTTCTGGCACCCTCGGTGGGGATCGGATCTCCCGTTCCGATTTTTATTTCAAACCCAAAATAAAATACCTGTTAGGTTTACTCAACCCTCAGAGTACCAGCCTCCCCAGGAGTCGGGAAACCCCCAATTCAACTGAAGTGGTTGGCATAAGGCCGGCCCCTTATCTGTACAAATAAATAGGTTCCATCCGCCACATGCTAAACTGTCGGGGAAGACGCGGCAAGAAGTTCTACCATACGTGTAGCTTAATAGCGTTGAAATGAACATAAACCCTACAACTTTTACTAACCTGCCCTGAAGTAGGGTTCACATTGACAAATGAACCATTTTCTAACAGTATGGGTGGTCAGCCTCACACCAACTTATAAGTAAAGGTAAACAAATAATAACTAATATTTAAGTATATCAAGTAGACAGATCACACAGCTGTATGTTTATTCTTGCGATCGCTTAAAATAAGCTTGGTTTAGTATCCATTCCGTTAGAGGTGGCCAGTACCTCTGCAGATGTTTCTCTACCTAGTTCTGTCCTTTGCACAATTCATTCATCTCCTCGACATACATCACTCTCTTAACTAATACTCTATCATTTTTATATCTCTGACAGTCATTTGTTATCTCACTATTTTGATCAATCCATCCCTTCCTCAGTCTCCGTCTTCCATATTCACCTTTAGACATTTATATTTGTCATAATAAAAGGAGGGTTTGTATGAAAAGGGTTATGACTCTGGATGAAATTAAAGAAGTAGGTACCTATGCAAGGACAGGAAGAAGTGGCGGCTAATCTGCAATGTTTATTAGTAATGTTGGTTTATTAATTTGCTACATTTTTTGTATAGGAAATTATTGACTTTTTGTATAGACTTCTTTATAAGGTTTTGTTCTTTTTTACACTAATTAAATGTTATTTATTATTTGTATTCCTTGACTTGTAGGTTGGTATGAGGCTGACCACCCATACTGTAAAAAATGGTTCACTTTGCCAATGTCACCCCTGTGTCAGGGAAGGTCGGCAAAATTCACAAAAAATATACCATTTATATTTCGAATGTACTCTTCGCTGAGTTGAAAAATTCATAAACCCTTACCAAAGACCGGCCACTGAAAGGTCCATCCAACCTTACAACAACTGGGTCTTGCTTGAGAATTGGCGCTTTCTACAGCGACGACCAAGCTTGCAGAGGGCTCTTGAGGTGTGATACACACCAAAACCGCGCTCACCAAATAAATCATCCTAATATTATTATTATTATAGGCCCTTAGGAGAAAATCGCTGAATTTCCCGCCCTCAGTCCCACTCATGTTTTACGGCGCCACTAAATCTATTTCTGCCGGGCACCTTCCATATTTTTGTGGGTCGACTTTAGAAGTACTGCCAGTACTTCTCTCTCTACAGCATTTTGTGTGTTGGCATGTTCTTGCAAATATAGGTACTGTCACCCGAGTAACAAATAAATAGCGTTTTATCAAAAGTGTATTGAAACTAAAGGCAGCGCGTCAGTGACTGCTATAGTTTGGATACATTTTTGGAAAAGCCCTATGGTAGAGTTAAAACGCAAAGCTTTATAAATGCCAAGGACAGCCGAATGTACGTTTATTTGCCAAAATATAAGTAGGTACATACTCGAATACTCACTTATATAGACGTTACAATGTACGTATGTGCATATTTTATGTAAGTTTCTGTATTTGAAATGTTAACTCGTTAGGGGTAGGTACGCTGCGTTACTAAGCTAGATATGATTTATATAATGTAACTTCTTGCCGCTTTCCCCCGAAGGGGTTGCATGTGGCGAGTGTAACCTATTTATTTTTACAGATAAGGGAGCCGCTCCTTACGCCAAGTCGACAACCACTTTGAAGTGGAGGGTTCTCGGCTCCCGAGGGGGCTGGTAGGTACTCATTTCTTGTGAAGGATGAGTGAACCTTTATTTTATTTTGGGTTTGAAGTATAACATAGAGTACACATTGAGAAAATAACCAGGCACCTATAGACGACACCTAGACAATACATCTAAAGCAGGGGTGTGCAACATGATGGGGCTTCCACACGCTTGCCAACCCATCACAAGTCAAGCGCACAGTGTGTCGTCTAGAACATGCTAGCTGGACAAAATTAGTCCATTAGACAAATTTTTGTCCAGCTAGCATATTCTAGACGACACACTGTGCGCTTGACTTGTGATGTGTTGGCAAGCGTGTGGAAGCCCCATGATATTGTGGTGGGCCAGATTTAGTATTTTTGTAATCGTGGCGGGCCATAAATGGCGTTGACGGGGAGTTTGGTAATTTCCAAAAGTTCATATTGTGTTGTTCAAAGAAATGAGCAACAAAACAAATAATCGGTTTTGGTGGATAAAATTCGTCCGCAGAAACTCTGTCGCCGGGGGCGGGGAGTAGACATTTCAAATCAAAATAAGATGTCATTGATTTCTTATCAATTTTCTTTTTAATGAAAATTATCGTGTCCGAGCCACACTTTGCCGACCACTCTCATAGTCGATAGATAGATGGTCGAACTAAGTACCTACCTAATGATGGATGATTTTTTAAATGATTGAACTTATTGCGCAATATCTATTGTTGTCGTCGCGGGCCGTATGTTGGACAGGCCTGATCTAAAAGGATGGCAGCGAGTAAAACACTTTCATAAGAAACCTATTGAATGCATCTAGAGATTGACACATTGAGAAAATAACTTGAGGAGACACCTAAAAAGGTACAGCGAGATAAACACTTTCATAAGAAACCTATTGAATGCATCTAGAGATAGACACATTGAGAAAAGAACTTGAGGAGACAACTAAGAAGGTACAGCGAGATAAACACTTTCATAAGAAACCTATTGAATGCATTTAGAGAGAGACACATTGAGAAAAAAACTTGAGGAGACACCTAAGAAGGTACAGCGAGATACACACTTTCATAAGAAACCTATTGAATGCATTTAGAGAGAGACACATTTAGAAAAGAACTTGAGGAGACACCTAAGAAGGTACAGCGAGATAAACACTTTCATAAGAAACCTATTGAATGCATTTAGAGAGAGACACATCGAGAAAAGAACTTGAGGAGACACCTAAGAAGGTACAGCGAGATAAACACTTTCATAAGAAACCTATTGAATGCATCTAGAGATATACACATTAAGAAAAGAACTTGAGGAGACACCTAAGAAGGGACAGCGGGATAAAACACCGAGGCGCTTGTCAGGGAGGAACCAGAAACGAGACAGGTCGTGACAAATCAAGGGAACACAAAGAATTATCGCAAATGAAGATCACGATTCACGGTCAATAAATAAAAAAAAGGAAAAGAGCCATCATGTGAAGCGTGGTGTGCACTAATCAACTTATCTGAAGCCTTGATCTGAACTAGACGATCACACATCTTGCATCCTTTGCATGTCGACTCCACTTAACACCCTGGCATCATCAGCTGTCTGGCGCAGTCGCTTCCCTTCAGTCACGTGCTATTGCAAGCGAGGGCCTAAATGCTGTGTCATCTGCCAATCTATCAGATACTGAATAAAATAGCATTACCTAGTACCTACCTACATATCGACGGTTAAAAGGCAATACGGCATAAGCGACCAAAACTTAATTGTTCAGGAGAGCAGTTTAATGTTTGAGATTGAAGAAAAATGGACATAACTTTTTTATTTTTTATCATATCGGTAAAATCAAAACAGCTCGAAATTAAAAAAAAATAAAGGCATTTATTGGCATTCCTATTAATGTGGTTGTACGATGTTTTACGATTTTTTTAAGTCACAATCGCCTTTAGCACAAAAAAGACCAAAATCTTGTCGGTTACACCAAAAACATGCTTCGAAAACGCAGTTGTTTGCTAGAGCATAAACAAAAACAAAAAATCATCGTCGAGCGATGGAAGTGAGCGCATTAGAAAGAGCGGAAAATTTTAAGTAGGATAGCATTCATAACTCATTTTTGACCAAAACGACGCTTCGTACTTCCTTTTAACCGTCGATATAATAAAAGCAGTTTATTAATTAGCTTAGGGCCTGTTGCACCAAACTCCAATCAGACAAAAATCAAAATTAAGTGTGATTTCTCCCAACAAATCAAAAATCATCTTTCGCACAGCATTTATCACATAAATGGCATCTCAGAATAGCTCGTACGTCTCTTCACATTTTTTTTTAATTCAATAAAAATATATACGTAGGTTAATAGCTCAACCCATATTATGATCTATCTGTTGTTATCTTTGAGTACCGTTTTCCCTTTCATCGTGTCCCCGATATAATAAATAAATAACACTTGAAAAGATAACACGCGCTTTCCGATACGCGAAAAATTGCTAGGGATCACACTCGTTTTAATATCGTATTTCATGGCGCCGAACAATCAATGTGTCGAAAGGGAGGATGTGATTTTCGCTGACCGGCTACACATATAGTGCAACTTCTTGCCGCATTATCCCCGAAGGGTTTCGCATGTGGCGAGTGGAACCTTATTATTTTAACAGGTAAGGGGACCGGCCTTACGCCAACCACTTCATTTGAAGTGGGGGTTTCCCAGCTACTTATTAATTGTGAAGGCTAAGTAAACCTTGCCGATATTTTATTTTAGGTTTGAAATAAACACCGAAACGGGAAATCATTTCTGTCTATTCATCATTTATCTAAATTATAAATGTTAAGAAATGTATCTAATCTAATCTAAGCTGCAAAGAAATATATCATTTAAGATTTATATTAAATGCATTCCCACAAGCAGACATGTATAATTTCGCGCTAACACATGCCGCATGTCGACCTACAATATAAAACCCGATCTCGCAACTAAAAAAAAAAAAAAAACGCAACTAAGCTACACATACAGTGTAACTTCTTGCCGCGTTATCCCCGAAGGGGTCGCATGTGGCGAGTTGAACCTATTTATTTTTACAGGTAAGGGGTAGGGGGCCGGCCTTACGCCAACCACTTCAGTTGAAGTGGAGGTTTCCCAGCTCCCGAGAGTGCTGGTACTCATTTCTTGTGAAGGCTGAGTAAACCTTGCCGGTATTTTATTTTGGGGTTTGAAATAAACACCGAAACGGGAAATCATTTCTGACACCCTCGGTGGGATTCGAACCCGAGCTTTCGGCATGGAATGCAAGCACTCTACCACCTGAGCTATCGACCGGAAATCTCAAATGAACATAAGCCCTGCAACTCTTGCCGTCCTTCCCTGAAACAGCGGTGACATTGGCAAAGTGAACCATTTTTTGACAGTATGGGTGGTCAGCCATAATACTTGAAAAGTGTCACCACGAGAAAATATTTAAAATATTTTTATCTTTTTTTTTGAATGTGCTATATTTTTTAAATATTTTTATTCTTTTTAATTACAGAATTAAATATTGTTTAGTCTCGCGAGAAGCCTATTTTTGATAATGCGAAAAGTTTTTTAAGAAAAATAAAAAAAAACTTATTTTTGGGAGTGATTTTGTGACACTTTTTTACATCGGCATTTGGGACATCATGCTTTACCCAGATTTTATACAGAAAGAATTGTCATTAGATGTTTTATTGAGGTTATGTTGTGGTTGATGTTTCAGGTGAGGCCATCACCTGCTACCAGTGCAACAGCGAGTACGACCCCCGCTGCGGGAACCCGTTTGACTCCTACTCGCTGGGCCAGGTGAACTGCAGCCTGAAGAAGCCCCTGGAGCACATGCCCGGCATAGAGGCCACACTCTGCAGGAAGACGGTGCAGAAAGGTAATTCCCTTGTCATAAAGTCCGTACAACTCTGTACAGTCACCATTGTGTGATTATAATATACTTACTTTACTTTGCGTATGGCCGGCAAGCACAGCAAATCACTTGGCCTTTGGGCCGCGTCAGAGGGGAAGATCCAAGCCCTCCATCCACTTCCCTGCTCCTGGCGTGGCTTCGTGGAGGTCTTTCAGGCCAGGAGGGTGTCTTCTGATGGGGTACTCCTCCACTATGTGCCGGACAGTCTGGTTCTCCGCCCCACAGTCACATCCTGGAGATGGAGCTAATCCCCATCTATGGAGCAAGAAGTTGCAATGGCCTTGCTCGGTTCGGATCCTATTCAAGGTCGTCCACAGTCCTCGCAAGATTAAACCCTGGGACCTCGTGGTGTGATTATAATATGATCATTAAATAATGATGCTGGAGAGATATTTTCCGGGATCTGTTGCCGTGGTCTATGGGTGCTGGAGCTTCCGGACGTTTCGCCAATGTCTACGATGGGCTTCTTCAGCGTGAAGAGCTTCTTCAGCATTTTAACAGACAAACACGTACTTATAGAAGCAAGATGGTTTTCTCTTATACCCACAGTTTCACATGCAAAATAAACAGATGTCGCTGCTCCACAACACAAGGCATAATATGCAGAGTGTCATCATTTTACACATATAAACCCCAAGTGTATCAAGATCACCTTGCACCATTGCAGGTTAGATTATAGATTAAAGATAGATAGAAGAGAATAATTTAAAACTTAAATTATTATTTTTTGTGCTCTCCTGCGAACTAGAACTCACACACTGCTATTTTAGAGTGTGCAGTGTTAACCAATAGACTACAGACTGACTGGATAATTTTATCAATGCATACTTGATATTCTTTCTTTACAATTTACAGTATATGGCAAGATCCGTATCGTCCGTGAGTGTGGCTACATCCGAGACGAGGAACGTGACGACAAGGCGTGCGTGCGACGCTCCGGCACGCACGACGTGTTTGCATGGTACTGCTCGTGCACCACGGACCTGTGTAACAAGGCGGCCATGACTCCGGCCAACCAATTCATCATAGTGGCGGCCACCATCGTTAGTCTGGTGGTCGGTGCCGTTGTTAGGTTATGAATTGTTAACTAAACACCGTACGAAGATGTGAAATCAATCTAGCCTTGAATGCAGAAATTCTTTTCACTTTATTGCAAAGAATATATTATTTTATTGAAGCAAAAGAAGCTCAGAAGTAGATGTTTGCTCTAGCTCAAAGTTACTAAGACCCGGTATTTTCAACGATAGTTTGTGTGGCTTTAAACTAATTGATAAAACTACCTACACGATTGACGTAAATTCGTCCTTTTCATTCAGTATAAAGTCGCTATGCTAAATTGCTAACATTGAAAATACTGGGCCTATGACCTGTTATTTTCAAGTTTAGTAAAGTTAACTAAAATGCAATTTTAGTTTAGTATTTTATTTACCGAGTGCTTTATAACAAATTGTTTTTGTGCTTTTTTGGGTTAGCTCGAGAATGCTTTCTGCTTGTGAAAGTGAAACGTCGGCAGATAAAAAAGCTGCAAACAGACCACAGTCTAGCCAGAAAAAACACAAAAATAATTTGTTGTATACAATATTGTGTTAGAAATACAAAATCAATCCTAAACGCTCTGTTATTTTAAATTTAATAATTGGCCATAGAAGATTATTAAGAGTTTTGTTTGTAAAAGGTGTTTCAATTCATATTTACTCGTAAACAATACTAGGTTATGCTTTTAATGTTGTGAATTAAGAGTTTTCTTTTAAACTTGATGTTACCCTGTGAAGTAATAAAATTGATTTCACGTCTTCAGCCTTTTGTTAGTTGAAATATTTATTTGTTTTATGTCTGAAATTGAATGCACACAAATGGCCGTTTTTATGTTTTAAACGTAAAAGAATGTAAGTAGCTGTTTTGACAGATTGTATGGAAAAGTTAACCTCACTTTTCATAAGTCCAAGTTAACTTTTTTTATTATTTCAACGCCCTGGAGTTATATTTTGTTCATTTTGATTTAAGTAGTTTTTCGAGTAAAAGGGATGCTAGATTTAACTTGCTTTTAAGACTAACAGGTGCAAAGGAGATTCGAACCAAAAGGTTTTTGTGTCTTCAAGCTACACATTTAGTGTAACTTCTTTCCGTGTTATCCCCGAAGGGTCGAACGGGGCCTATTTATTTTTACACGTAAAGGGGCCGACCTTATGCCAACTACTTTAGTTGGAGTTGAGAATTAAAGCACCGGAGGGGGCTGGTTCTCATTTCTTGTAAATGCTGCGTAAACCTTGCGGGTATTTTATTTTGGGTTTGAAATGAACACCAAAACGCAAAATCATTTCTGACACCTTCAGTAGGGATCGAACTCTTGCTCTCGGCATGGAATGCAAGCATTCTACCAACTGAGCTATCAACCGGACTTTTTACGAACTCGTCATTACTAAGCGCCAATTTTCAAGCAATGCCCAGTTGCTGTAAGGTTGAATGGGTCTTTTGTGTTGAACACACTTGAATGTTTTAATAGCAAACCTAATCTATTATACAGTCCTTTTCTATTCAAAATATTACTTCGGGGAATTTGAGGAAAATGGAACCCTTGCTGGAAGGAAGAAAAGGTTAATTTGACAATTGGTCCTCTTTAAAAAGGTTTCCTATATCAAGTTGTCATATAATGGTTTGATTATGGATACACAGATGGCACTTTAATCATTACAACTACTGACTAGTGGTTTACTGTAAGCTGCCCTTATTTTTATTTTTTTTCAACACCATTACAAAAGTATTATTTAGTCACAAATTGTATTTATTTATTTTCTACTTTGATAGTTTCTTAATTAGAACACCTTTTAAATATATTTCATTGTTGCTTCAAGTGTCATTTTACTTAGATACTGAAGTCTTTTTTTTTTGCTTTAGGTACAATCATTTTATTTTTGTTAAAATTTATATATAAAGTTAGGAATACTTATAACATATATTTTATGATTGTTAAAAATATGGTTGTTTCCCCGTTTAAGATATTTAAACAAAGTCTTTTTTTGTGCACCTTTCAAAAGAAAAAGTTTGTAAAATACATTTTTATACTTCTTGAAACTAAGTATGTACAATTTTACTTTATTATTCATAAATTTAACCATAGAGAAAACTCTTGAGATTGAAATAAAAGGTATAAATGGATTTGGATCAAAAAAATAATATGGCATCCAAAAAAATGTTCCAAAGAGGAACACATAAATCGTATAATGAGAAATACTAAGGTCTTGTTGTATCAAATTTACCAAAGATATTTAAAAAATGACAAGACTCATTTTGAAAAATTGCAAAGAAATCCATTATTTTATTTTTGAAGATTATTCAATTAATTATTTTGAACATCGAAAGGTGCACATACCTATGTATATATATATATATGTAGAAGCATTTTTTTAACATAGAAAACGTAGTTAAGATAGCGCTTCCCAAAAATTGACGTTTTTAAAATTTGTTTCTTGATCTTTATGGTATTTGTAAAAGAGTGACATTAATGAAAAATCAGGCGTGTTTATCGATAATTGAACTAAATTATGCAGGTTAAAAAAATAATATGTATCACTTAAAAAACACGTTTTATTCAACAAAAAAACTGTTTTTGTAAAAAAATTTTGGTGGCATTTTTAAAGTTATATAATACATTTTTTAAATTTATAATTTACATAAATAATCAATAAGCATGCCTGTTTTTTTTCTTCATATATGTCACTCTTACTAAGACCATAAAGTATAAGGAACATAAGTTTTACAAAACGACAGTTTAAGGGTATTGGGCGCTGTTAAGATTAATTTTAAATGCATAGACATTCATCCTGAAGTACCTAGTAAGTTTACGTATTTATTTGTTGTATTTACGTATCTGCGAGTAAGAATATACAAATATTCATTGATTTATTAAATAAAAAATGCCATTGGTAAAAGTTTCTATGTGAAAAAAAAGTCAATTTATTTTACTAAAGCATATCAAATGTCAAAGCTTTCACCTATTGTAATAACAAGTATATTTAGGAATATACATACATAATGTATTTTTTGAAAACCCATTTTAATTATTATTTTTGTCCTCAGATTCCCATTTTTTTATTTGTTTAATATGAGCTTTTTGACAAACTAAGAACAAATATTATGAAAAATTTGCGTCCACATATCAAGAAATCTTTTGTAATAAATATTTCCATCGAAATGAAAATAAATTTAAGTGTTTAATTTATGTATCTTTTTATTATTTTTCCCCTTTTCTCATTTCCTCTCACCAATATAATATGTATGTTTTCAAGATAACTTATATTCTTTTACTTTATCTAAGTTAAATTTATTATCGGCGTCCATGAGGAAAATAATAGTAGGTACTTATAAAAATGCTGAAAATATAATATTGTTAGAAGGAACTAGGAGCTAACCGTGCGCAACCCAGGTAGGCAGCTAGGAATATAAAATAAAGTGATAATACATAATTTGTAACACTATTATAGATGAAATAAATCGCAGTCCTACATCAGATAATCAATCATAGATAAGACAAAAAATTAAATGGTTTTTATCATAAGATATTATTTATCATAAGATATTACCATGCTAGTTATATTTTTGAAAATAAATATAAAAATATCTGCGCCATGAGTTTGTCCTTGAAAATTATTTACCCTATGGATAATAATACAAATAGACAGGAGTTCCATAGACTATTAATAATCTAAGTACTAGGAGCAGAGATACTTTAAAAGTTTCGGTTCAGACTCCAATATTAGTATGATTTATTTAGTGACCGCTGTTATCAAGCCCTCTGTGAGCTTGGTTGTCGCTACAAAGCGGCAATTTTCAAGAAATACCCATTTTCTGTAAGGCTGGATGAACCTTTGATGACCGGTCTGTGTTTTAAAGGTCAATGAATTTTTCAACCCAGCAAAGAGCATATTTGAAAATATATGTATTTTTTTGTGCTCCCCTGGAAATCGAACTTACCACCTTCAGAATACAAGTTCATAACCTTAACCACTAGACTACTGACCAGTTTTTCCGCCAATTCTACAATTATTTTGACTATAGTAAAACATTATTATCAGTAGGGTTAATGATTATCTATTGGAAGGAAAAGTCATGATATTTTTTAGTTCTCATCAGCTGATTGTCAGCCATTTTGTTTTTTTTCTGTATGAACAGTGCTACACAATTTATTTATTTTATTTTTTGTTTGACAAAAACAAATGACATTATTCGAAATAGGCTTTTTTTGTTAATTTACAAATCACTGTTATTTTAGCATTGTTTTTTTTTCATTACATAGCATTAAGGCATACATTTAATAATAATTATATTTAGAATTAAATAATTATAAGTAGAACGCGGCCTTTTAGAATATCTATGTAATGCATTGATGTCTCTACTTTCTGTTATATCTACAATTGATTTGATAATATATCTATTTTTTATAGAAACACTAAGAAAGCGAAATAATTTTTCAAGTTTGGCAAGGCATGAGGGTGGAACACTTTTGAACTTTAAACTTTTTTCTCGGCAAGCAAATGTCACTCTTGTATGAGGCTGCCGTACTTAGCAGCCAATAACAAAATATTTATATGCCTTTTGCTTAGCAACCCGTCCGGGCGACGACAATATTGTCTGTGTGACAATGGTAAAAGATTATTTGGTGTTAACGCTCTTACAAAAATTTGAGATTCCATACTTTTTAATAAAATATTGTAAACAATATGGAACTGAATGATATCTCAAGGATTACGTATTGATCAACCAATTTTGACCAGTCCGTAGCTCAGTGGTAACACTGCAGACTCTGAATGGGAAGGTTGTGGGTTCGAATCCCGGCGGAGCACAAAAAATATACCATTTATATTTTCAAATTTGCTTTTCGCTGGGCTGAAAAATTCATAAACCTTTAACAATGACCGGTCACCAAAGGTCCATTCAGCCTTACAGCAACTGGGTTTTGCTTGAGTATTGGCGCTTTGTAGCGATGACCAAGCTTGTACACCTCTGCGGCACTACAACAAGTGTCATAGACCCATAGAGTCTCTAGAATCTAGGGAGTTTCTCGCACAGGATTTCTTAAAAAAAAAAAAAATAATAATAATAAACTTGGCTAGTAAGTACATAATTTAGTACCTAACTTGAAGTTTCAATAAGTTTTCAAGTAACAATCTTTTATTATCACTCGGAAATAAATCTTGGACCTCTGTTTTGTCATTAATCAATTACGGAGACAATTATTGAGGTCCCTACGTGAATTGGCTAAGGAAAAAGAAACAAATGTTTTGTTATTGGTTGCTAAAGACGGGGCCCGGCCCCGTACAAGACTGACGTTTGCTTCTGTAGAAAAAAGTTTTAAATTAAAAAATGTTCCATTTCCTTTGCCTCTATTCAGATTCCATCACTGCAAATGCCATATATTTATTTTACTATGGTTTTTTTAATTGTGAAAATATTACCGACGTTTGAAATAAATTATATTAAAAGAATTGAAATACTTGAATTATTTCGCTTGAACAAAGTATATTTTTAAAACTATGTTTAAATCTAATTTTCATAAAACTTATTTATAAAAATATATTCAATGTTGTATTCACACTATTTTTGGTGCTTTTGACAGTTAAATGTTGAAATTAAAATACCTACCTGTCAAATGGAATAATTTTTTTTAAATCAAGACAGTTTCATTGTCTATGGTATTTTTCAACCAATCAGAGCTCAGATATTCTCACTTGTCCTTTCTGTAATGACATAAAAGGAAAAAAAACCTTTATAAAAATTGTATTTAGGGATCATTTTGCTATAATTACATCTGCAATTTTTGTGTTTCTATTTTTTCTCTAGATGTTTTTTATAACTTTGAAACCACAAGATTTTAAGCTACTTCCTTTGTATATTCTATATAGTTGGTCACGTATTGCACCCTCCGCGTGACAATGCTGAAAAAAAAAGATCATCATTAAATTAATTGTTTTTAAAAAACACCGCGTTCTATTCTGACTTTGTTCATTATATTATTTAGATAGGCATTCAAAAATATATCAATTATTCATACATCAGTCGGTCTTATAAAAGTAAATCTTGTTGAGTGTAGATTTGCGTCATAAATGCCGTTGTTTAATCATATATTTGACGCACTACAAGTACGCAGACTAGTTTATTTATGGATTATCAGAAACTCTTGACAAAGATACCATCACGAGATTAAAGAGAACTTCAGATAATTGACGATAAATAGTACACACATTATTGCAGCAAAGGCCAAAGTTATGTACTCAAAATCAGATTAATTAACATCGCTATTGGCATGACGACCCGCCGTGGGTCCAGGCCCGGATTAAGACCACTAATGCCCTGGTACGGGGAATATCAGGAGGCCCCCCAACCCTCACCCCGTGCCCACCAAATACAAACATCTATTGTGAACCGAAAGGACCACTTCCTACATCGTTTAAGTTTATTTGAAGGAATCCTGTTCGGGATACTACCCAAATTCAAAAAAAATATTGAGAACTTAAGAGTAAAATAAATAAAAACATATCTTAAAAAGATGTATTTGTAGTACCCTAGGGTGCGGGGGCCCAAGTTTGGTCACACCGCTCAAACCACCCTTAATTCGGGACTGGTCTTGAACACCTTCATCTACCGCTATCAGTCTACTTTTATAAATTTGTGAAAATAATCACTCTTGGTCCAAAGACTTAGCTCCAAATACTATTTTGCCATTTATTTACCCGATATTTCAATCACTGTGTTTGTAAAAGTAAAACTTTGAGTCCATAGCTTTGGTCTGAATGAATAAAAAATAATCAATAAGCTATAATAGTGACCTGCCGTATGTAATGGAATTGTAACCCAAAGTAAAAATTGTTGAATAATTGCAAAGTAAAAATCACAACTCTGTCCACTTTTTAGAAATAATGTAATAATGTACCTGTAGAGAATAAAATAATTAAAGACGAAAAAGCCTATGCTGATATTTAAATAAAATGAGCTGGTAGGTATAATTAAAATCCTGAGGAAATATAAATTAATTCACTGGCAACACTGAATTGAAAAATAATTCCATTTTTAAATTCAAAATATGTCACTTGATGGAAATTTATATCTAAGGGATTTTTATAATACTGGCTGAAAATCTTGTTTTATTAAAATAATATACAAATTTTTCATTATTTTGAAAGATTTAAAAATGATATGCTTCGCAAACATTTAAACATAACAACGGTTTCACAACTACAGACTGTTTCTGGTTTATTTATTTTCAAACTATAGGCTTTGCCATCGGTTAATTAGAAGAAATATTGAAATGTCCTGCAGGCTAAAAATATTTTTTCACTGAAATTTTTTATGATAAATTATAGAACCGGGCTGGAAGTCTCATCACCACGGTAATTCTTACCTACGCAATAAAGGTAATATTTGTAGGAAGATTACAAATATTACCGATCTTTATTACTGAACCATTTTACAAAAAAAGATTATAAATTGATAGTCCCTACTCCCTATAATATTCAAAAGAAAGGACTAGGAATGGGTATTCCAGATTTTTTTTTCTCAGTAGGTATAAATCACAGTTCTATGTTGCTAGGATTTTAAGAAACCACAAATAAAATATTGGTGTACCTTTTCCCTAGTAACCCGGTCATGTGACGTAACATCTTTGATGTCCGTATCATTAGTGTTCACTTCATTCATTTTTAAATCTTCCGGAATAATGATATTGTGTTGACTTTATAGAAATATATTGTTTTATATTAAATGCTTTTAAGAAAATGTTGAAATTAGTTATAAAGATGAGAGAATATCATAGCTGTTAACATTTTAAACCATAGATAATATCAAAAGATTACAAACATAGAAATAAATTAAAAGTAAAGTTTTAAACATGCTAGATTTATGTTTTTAAATGACATTATGTATATGTAATGACAAAGATGCTTCAAGATTAACAACAAATTAAAGAGTAGTTTTAAATTATTTTAGTTTATAAAAGAAATCAAATATTTATTGGTTTAAATTAGAGGTCTCCAAATAACAGCTCGATTTTTTTGAGTTCTATAAATCTAGTGAAATTAAAGATGGAGAAATACAGCTGTTAGACATATTTATTTAAAATGAATAACACTTTTTGAAAATTTTTAAGGAAAGCTTACATTATCCTCGATATTTCATTGGTGTCATAGCCAACGTCTGGCCCAGTTCGGCTTTAGCCAAAGCTTGGCCTTGAGGCTGGAAAAGATTGGGGATCTCTAATTTAAATGGTTGCTTATGTCAACGAGCTTCTAGAAGCAGAGCTTTTTTTTTAAATAGATTTGTGACGAGGAATGCAATTCACCAACGTATTTTGCCTGGCCAGAAACAGGTATTAACATTATCAATTAATAATTCATTATTTTAATGAATTATTAAGAAGAAATTACCCAATGCGATCTGTTGAACCAGGGTCAAAGTTATTGTTTGTAGGACATGGCGTAGGCGGAGTTCGTACTTGCAATTGTTTTATTAACACAAATTTCAGTATCAACGCCTTATCTGCTTAACCATACCAGTGACTGTTTATTCGTGGACTGTACATGTTGAGGAAAATTGAGAAACTGTGGCTACCTATTCACAAACAATAGTACCTATGAGATACAGGGCATTAGCGTTCATATCATTTTAAGCATGGTTAGGCCAACATATGGATTTTTCTGGTTCCTGAAAGACCCAATACTAATTCATTGTACAATGAGATGGTTTGGAAATCTTGAAAGACTGGATGATGAACGACTAACGAAGAAAGCCTACAGAGGAAATGTCGAATGAGGGAGATGACCAAAGGAGGAACGGATAGACCAAGTAGATGAGATTGCAAAAGAATAGAACCTGCAGATTGAGAATAAGAAAAAAATATTTATGAGGAAAGTGATGAATGTTGAAGAGATGAAAGAGATATGCAAGGGTAGAAAAAAGTCGAGACACATCTGCGGCGGTATCGACCACCCATAGCCGATTGGCGGCAGGATATAGACGGACAAACAGTACAAATCCATGCTATTTTCGTGTTTAAATATTTGGATGATTTATTTGATGAGCTCTGTATCTGTGAGAATAACACATCAAAAGCCTTCCTTACACCAACTTTTTCTGCCTGAGGCTACCTTACACCAACCACTTCAGTTGAAGTTGGGGTTTCCCAACTCCCGAGGGGGTTAGTACTCATTTATTGTGAAGGCTTAGTAAACCTCGCCGTTAATTAATTTTGGATTTGAAATAAATTCTGAAACGGGAAATCTTTTCCGACACACTCGGCGGGATTCGAATCCGAGCTCTCAGCATGAAATGCAAGCACTCTAACAACGAGCTATCGACAGGCCTAGAGCAAAGAGCATAATTTAAAAATGAAATCATTATTTTGTTGTGCTCTGCCGATAACCCAACCCATGACCTTCTGATTACAAGTCCAAAGCGTGAACCTCTAGTCTCTGGTCACTCTCTCGGTACTAAGCTGCACATAAAGTGTATCTTTTTGTCTGAGTTATCCCCAAAGGGGACGCATGTGGCGATTCGGGACCTATTTAAAACAAAAAAATCTGGTTTCTTTAATGGAGTGATTTGAGTAAGTCATACATTTGATTTATGAACTTGATGGTTATCTTGATTTAAATCAACTTTCAAAGTATTACAAATAAAATTTAATTTCTCTCATTCCTCGACAATGACATTCTGCAGAATCGCAGCATCTTCCAAACAAAAAAAGATTTTCAATGTATAGGTAGATTTGCACTATCGGCAGCGCCTCAGTTCATGCAGTGGGGCATTCCACAATAGAGGGCCAGTTTCATGAAAGCTATGATCAAAAAGGGTTTTCTGTGTAGCACTTTTGGGGAACTTTCAGCTTTTTCGCAATAGAGCCGCATGTTGAATCTAAACTTTAAACATTTAATATTGTTTTAGGAAAAGAAGCAAACACCATCACTTTGCAAAAAATAAAATAAAACACCAAATAAATACAAGAGTCGGCTTACAACTAAAATATAAATTATTTAATAATGCTAGGAAAGATTTTTGTTTCCAATAAGTTGTTTGTTTTTTTCTTTGTGTAAGTAAGTAGTTATAATCAAAAAAATGTTGCCATAGCTTGTGAAATTTTAAGAATCAGTTATTTTTGTTAATTTAAATGTGTCAACACATAAACTGTGAAATTACATATTGTACAAGAAAAAAGTTAAAATGCCTGCGCTAAATTGAAACAATAAAAAATAAAAATACAATAATTGTGGCATTTTCCTTCAATTGATTTTTTGTATTAAAATTACAGTGCGCAGATGAAGAGAGATAGTGCTGACAACAGTTGATTTTAAGGAGGGCAACACTCATCCTGGATTGCGGTGCTAATGGAGACTGAAGAAAAACGCCGGATTGAAAAAATATGTTCCCGCAAGAAATTGCTAACCAAATGGTTTTTGATTGCTAAAGAGTCTTGCTATTGAAATCAGGCATACTCACTTCTCACAGAAAATTTTGGTGTATTTTGACTCATTGATGGCGATGAAGGATTTGTTAATTATAAAAATACATAATATTAGGATGATTTATTTGGCGAGCACTGTTTTTGTGTGATCACACCTCAAGAGCCCTCTGCTAGCTCGTTTGTCGCTATAGAAAATGCGAATTCTCAAGCCAGGCCCAGTTGCTGTAAAGCTGGATGGAACTTCGGTGACCGGTCTTTGGTAAAGGTATATGAAGTTTTCATTCCAAGAAAGAGCTTATTTGAAAATATAAATGGTATCTTTTTGGGATTCGAACCTACGACCTTCCATTCACGAATCCGAAAGTTACTTAGACTACGGACCAGTCGAATAGTCTATACGTTCACTTGATCAAAAAAGGTGAAATAGTCATCTATCGATATTCAGATTAAGTTTTTTACTTCTCTGTAAAGATTATTATTAATGCAGTGATTTTATTTTTTGTTATTTTATTCATAAATGTAAATGATTCTCTTTTATTTTTTATAATATTTTTATAGTCCATAAATTATATTTTGCACTCGGTGAAAAAAGAGGAAATAGTCATCTATCGATATTCAGAATAAGTTTTTTACTTCACTTTTTGGTGAAGATAATTAATGTAGGGATATTCTTTCTCCTTACATTACACCCGTACACGGATATTAATGAATTTAGATGACAGCAAAATGAGGCGCTATTACGACTGTTGATCGGCTAAATCAAACTGCTATAATGTATGTTTAATACTTTTTTATTTCTTCGACTACAACTCATTAAAATTATCTATTCAGTTGAGTTTTCGTTGAACTATCAAAAGTAATGTTACACAGGATGGTGGTGTTAAGTTCCGATGTTTGCCACGTTTATTTTACGCCGTGTGTGTCTGTATCAACGCATGCGTGGGGATATTGCTTGCAGCTTACAACACTGACCTTGAGTGTCAAATTCTAAAGTTAGCTAGCGGAGAGTCGAAGCGTTGTGTCGGACGACGCGAATTTTTATTTTTTTCCCCTTTTTCTTTATTGATGTTTTTGTGCGGAAAAAACTGAAGAATGCCGGTGTTCCACACGAAGATAATCGAGAGTATCCTGGAGCCTGTCGCCCAGCAGGTGAGCCAGAACAACTTATTTCCCTAATCAACGCGAAATATTGTGCAGACTTTCAATCTGTTTATTTTGTTTCGTTTCCCTTGCGAAATCTTATTCTGGCCCGTTCCAGAAACATCCCGACATATCAAACATAAAATAATAAACCAGTTTTGTTTGTTTTAATGAGATTTTTAATTGATTAGTCATACTTTTAGGTGTTGTTTTATTGAGAATCTCGCACGCCACTTGAGGTTAATTCCTTACCACTTTTGTCGCTAAGATATGGGCGTATTTTTATGTGTTTAGTAAGACGATCGCTGCCTTTTATGGTTCGTCTCGAAGAAACGCGACCATTTCCCGTTACTGACAACAAATTCCTCAAAAACACACGTCATTTTTATATATTTTTTCAATGTCTTAAAAAATATTAATTAAAGCATGACTCAGTTTAGAATTGTTACAAGGAAAATCCGAGTTCAAGGAAATGTGTCAGAAATGGAACGCTGCTAAATTTGAATTCAAATTTCGAATGCACTTTTATTTTTTTGGCTGTTGAATTTTCTTATTTTACCTACCTAACATTTTGTTTAATTACCTGCTTACTCCAAAAAATAATATAGGTAATCAATCATAAGAGGACCAATACTTATTTTTGAAAATTTTAAACCAATTTTAAAATGTAACCTATTTTTGAGGCCATTAAGCAGTTCTCACTCTTACGAAATATATCGTATATTTTTCGTGTTTTCCTCCGTTTTGTTTGACCTTGTTGTAAAAGAATCTTCACGTATTGTGTCATACATTGGCACACCTAACTATGTTATTGCTATCTATTTTTTCAACGTATTATGAATGTTATCAAAATCAAATATGTATTAGAAAACACCTGAGTTTCTGTTATCATGATGATTGGTGACCTATCAATGTTTTTGACGCGTTTGTCTTGAAAACTTATATTCGGACCGGTCCGTAGTCCAGTGGTAACACTTCGGACTCGTAAATGGAAGGTTGTGGGTTCCCGGCGGAACACAAAAAATATACCATTTATATTTTCAAATATGCTCGTCGCTGGGTTGAAAAATTCATAAACCTTTACCATAGACCGGTCACCAAAGGTACATCCAGCCTTACAGCAACTGGGTCTTGCTTGAGAATTAGCGCTTTGTAGTGACAACCAAGCTCGTAGAAAGTCCTGTTGATGCTCAGTTTGTAGAATGCTTGCATTCTATGCTGAGAGCAAGGGTTCGATCCCCACCGAGGGTGTCAGAAATTATTTCCCGTTTCGGTGTTTATTTCAAACCCAAAATACCGAGAACCAGCCCCCTCGGGAGCTGGGAAACCCTCACTTCAACTGAAATGGTTGGTGTGAGGCCGCCCCCCTTACCCGTTAAAATAAATAGGTCCCGAATCGCCAAATGCGATCCCTTCGGGGATAACGCAGGCAAGAAGTTGTACTATATGTGTAGCTAAGTTGCGTTGCGTGCGGAAACATTTAAGAGCACAGTCAAAATGTCCGAAAGCGTTTCACGACACAATGCCCATTTACACAATTTCCTTCCGAAGATGATCTAATCTAAATCTAAGTTGCAAAGATATGTATCATTTGAGATTCATATTAAATGCACTCCCACAAGCAGACACGCATAATTTCGCGCTCACACATGCCGCATGTGGACCTACAATATAAAAAAACCAATCTCAAATGAACATAATCCCTGCAACTCTAGCCGACCTTTCCTGAAACAGGGGTGACATTGGTAAAGTGAAACATTTTTTACAGTAGGTATGGGTGATCAGCCTCATACCAACCTATAAGTCAAGGAATGATGATCCTTTTTAATAAAGGGATTTTTTTCTTCATAGTAAAAACTCGTTCTCAGAATATATTTTCAATCAGAAAAGCCACTTCCATGCATTTGCGTTGAAAATAGGGATGGGTTGGGATCTGTTGTTGTGATATGATACTATGTATTACTGCTGGAGGTTTTACCGCAATGGAACGATCTATTGCAAAATATAGGGGTGGTCGGTGTGGAGGTCAAGGGCGCATCGGCCCATATAATCCAAAGTAGGGACCAACTTGCTCTTCATCCTTCATTGGCACTTCTATCAAAGAACTATAATCTATCTATAATCTAAGTTGCAAAGATATATTAACTTTTAAAGCTCATATCAAATGCAGGCCCACAAACAGACACGTGTAAGTACGCGCTTACAAATGCTGAATATGTACAACCAAACCTCAAATGAACATAAACCCTGAAACTTTTGCCGACTTTACCTGAAACAGGGGTGACATTGGAAAAGTGAACCGTTTTTTTCAGTATAGGGGGTCAGCCTCATTCTAACCTATAAGTCAAGGAATACAAATCTTTGCAATTTAAAATTGATTTTTCTATAAAAATATAACAATAAAAAATCATCCATTTGGCCTAAAAGTGACTATAAAAATGGGATTTAGCTACACATAATATAGTCCTCCTGGCCGCGTTCTTCCCGAAGGGGTCGCATCTGACGAGTGAAACCTTTTTACTTTTATCAGTAAGGGGGCTGGCGTTACGTCAACCACTTCAGTTGAAGTGGGGGTTTCCCAGCTCCCGAGAGGGCTGGTACTCATTTCTTGTGAAGGCTGAGTAAACCTTGCCGGTATTTTATTTTGGGTTTGAAATTAACACCGGAAACGGGAAATCATTTCTGACACCCTCGGCGGGATTCGAACCCGAGTTCACGGCATGGAATGCAAGCACTCTACCAACTGATGTGAACTGACAACATAAAAACTCATATCTCAAATGAACATAAACCTTGCTACCTTTCCCTGAAACAGGGGTGGTATTGACAAAAGTGAACCTTTTTTTCAGCAGGGGGGGTCAGTGTCACACCAACCTATTAGTCAAGGAACTTATTCTGTCTGAAAATGCTTAATATCTTTATCATAGAAAGGAGACAATGCACGAAAAAGATTATAAAATGAAATAAGTAGCAAAGAGAGAAAAAAATGGCGGTTGATTTGCAATTTTAACAAGGCATCGATTTTTTTAAACTTAAATTTCATTTAAATTAAATTTAGTTTTATTTTATTTTAAGTTTCTTAATAATAAGTGGGCATGAGGCTGACCCCTCATGCTGTAAGAACTTGGTTCACTTTTGCCAATGCCACCCCGGCTTCAGGGAGTTGCAAAGTTTGTGTTCATGTGAGGTTTGGTTTATTTTGTATGTGCGCATGCAGCATGTTTAAGCGCCAACTTACATGTGCCTGCTCGTGGGCGTACATAAAATATGAGCCTTAAATGCCAATATACATTTGCAACTTAGATTATTATAGGTTTATAGCTTGTAGTATAAAGGAGTGAGAACATGATAGATTTATTGTGTATATTTTTTGTCGTGAGTTTCCCTGTATTGTTGGTATTGACATTTGTAAAGAAAAGATGTGTACATACTCGTAATACAGCGCTTTTCCTCAAGGTGTCCATGCTTATATTTTTGCACGGAACATTTATATGAGATTGCATTTATATAAGGTGCTCCTTGCCTTACCGAAAGATCTCTGGTTTTCTCATTTGTTGTTAAGTTTCAAACGCTTATTGGGTTATTGTGCTATAATCAATTAAAAAATGTCGGTGTGATGGCCGAGGGAGACAAGTGACCGATTTTTCTAGCGTATTTGGAATAGACTAACGTTGGTTCGATCCCCGCCTGGATCCATTGCCCATGACTTGACCCTTGACCCTGGTTCAACAGATAATATAATATTAGAATGATTTATTTGGTGAGCGCTGTCTTTGTGTGTATCACACCTCAAGAGCCATCTGCGAGCTTGGTCGTCGCTATAGAAAGCGCTAATTCTCAAGCAAGACCCAGTTGTTGTACGGTTGGATGGGCCTTTCAGTGACCGGTCTTTGGTAAAGGTTTATGAATTTTTCAACCCAGCGAAGAGCACATTTGGAAATATAAATGGTATATTTTTGTGCGCCGCCGGGATTTGAATCAACAACCTTCCATTTGCGAGTCCGAAGTGTTGCCATTGGACTACGGACCGGTCCAAAAAATGCCAACAACAACAAGTACCTTCATTTGACACCACGTAAGTGAAAGTTTCCCGTTTTGGATCAAAATATTTAGTCACCCTGGCTATTATTTAGCTCTTATATACTTTTTACAGACTTACCTAGACGATGTACCACTATTGTGTGCAGTTACTAAAATGCCATTTCCGTTTCGCGCCCCACGCCATCCTAAATATCGGAATTTGACATTTTGAAAAGCATTTTAATGCAACATGTTTTTCGCGTGGAAATGCTAAGTTTAACCTGTCTCATTTTTGCCAATATATATATTTACATGAATATTGCATTCACATTACCTTTGCGGTCTATAATCTGAAATATTAGCATTTTTTTGGGATGATTTATTTGCGCGGCGCCCTTTTTGTGTGAATCCTCAAATGGCATTAGGCTGACCAGTGACAGCCCACACAAATTGTTTAGTTTTGCCACTGTCACTCCTGTTTCAGGGAAATGCGGCACGAGTTGTAGAACTTACGTTTGAGGTCTGAGTCGATTTTTTCCTTAGCTTCTTCCCTCTTTAACTGAAAGAAATTGGAGTAAGGCCCCATTGGCATTTTATTGATTGAAGTGGTTTCTATAATCTATAATCTAAGCTGCAAAGATATGTTAACATTTAAGGCTCATATGAAATGCATGCCTACAGACAGGCACATGTAGGTTCGCGCCTACATATTCTGCATGTGTGCTTACAAATAAACAAAACCTCACATGAACATAAACCTTGCAACTCCTGCCGCCGTTCCCTGAACATTGGCAAAAGTGAACCGATTTTTACAGCACGGGTGGTCAGCCTCCGTTTTTATAATTCTGTAACTAAAGGTTTAGGGTATGAAACACTCTAAGATTCACACTTCATGCGCACTCCCGAAACCGGAAAAAGTAGAAATGTGTCGTGTATATTATATTGTTGCTGTGTCGTCTTCACGTGTCCCCAGGTGGGACCCACCCACACCCGCCCGGTTCACCAGTGCGGCTCAGTTGTGCAAGCATTTATTTATGTATATTCTTTGTATAATATTACGGGCAGTGTGCCCCGCACATTGACTTATGATATCTGTCGACTAGACATTATTATAACTAACAGGGGCGTGCATCCCATACAGGCACACGCGCCAAAAGGTAGGCAAAAAAAGTATGGTAAAAAAAACATTTGATAAAATTTGTAATAAACCTACCATGAAATGAGGCTATCAGGGCAATAGTGGTGTATTCCACAATTTCGGCTAAGTGGCGTTTTGGCGTAATTTTCATCCATATCTACCAAATCAGAAGTGGTGTAAGATATTTTAGCTATTGAATAAGAGCCACCACTTCTGATTTGGTAGATACTACGATAAGGAATGAAAATTATGCCAAAACGCCACTGAGCTGAAATTGTGAATTACACCACTATTGCCCTGATAGCCTCAAATATTGGTAATAAGTACCATGAAATATTTGTACTTTGGTCTATGGTATTTTGCAACCAACTTCATGTCAATGTTAACTGTTTCCTTTCTCCTTCTTCTCTCTCGAAACTTGACAGCAACAACATGTCCGTTCGCTCTGATCTACTGTAATCAACTGTCACTGTGTGATATTTTTAAATTAATAAGTTCAATAAACATTTCAAACAAAGTAAAACAAACATTGCAGTTGTTATTTTAGTGATTCAAACAAAATCCAGTGACCTAACAGAACAATGGCTCATTTCGGCCACCATTCAAGCTTGATATTTAGATTTAAATTTAAAATTTAAGTTCGATTGGTGCCATCGTTAGCACTTAAGTCAATTTCAAATGAGTTATTTTAAAGGGATGGGAGAAAATATGTATTCTGAAATGTATTTGCTGATACCCTATGCACGCGCCTGTTGACAAAAATATACATTATATACCTGTTTCAACTTACTTACGAAAATGATCATTAGTAAAAAAGAGAGCAAAGAACTTCATAGTTGCATAATTACATGTGTACAAAAAAACTCAGGCGAATGTAAAAATGTTCCTAGAAAGTTGGTACTATTGCGAACCAGTCCGAATATAGCTAGAGTTGACAAATAACACGCGTTATAAATATTTTGATCGCTAAAATTGACGAATTTTAAAGGAAAATGATGCGTTACAATTGGGTGTCGAAACACATAATGGATTTGGACAAAATGGCCTTATTTCGTAATGTCACCCCTGTTTCAGGGAAGGACGGCAAAAGTTGCAGGGCTTATGTTCATTTGAGATTGGGTTTTTATATTGTAGGTCCACATGCGGCATGTGTTAGCGCGAAATTATACATGTCTGCTTGTGGGAATGCATTTAATATAAATCTTAAATGATATATATCTTTGCAGATTAGATTAGATTACACCACTGCAACGTTTGACAGGACTGAGACAGATGTGGGCTATAGTATGTATCAATGCAGTAAGTTAGTTTCTGCTCCTCTGTGTTATTACTCAATGGCCACGCACGATGTTGCGTCACGGCGACACTGCTACACACTTTTTCCTCTCTGTAGCGATTGTTAGGAAAACATAAATATTATATCGCCACCTCAAAGGTAAAACTGAACAACTGCTGATTCACTGATTTGAGAAATCGCGGATAAAACATTTTATCGGTTGTAACTTCTCATAGTAAGTCTATGTATAATCTTAGCTGCAAATATAATATGTTAACATTTTAGGCACATATTAAATTCATGCTCACAGAAAGGCACATGCCGGTTCGCGCCTACACATTCTGAAATTAAAAACTCTTGCCGCCTTTCCCTCAAAGCGGGTAGGCATTGAATAAAATGAACCAATTTCTACATCACGGGGGGTCAGTCTCATACCAACCTCTCAGTCAAGGAGTGAACTAATTATAATGAAATGCAAACCTCACAAGAACATCAACCTTGCAACTCCTGCCGCCTTTCCCTCAAAGCGGGGTGGCATTGGATAAAATGAACCAATTTCTACAGCACGGGGGGTCAGCCTCATACCAACCTATCAGTCAAGGAGTGAACTAATTATAATGAAATACTTCTAAACTACGGGTTTTTGCAGTTTTTTAGTGTTTTCGCTGTAATAAAATATGAAAAATGTGCATTTATCGGAGAAACGCATGTTAGCTTAATATGTCACTTATTCAAAGGTGTTCTTATTTTTTTATACACAAAAAATTTCAACTTTGTTTTATTCCCCTGTTATTTGCGAAAACAAAGTTGAAGTTTTTTATGTATAAAAAAATAATAACACCTTGTAGACGCTTTCCACAGCGTTTCACAAAAATATTTCGTAAGTTTATCACTTATTCAGTTTTACCTTTAAGGTGTCGATTTACCCCACGCACTATTTAAAATTACCTGGATACTCGAGTCTTAAATCAGTCCATCATCATCATCATCATGAACTCTACAGTCCACAGATCACATTCTTCCCTGATCTGTGCTACAGTCCACGGCTGGAAGTCTCATCCCCACGGTAATTCTTACCTACCGAATATCGGTAATATTTGTATGAAGATCTGTCAATCCAAGATGGCCGCAAGTGAACAGCTGATTAGTCTTCTTACAAATATTACCGATATTCGGTAGGTAAGAATTACCGTGGTGATGAGACTTCCAGCCCTGGGTAGACCTTGGCTGGATCCAGAATTCTCCAATCTCGCCGTGAAGAGGAACGCAATTCACCAACCTATTTTGTCTAGCCAGGGACATATGTTGAACCAGGTTCAAAGTTGTTGTCGATAAGACACGGCGCAGGCGGGGTCCGAACTTGCGATTGTTTTAATAACGCCAATTCGAGTGGCGACACCTTATCCCTCGACCATACCAGCGATATTAGTTATCTCTCACCTTAGTTGAATCAGTCAATAGGTTCAATGTCAACAGTACCCTTAGTACGAGTTGCAAAACTTGAGTAATATAAAGTTTACCCCAATTATTAAAGAGTGATTTCCCCCAAAATCTGCCGTTTTTGTTTGTTTGAACTTGATTTTTTTCATCACTGTAACTCTTTTGCTAAGACCATTAAGTGTAAGAAACAATAAACGGCAGATTTTGGGAGAAATCACTCTTTAATATTTTCCGTAAACTTTACTTTTATCAAGTTTTGCAACTCGTACTAAGGGTACAGTTACAAAGATATAATACATTAAAGATTTATATTACATGCATTCCCTTTTGTATTCCGTCCTGTCTTCAAATAGACACGGTAAGATCTAACAAAGGCGGGACGAGACTTTCACCCCAGTAATATGCAACGTGACTAAGCTACACATATAGTGTAACTTCTTGTCTGCGTTATTCCCGAGGGTTCGCATGCGGCCTTCGGAACCTATTTATTTTTACGTGTAAGGGGGCCGGCCTCACAACAACCACTTTCATTTGAAGTGGTGGTTCCCCAGCTCCCGGGGGGGCTGGTTCTCATTTCTTGTGAAGGCTGAGTACACCTTGAGATCGAACCCTTGCTCTCGGCATGGAATGCAAGCATTCTACCAACGGAGCTTTCGACCGGACTTTTTACTAGCTTGGTCGTCGCAACAAAGCGCCAATTCTCAAGCAAGGCCCAGTTGCTGTAAGGCTGGATGGACTTTTTGATGACCGGTCTTTGGTAAAGGTTTATGAATTTTTCAACCCAGCGAAGAGCAAAATATTTGAAAATAGAATTGGTATTTCTTCTTAATAATACTTACTTTAAAAACAAAGTAATATTTTTTTATTTGAAACACTTTTTTTCACTCATTTATTTTATTTTTTATGTACAAACGTTTTCGGTCATCTATTGACCATCATCAGGTAAAAAAATATGTCAAATATATTGAAAATTTGAGAATTAAAAAATTGGAAAATTTGAGTGGAAAAACAGTGTTTCAAATAAAAAGTATTACTTTGTTTTTTAAGTATTTTTAAAAGAAGGAATTACCAATGAATTTTCACAGTTTTAATACACAAACCATAAAGAATATAATAATTGGTACATTTTTTTGTGGTCCACCGGGATTCGAACCCACAATCTTGCATTTACGAGTCCTGAGAAATATTCAAAATTAAAATATCAATCAAAGTTGTAGTCCAGTCGATAGCTCAGTTGGTAGAGTGCTTGCATTCCATGCCGTGAGCTCGGGTTCGAATTCCACCGAGGGTGTCAGAAATGATTTCCCGTTTCGGTGCTTATTTCAAACTCCAAAAAAATACCGGCAAGGTTTACTCAGCCTTCACAAGAAATGAGTACCAGCCCCTTCGGGAGCTGGGAAACCCCCGCTTCAACTGAAGTGGTTGGCGTAAGGCCGGCCCCCTTACCTGTAAAAATAAATAGGTTCAACTCGCCACATGCGATCCCTCCGGGGATAACGCGGCAAGAAGTTACGCTATATGTGTAGCTTAGTTGCGTTGCGTTTATGTGTAACCATTGGACTGCGGACCGTTCAGTAATCTTGGGGAAAAATCGTCGTTATGTATGAGTGTTTTTTATGAATTACGAAAGCTGTCGCAGCGGAGTTATGAATGGACAATGACGCTGCATATAACGTCATTGTTCACCCACAACGTTCAGTTCTTCGCTCCAGCACGAGCAGTCACTTGAACTGCAGAAGGTCAGGCGCCCCAACTAATCACTCACTGAATATATGTAGCCATTCTGTCGCTAAAAACCTACACGGAGCGCTAACCGATCTATAATAATCAAAGTTGCGTTATCTATAGTCCGGTCGATAGCTCAAATTGGTAGAGCGCTTGTATTCCGTGCCGAGAGCTCGGGTTCGAATCCCATCGATTCGGTGTTTATTTCGAAACCCAAAATAAAATACCGGCAAGGTTTACTCGGCCTTCACAAGAAATGAGTACCAGCCCCTCGGGAGCTGGGAAGCCCCCACTTCAACTGAAGTGGTTGGCGTAAGGCAAGCCCCCTTACCTGTAAAAATAAATAGGTTCCACTCGCCAGATGCGAAACCCTTCTGGAATATAGCGGCAAGAAGTTGCGCTATACGTGTAGCTTAGTTGCGTTTTGCGTTGCGAGAGAGCATTTATTTGGTAAGCGCTGTTTTGGTATGAATCACACCTCAAGAGCCCTCTGCGAGCCTGGTCGCTATAAACAGCACTAAGCTACACATATAGTGTAACTCCTTGCCTCGTTTTCGCCGAAGGGGTCACATGTGGCGAGTGGAACCTAGGAACTTATTTAGTTTTACACGTGAGGGGGCTGGCCTACGCCAACCGCTTCAATTGAACTGGGGGTACTCATTTCTTGTGAAGACTGAGTAAACCTTGCTGGTATTTTATTTTCTTTTTTTTTTCTTTTTAAGAAATCCTGTGCGGGAGACTCCCTAGATTCTAGAGACTCTGGGTCTATGACACTTGGTGTAGTGCCGCAGAGGTGTACGAGCTTGGTCGTCGCTACAAAGCGCCAATACTCAAGCAAGACCCAGTTGCTGTAAGGCTGGATGGACCTTTGGTGACCGGTTTTGGTAAAGGTTTATGAATTTTTCAACCCAGCGAAGAGCGAATTTGAAAATATTAATGATGTATTTTTGTGCTCCGCCGGGATTCGAACCCACAACCTTCCCATTCAGAGTCCGCAGTGTTACCACTGAGCTACGGACCGGTCAAATGAAAAAAAAAAAAACTCATTTCTGACACCTTCGGTGGGATTCGAACCCGAGCTCTCGGCACGGAATGCAGGCACTCTACCAACTTAGCTATCAACCGTCTACAGAATGCGCCTATTCTCAAGCAAGACCCGTGTTTTTTTTTAGATCTGTTTATGGTGACATGGTGACATTTTTAACTTTATAATTTAGATAAAAAATCAATAAACACGCCTGATTTTTTAAATTGGTGTGATTCATTTACTGAGACCATAAAGTTTAGGAAACGCATTTTTTATAAGATGAAAAAAAATGGTACACTTTGCCAATGCATCCCTGTTTCAGGGAAGGTCGGCAAGAGTTGCAGGGCTTATGTTCATTTGAGATCGGAAACTTATACGTGTCTGCTTGTGGGAATGCATTTAATATGATGATAGACGCCAGGTTAAGGGTACAGAGCGCTCGTAAGATTAGTATGCTCATTGGGTAGTTGGCAAGGCCGCAGTAGGTTGGCGCTTAGATCTCACCACTCGGCCGATAGAGAGTTGCTGAGTTCGATCCCACGTGTTACATTTAAGGCAATGTGGGTTAGCTATGTGACCGTGCAGGCGACTGCCATAATATCACCCAGCACGGTCACTGTGACATTTCATATTTATTTCATTTTCCTTGTTTCTGGACTAATCTATAATCTAAGTTGCAAGAATATATTAATTTAAAGCTCTCAGATGTATGCAGTATGCCCACAAACCAACACGTGTAGTTCGCGCTTACAAATGCTGAATGTGTACCTACTTACAAATAAAATCCAAACCTCAAATGAACATAAGCCCCACAACTTTTGCCGACCTTCCCTGACACAGGGGTGACATTGGCAAAGTGAACCATTTTTTACAGTATGGGTGGTCAGCCTCATACCAACCTATAAGTCAAGGAAATGATAATAAAATAATGCTTCCGATTTATATAGCGCCTTTTTGTGAGTACTGGAAGTCTCATCACCACGGTAATTCTTACCTACCGAATATCGGTAATATTTGTATAAAGACTAATCAGCTGTTCACTTGCGGCCATCTAGGATTGGCAGGTCTTTACCTGTAAGGTAATAGGTTTCAATAAGAGTTGCATGCTACACGGCCTGCTGATAATGCTGGGGAGATGTTTTCCGGATGTTTTCATCATTGCACTTTCACGCTGAAGAAGCCCATCGTAGACATGGGCGAAACGTCCGGTAGCTGCAGCTCCCATAGACCACGGCAACACATTCCGGAAAACATCTCTCTTGCATCACATAGGTTTCACTTACCGCATGCAAGCCTTTCGGGGAAAACGCGGCAAGGAGTTACACTGCATGTATTGCTTAGTTGCGTTGCGTACTTCGAAGACAAAATGACTGTGTTATGAATAAATGAGAATATGAGAGTGAAAATACAAAGGAGTACAA
Source organism: Agapetus fuscipes (assembly GCA_951799405.1). Taxonomy (NCBI): domain Eukaryota; kingdom Metazoa; phylum Arthropoda; class Insecta; order Trichoptera; family Glossosomatidae; genus Agapetus; species Agapetus fuscipes. The sequence goes on along the minus strand of OX637343.1, from coordinate 5,478,467 downwards.
CTAGATGGTTCGGGCATCTAGAAATAATGAATCTCGATGTTTCTACTGTAGGTAGGCAATTAAAAAAAGTAGCATTAGTAAGAAAAAATACGTAGGTAGTTACTGGTGTATTGACTTAGGGATGGGCGATATGTATATCGATATCGACTCCTTAAAGGTAAAAATAAATAGGTGACATATCAAGCTAAAATGAGATTCTCAGATCAATGGACATTTTGTCTTATTTTCTACGAAAGAAAACACTGAAAAAGTGTAAAAGGCCTGTAGAATAGAAGTTTTTCATAATAATAATGAACCCTTCGTTATATTAACTTACAATTTTACATAGAAATTACGCCTAATAAAATGTGTAATCCACGATTTCGCTAATCAGCGAAATGGCACTTATTCATTTTTACCTTTGAGGTGGTGATACATCAAAGTATCGATATATTTAAAAAAAAATGTGTTTTTCGATATTCAAAATATCTTATATTCGTTAGGGTTTGGTGGTTCACACAGTGAATGTTCATTGTATTTATTTAAAAAAAAAATACGCTGTTGTAGTTAACTTTTAAAATTTTAGTTTTTGCTCAAATATTTTCGCCTTAAAAGGCATCTTCAGGAACAGTCACTTCAACTGTGTATTTTTTTAAAATAAATGAAAAATATCGATATTTGTTCCAAAGTATCAGTTACAGTTTTCTTATGAAATGTGTTTTTTACCTCCCTTGAGATGACTTTTTTTGGAAGCTAAAAATTTTGAGCTTTGCAAAACGCGTGCCTACCTTTCCCCCCCAGTCGACGGAGTTTTTTTTGAGACTTAGAGAGAGAGCATATTGGTATCGATATTTATTATTATATTTTTCCCATTTGCCCATCACTATTATTGACTCCCATGATGTCCTTTTACACAATTATATACTGGCAATAACGAACGTTGTCCAAATATACCACGTTTGTCCAAACACTGTCCAAAACGGGTAGCGGAGAGTTCTAGAAATGGGCATACCTACACGTGTTAGTGTTACCACTTGCGTGAATATTTTTATCAGACTAAATTTGGTGTCTTCATTCTCGCGAATGGAACGAAAAAAATGGCGGTTGATTAGCAATGTTGGCGGCTAATGTTTTATTTATCTCAAAATGTTCTAGAACAAAACATACAAATGTAACTATAATTGTCAATTTTATATGTTCACATGCAGCATGTGTCTATATATAATCTATAGTCTAAGTTGCAGGGATATATTGGCATTTAAGTCTCATATATAATGCACGCCCACAAGCAGACGCATGTAAGTTACCGCTTACAAATACTGCATGTGTACCTACCTACAAAATAAATCACACCTCACATGAACATAAACTTTGCAACTCCTTCCGCCTTTCCCTGAAACCTAGGTGGCATTGGCAAAAGTGAACCAACTTTCTACAGCATGGGAATCAGACTCATATCAACTTATTTGTCAAGGACGAATATGTGTAGGTACTCACAAAATTTAGCCTGAAAAAAAAACTGATATGGAACCCGGTTCCTTTTGTATTCTGGTTCACCTTTTCATCTCTTGCATCCCGCGCTCCTTGTTGAGAAAAACAATGATCGTGTCTATCCGGTGCTGCGTCAATTTTCATGTTACTTATTCGATCAACCCATTATTTTCACGGTCACTTGACGTTTTTAATTCATGCCCAAATTAAATTCGTGTAATTGCACCATTAAATAAAAAAAATCCATAATTTTAAATTGGTTCGGTAGGTATGTATAAATTGTAGAAACAATGGGACTGGCTGGCTACAAATCATTCCCAACAGCCATTCAATTTGTCATTCAAATTTGGAACATGATGATATTATTAACGCATATCTGTCTCTTTCACCCTTGCGTGTGATTCCATTTGAATTCGGAACATCTCTGTCTCAGTCGCACTGTTTCAATGGAGAGATTGCGCATTTTCTGGAAATATTTTTTTCTTGTCGTCTTAGTCTACCGAAGCATAAGCCATTCGTTTTTTTCTCAAAATTCGCAATATTTACCGAGTAATTAATTTTCAAAAATGGCTTTGTTCGCTTTCGGCTAAAACGGAAGTCGGCCATTTTAAAACCGGATGGGGTGGCTTTTATTGTCTATGATGAAACTTGGCAATTTTTAAAAGGTTTTAAAAGTAAAATTTCCTTGTTACAGTTCACAGTGAGTTGTATTGTATTTATTACACATTAAAATGGACTTTCACAAAGTAACTGCCGAAAATAATATAAATAAATAAATAATATACCTACCTAAGCTTGGCAATTTTGTCGGTAGCCATCAAAATACTATTTTAAAAAGCAATAAGTTGACTTTTCATAGGGATGGGATAATGAAAAAAAAACAATTACAAAACGATATTTTCAAACACTATCGAAATATTTCGACGAAAATAAAAATCGAAAAAAAACAACATTTTCGAAAAATGTATCGGTCACGTGTCCATATTTTGAAAATTTCGAGTGTTGAAACGACTATCAAAAAACATCAAAATTTCTGGAAAAAAATACCGGTCGCTGGTACAGGAAAACACCATCGCAAGGGGAAACGGGTTAGTACGCGATTTGCAGTGTTACCGCCCACGAAGCAAGAAACGCATTTGAAGAAAAAAACACCATTTTTGATTCTCCGAAATCAATATGAATATATCGATAGTTAAAAAAATTCAGCCATACGTACTTTTGAGATTTGGGAAAATATCGATATTTCGATTCTATTGAAACGTGCTTCAAAACAATATAAAGTCGCTAGCGGAGAATATTTCCAACAAATAAGATGGTATGGAATGAAAAGGTAGGGAGGGGTGGAAATTCATTTAAAAAATCATGTTTATGTAAATGTGTGCCTGGCGACGAACACTTTCAAAACATTTTTGTTGTTCAAAACCATTAGGGAGAGGTAGAAACACATTTCAAGAAACAATTTATTGTCGAAATATCGATATTTTTAATATCGAAGAAAATATCGATTTTTTTTACAACGAGATTAATATAATGCCCATCCCTAATGACGAACGTCAATATTCCGCAAATTTTGTTTGTTGTAAATTAAAAAAAAACAACAAAAATAAAGTGAATCAGGGGCCTGTATTTTCAACGTAGCCTCATCCCGTTGTATATTAAGGCATAAGGAATGAAATTTTGCACGGTTCGTGGCCTAAGTGCAAAAACCCCTCATGACTCAAAGGTAAGTTGTTTTAAGATTTTACCAGGTGTGTGTGAGTATTTATTATGCTATTTAGTTGAAAACTCACGCTGTGAGTAACAATTATGAAATTATTTGTGTCAGGATTAAGCATTTACCATGTTTGTTGATGAATGTAATTTTTGAGGTTATGTTTTTTTTTTCTCATTTTTTCCTTCCAGCAAACATGAATTTTTACTATCTGTAGTTTAGCCAAACCTGTTTGTGAAACCATTCCAGATTAAAATCAACTGAATGTCTAAATATAAATCTAAGCTGCAAAAATACATATCATTTAAGATTAAGATTCATATTTAACGCATTCCCACAAGCAGACATGTATAATTTCGCGCTGAAACATGCCGCATGTGGACCTAAATATAAAAACCCAAGATTTGGAGTTCTTCACTTCGGGTGGCAGTCTGTTCCACTCCACCGGACCCGCAACACGGAAGCACGGTCTCCAAAATTTGTATGGATCTAACGGTGCGGCTGAACCAAATTGATTGCACCATCAGCCGCGGATCTGAGTGTCACCCATCTCAACAGGCGAAATCATGTCAGTCAGATAAGGTGGAGCCAAGCCATTGATGGCTTTATATACCATCTAGCACTAGGCGAGCATGACCACCTGATGGTGCTGGAGAGTTTGCTTTGCGGGATCTATTGCTGTGGTTTGTAGGAGCTGGAGCTTCCAAACATTTCACCCATGTCTACGATGGACTTCTTCAGCGTGAAGTTGAAGTGATGTTGATGAATCTGTAAGTTTCTTCACCTTCACATTTCACCTACAAGCTGAAGAAGCCCATGGTAGACATGGGCAATACGTCCGGAAGCTCCAGCTCATACTAAACCTGAGCAACAGATCCCGGAAAGTAGCTCTCCAACTATAATCATTGTTTTGATTGTTTGTTTACAGATTTCGAGAGTGAGGAAGATGTAGCAGAAGACAAGCCACCCTGTCAGGCAGATAATCCGTACCCACAGTAGGCCTGAAGGGACCTGAAATAATGGAGCTGAAGAAAAATATCTAAAATGACTTAGACAGTAGAAAACATCCAAAATCATCTCGCCACCTTCCCATTGAGGATTTTCAGGGTGCCTTTCAAGCATGGAAGATACATCTCTGCAAGTATACTGATGCAGGAGTTGAGTATTTTGAAGAATTTTCAGCATTTGCGCACATTGCATCAATTAATCATAGCCGTGAGCTTGGGTTTGTATCTCACCGAGGGTGTCAGAAACGATCTTCCGCTTCGGTATTTATTTCAAACCCCACAATAAAATACCGGCAAGGTTTACTCAGCCTTCACAAGAAATGCGTACCAGCCCTCTCAGGAGCTGGAAAACCCCCACTTCAACTGAAGTGGTTGGCGTAAGGCCGGCCCCCTTACCTTTAAAAATAGAAAGGTTCAACTCGCCGATCTATTTTCCCCAGAGAATGTGCATTACTATAATAATGTAAAAAATCTTTGCAACTTAGATTAGATTAGATAGAACGACTCTGCTTGTTGTCATTCAAATATACAAGCTCAGTTAACGATAACCAGTTTTGATAAGGCTGGATCAACCTTTGTGATGGGTCTTGCTAAAGGCACCCAAATATTCAGCCCAGAGCATTGCTGAAATTCAAAAATATTTTTTGAGGATGAAAATGTTGGTTTGTGGGCATACATCTGAGAGCTTTAAATGAATATATCCTCGCAACTTAGATTATAGATTATAGGGGATTTGGGATTTGAAATATTACAATTTATCTCCATGTAGTTACATTTACTTAAAAGTGTTTCTCTTTCTTTCCAGACAAATATTACATTGTACGTCAAAAATGCAGAACACGTCTCCGCAGGTATAACGACACGGGAAGATATATTAATGAGTTTCAGGCATTTGTACAGTTTACATCAATAAAATTATTTTTTCCCAGAAAAAGCGATTTATTTCATTATGAACCTTGTAATATGAGCTTTACAAAATAAGGATTAATGAAACATAATGAGAAAAAAAATTGGACGAGTAAACCCAAAACTAAAAGCAGATTCCTACTTCAGTCATCAAAATAGAAGTGCTAAAGGTTCAAATCTTGAATGATCAGTTCCCATCCTTGTTTTGTGAACTGTAAAAACCATTATATCAGTAGAAATCATCCTCAAGGCGAGTTATAAAAGCGCGACGGCTTTCTTCGTTATGGAACTGGCTGAAAATACGTTGCACTGTCCTCATCTTCCTTCATTCTGTGGTGGGGGGGTAAGTGTGACAGGGGGTGGTAGCGATGTGGGGACTTAGTGACTTGGTTCTCTTCATCCACCTCTAACGCCGCAGTATACGCCTTCTTTTTCATTTTATGTTCAGGTGTCATCTATTGTTGCATAGCCTGTCTTTCCTCATGAACAAAGCCAATGGCTTCTGTAAACATCTGGAAAATACATTTATATACATTAGTTAGGTTCTGTATTCATTTGGAGGTTTTTTTTTAAATATATAGATTTCATATAAACACCTTCCACAATAATTAAAATGACAATGATAGGTGTGTAAAAGGAACCATAACCTCAATATCACAGTTGGACAACGTGATGTTTAATCCTATTTGAAGACTAATACTGCGTGGAATTATTACATTATTGTTATGCAATACACGAATTTTCAAGAAAACAGCATAAATAACCCAAGCTTGCCTCTTAAAAACGAAAAAAGACTTACCTTTGAGTCTTGACATTTACATCTCTAAACTGCCGTTGTATGATAAAAAATCCAGCACTATCTCATTGCTTATTGATAAAATTTTATGCGACTGCACTTTTGCGTACCCTACATCCATTTTTATCCATTCAAAACAAAATAGTCGATTAAAAAAATCCGAGATGTTGACATAGGATTGACGTTTCGGTGTGTAAGATTTTACCGACAGCCAACAGTGGTGCCAACTCAACGCTGGTCATAAAGCCCAGTGACGGTTTTATCACTATCAGCGCCCTGGGCAAGATTTCTTAGGCGCCCTTATCCATGGTCGCTAGCAGAGAACGTACTCATATTTCATCTCTCAAAATCATCGTCGACGGGAGGAGGGGGGTTAGAGATGCTATTTCCAAATTTATATGGCGCCTTAATACCTAGCCTATGGCGCCCTATTTTACCTGGCGCCCTGAGCGGTCGCCTTACCTCGCCTTACCCTAGCGCGGAACAGATTTCACGACCCCTCCAATCACAGAGCGTTTCGTTTTGAGCTATCTGGAACACGTTTTCTTTTGCGAATTAAAATATGAAAACTAAAATTTCCTCATTTCCCACCAGGCTCATCGGGTTCAGGACAAAATACTTTACACATTTCAAGTATTACTTTTGAAATCCCTGACACGCGCAATCTCTCCATTCGTTCTAATTTTTAAATTAATTACCTAACGAACCAGTTGGTGTTGGGGTAGAAAAAAATAGTTTTACCTTACCATTTTACTTTTAACATACCTATCTATGTTTTTAAAATCATACATATCTATTTGTATTTTTAAAATAGACTCGGCAAAATAATTGCCTTAGAAAAGTCGTGAATATTTTGTTATTTACCGGTTGATAGCTTAGTTGGTAGAGTGTTTGCTTTCCATTCCGAGAGCTCGGGTTCAAATCCCATTGATGTTGTGAGTAATGATTTCCCGATTGGGTGTTTATTTGAAACTCAAAATAAAATACCGGCAAGGTTTGCTAATCTTAACTAGAAATGAGTACCGGCCACCTCGGGAGCTCGAAAACCTCCCAAATCAAATGAAGTGGTTGGCGTAAGGTTGACCCCCTTACCTGTTAATTTAATCAATAGGTTCACTCGCCACATGCGACCCCTTCGGGGATAACATGGATAGAAATAACACTAGATGTGTAGGTTAGCTGCGTTGTTTTACCTTTAAAGTATCGGTATATTCTGGCATATGGCCATTTTTATTTTGTCATATGGCAAGCTTTCACAATAAATAAGAACCTTCTTATCAAATCATGTGGCTGGTGTAAGACTTACCCTGAAAGGAGTATGTACCTTCGCCACACCATTGCTAATATTTCGTACAAAGACTTGTGAGAAGTCGCAAATGCGTGTGCGCGTATAATTCTAATTTTGAATTTTCCCCGTGCTGCGCGCCCTTTCGATTGTTTGGAACTAATTTGAAACTGTGGCGCGCACCGGAAGTAGACGTTCTAAATTTAAATTTGCGCGGGCGCTCTGGCGCGAACAACATGGCCGGTGTGTTAACATAATTAAACAAACTGAAATTGCAACATTTAACGTGTTATATGTCTTTTATATCAATCGATGGGTATTTATCAATTCAATTGTTGATTGGTGTAATTCTAATGTGATTTGATTGTATTCCCCAGGTCTCCAGGCTGGTGATCCTCCATGAAGAGGCCGAGGATGGGAACGCCATGCCGGACCTCAACAGGCCGGTGCAGGCAGTGTCGCATGCCGTCAACAACCTCGTCAAGGTACGTGCCAATCACCAAGCTGCGCGGGGGGTGCAATACGTGACCAACAACATATTAACTATAAGATTGCAAAGCCTTCTTCTTACTCAGCCTTTCTAAGGTAGTGTTACGAACTAAGGATTTGAAGGACCCACGCGCGCCTGAACCTGTAGATACACTAGTGTGTAGAACAATCTGGCTCTAGTATGATGGAAGTAGTAAAGTACATAGAACGGCGATCTGGTTTGAGCGAGAGATCGAATGATCTGGAATATGCAAGAATGATTCCTTTTTTATTTTACCTATATATACTGCAAAGGGCATCAGTTGATTAGTTGCATTCAACATTCGGACGTGAATACCATATACTCAGAGATTATCAATTATTGTAACTTGTTAACCAAACCGTATAAAATAAATAATTGCAGTTTAATTAAAGGAGAACTCCAGTAAAATCATAACAGTGGAAATGGCCTATTTAAGAGGAATGACAGGTAAGAGTCTGAATGATAGGGTCCGAAATTACTGGGCTATTAACGAGAGAATGTGAGAGTGAAAGTACAAAGAGTTGAATGAGATGGTTCGGCATCTAGGACCAATGAAGAAATCCTCCACAAAAATACCTTTCTGCCAACCATTAACAGAGACAGCTTATGTACTTCGGTCACATGAGGAATGAGAAATACCGCCTTCTCCATTTTATCATGCAGGGTAGGATTGAGGGGAGAAGAACTCAAGGACGCGGAAAAATATCGTGGCTGAAAACCTGCGACAAGTCCCTACTTCGATCCGCAGCATGCAAGATGAAAAAAACTATGACGATTGCTGATCTTCAATGTAGGTGGCATCAAAAGAAGAAGAACATTTAGGAAGCATTAGCGATGAAACACTGGGAAAAATAGGGTACAAAGGGAATGCCAAAAGGAGGAAGAAAATAGATTTATCATATAAGCGGGATTTCAAATATCTGGAATCTCCAGTGAAAAAAAAAAAGAGTTTGATTTAGGAGAGTGATGAATGTCGTGGAGATGAAGGAAGTGCGCAAGGATAACACCTTCTCTCAGGGTCAGTCTCCCCTCCACTGACCCACGCCCTGTATATCCATCCCATCCGGGGATGTGTCACAGGACATGCAAAAGTTATGTGAGATACGAGTGGCAGAAGGCCCTCCCGAGAAGCTACACTTTGCCAAGTGTTTGCACAAAGCAAAGGAGGCTCAGAAATCACTGAAAGGTTATAGCCGTGAGGGTTTGGGGCTCGAGGATTTTAAATTTACAAACAAAAATGCAAAGTGATTCTGAGCGTCTTAACATGTGACTTAAGGCCTAAATTCGAGATGTTACTACTGAGACTGTTCGGGAGGCGCTCTCCTGACTAAGTGGCCAACCACCATAGAGATGGGAAAGAAAAAAGAAAAGAAGAAAGAATGTCGGTCTAATAAGACCGGCGAGTTCTCGCCATAGCTGGCAAAAAACTTTAAAAAAGCCTCAAAATGGATTTCTAATCTAATCTAATCTAATCTAAGCTGCAAAGATATATATCATTTAAGATTTATACTAAATGCATTCCCACAAGCAGATATGTATAATTTCGCGCTAACACATGCCGCATGTGGACCTACAATATAAAAACCCAATCTCAAATGAACATAAGCCTTGCAACTCTTGCCGTCCTTCCCTGAAACAGGGGTGACATTGGCAAAGTGAACCAATTTTTATATTATGGGTGGTCAGCCGCATAACAACCTATAAGTCAAGGAACATACATGACAAATTACATTTTTTAAAATCAAAGAATAAAAATAACAATATATACATGGACATAAAAAACTAAATCATAAAACCAAATTCACTTTAACAAACCCTAGCCGCCAACATCACAGATCAACCGCCATTTCTTTCTATCCTTGCATACTTCTTTCATTTCCTCCAGAGTCATAACCTTCTTCATACAAGCTCTTCTTTTATTATGACTCTGGATATTCCATTCATTCGCAATTTCGGATATTTGGTCCATCCATACCTTTCTCGGTCTTCCTCTACCACGACATCCATCTATTCTACCAACATATACTTTCTTCGTCAGTCTTTCCTCATTCATTCTCTCCATATGCCCAAACCATCTTAACAAACTTCTTTTAATCTTCACTTTCACACTTTCTTTTGCACCACATTCTTTTCTTACAAAATCATTCCTCACCCTGTCACTCCGTTTTTTTCCCAATCATACTTCTTAGAAAGTCCATTTCAACAGTATGGACTTTACTAATTTCACTTTCATTCACCGTCCAGGCCTCGCTTCCATACATCAAGGTGGGTAAAAGTATGCCACTGCGTACCGCCAATCGAGCATTTTTAGAAATGTTTTGATTTTTGGCGATACAAGCTGTGGCACCCAGTACACACCTGCCCTTCATTACTCTTCTTTCAAGTTCACCTGTCATTCTTCCATCTTTCTCAAACTTACTTCCCAAGTATACAAACTCATTTACCACATCAACATTCATTCCGTTTATTCTAAATTCGTAGTTCGTATTTTCTTCATTTCTTTCAAAAATCAAAACTTTCGTCTTACTTGCATTCAATTTCAAATAATTACCTAGCAGAGCTTCGTTCAATCTAGAGAGCATCGTTTGCAATTCTACTGCTGAGTCCGATACAAGAACAGCATCATCCGCATACAGTAGAACACTCACTTTGCTCTCTCCTATCATTAATCCACAATCATCAAGTCTAGCATCTCGAACACACTTGTCCATGACTATGTTAAATAGCCATGGGCTCATCACACATCCTTGCCTTACACCCTTAAAAACTTCAAACCATTCACTATACTCATCATCAATACGAACACATGCTGTACTATTTTCATAGTTTGCATGCACCGCACCTAGGAGAGCCCCATTCACTCCGTATGCTTTCAAAACATCCCATAACATACCTCTGTCTACTGAGTCAAAAGCCTTTTCCAGATCTACAAAGGCCGTGAACAGCTTCCGCCTCACCGACAATTGTTTTTCAACAAGTTGTCGTAGAGTAAAAATCTGATCAACACAGCCTCTACCGGCCATAAAGCCGGACTGTATATCGGAAATCCTTTCACTAGTAGTCAGAATCACATTTTTTATAATCACCTTACAGAAGACTTTTCCTGGTATACTGAGTAGACTGATTGGTCTGAAGTTCTGACAGTCTTTTTTGTCCCCTTTACCTTTGTAAATGGGAACAATGACTGCCTTCCTCCAATCCATCGGTACTACTCCTGCATTCACACAAAGCTTACATAATTCGTACATCCAATCTATCACGCATTCACCTCCTGCTTTCAACATTTCACCATTTATTCCATCAAACCCAGCAGACTTTCCATTCTTCAAACATTCAATAGATACTTTTATTTCTTCTTTCAAAATCCTAAATTCATTCTCTTCTGTCATTTTTCTAAACAAAATTCTTTCGCCCCGACCAAAAATCCCTTCAAAATATTCTTTCCATCTCTTACATACTTCATCCTTCTCCCATACCATCTCACCAACAGCACTTTTGATTCCTGGGGTGGTCAATGCAGAATCTTTATTCCTATTGGCACCGACCCATCTCCAGAATTCCTTCCTACTGTCGGTGAAACTCCTGTTCATTTTTTCATCAATCTTTCTCTGTTCATTCGCTTTGCTTTCATAAACTACATTCTTCGCCATTTGCTTGGCTATCTTATATTCATCTTCTAGCTTTCTATCATTCCTGTCGTTCAGCCACTTTTTGTAACATTCCTTCTTCACTTTCACAGCCTCTTTTACTTTAGCATTCCACCAGGCATCCCCTTTCAATCTTCCACCTTTCGTTTCTCCACATACTTTTCGAGCACATTCAATCATTCCTTCTTTCATAAACTTCCACATGCTTTCAATATCTTTTTCATTAACATTCTTTTCAAGTTTATTCACACTTAACTTTTTTTGTATTTCTGATTTATACTTCACTTTCACATTTTCATCACTCAGACTTTCTACTTTTATTCTTGGCTTTCTTACTTTCTTCTTACGTTTCTTCTTTCTTACTTCTCCAATCATTATTTTAGCGCATAAGAGATAGTGGTCACTGCCTATTTCAGGCCCACGATAGACACGGCTATCTCTTACGGCTCCTCTCAGTCTTTCATCCACACAGATGTAGTCAATGATTGTGCGACTTCCCACAATCTGCCTTGTGTACAGATGCACATCCTTATGTCGAAACCATGTGTTTGATGCAAAAAGGCTGTGCTCTGCACACAAAGCTATCAGGTGTCGCCCATTATCATTGACTACACCTCGTCCACTAGGACCAACAATTTTCACACACTCATCTCTTTGCGTACCTACCCATCCATTCATATCTCCCAAAATTATAATGTATTCATTCTTCTTGCTTTCGCGCACAACTGCATTCAACTCATTCCAGAATCTCATTTTCACGTCCATACACTCTGAATCTACAGGTGCATAACAGGCCACCAAGAAAATTTTCATCCTGTTTGTTTTGAGTTTAACAGTCAAAACTCTTGGAGAGATTCTTTGGTAGCCCGTTATGCATCCTTTTACATTCTCACTTATAACCACACCCACACCCTGTCTTTCATTCCCATCTTCCACACCTGACCAGATATACAGTTCACCATTCATTAATACTTTTTCACCATTCCCTTTCATTTTTGTCTCTGTCACACCCATCACTTGTATTCTTTTTTCATTCATCACATTCACGATTTCCTTCTCCTTACACTCATTCATTCTTCTGACATTCCAAGTTCCAAACACCCATTCATTCTCTCTGAGCAAGTTTATGGCGGTTTTTCTGCAGAGTGGAACTGCGTTTATATTGGCGAACATGGGGTTTATTAATTACAAAAATAAATTAATTATATTAAATAATAACAATTATTATATAAAGTGTAAGTACATAAAAATGTCAAAATAAAAATGTCAAATATTTAAAACAATCAAATCATCATCATAATCGTTAAGGTATTAAAAAAATTATTAAATTATAAATATAAAATAAATCGGGCAAATATCGGGGGGGAGTCGGCAAGCTCCTTGCCGGAGTAGCTCCTGGCAGGCTGTCCTCGCCCATGCCCGCGTCTCTACGCTGGGCCCTCTTGCCGTGCAACACCCAGCCTCCTGTAGCTTGGCACTCCTTGGGGCTCTCATCAGAGTGGTCGTCGCAGTCGTCGTCCTTGTCACACACCCAGGTGCAGGGAATGCAGCGCCCGTTGGCGCACTGGAACTGACGGGCGGAGCAGCCGGTGGTGTCAGATATGTGTCCAGCGCCAGCAATCACGTAACAAGTCCCAGTAAACAGTGCACAGAACGAAAACACAAACCACATTTTACATCCAAAAATCAATGCGAGGGCAGACTGCCTCTCGTTGGAATACATGTCGAGAATCCCGCTACAATTCACTGTTCACACTTGAATTTTTGTTTGGAGTAGAATACACAGCTTGAATTTTATTTGGATTTGGAACGCGTACGCCGATATCTAGTATGAATTATTGACTTCAATGCCTGCATTTTTTTAGAAGTTGCCAGAGTTCAGTTGTAATTATACTGCATGAAGAGGAAAGTTTTATATTTATCAGTTCACTCTGAGTATAGCACATAATAAACGTCAATCACATAATCATGAACATATCAATATCAATAAATTCACATTATAATTTCCCTACATTTGGGGAAGCAGGTTGCCGTTCTCAGCATTAAACGGCAAATACCAAATTTATCAGTCCATCTTCACATCACTATACTTTGTGATTGTTTGTGATATAATAGTGACCCAATATTAAATATGCGCATAATTTCAAGGACCTTTCCACCATTTCAAACAAATATCTTGATTTAATCCTTATCTGCTCACTTCTCAGGTGCCAAACAAAACCAAGAAATGTTCACAATACTTCGTACTGTCATGTAGGTACCTCCATATATTCCGATAAAACTATTCAATTCACGTAATTTACACTTCTTTCACTCAATAATGTCATAGATACTATTCCAAAAACAGAAATTACACTTTAGGAACCGACATCGTCATATATCTGTAGATTTTGATATAGGTTTTGAATATTAAACCCAGACCTCTTTAATTTGATCGTCGCTGCGCGAGCGCCAACCATAGACTGTGATTTGTTGGCCACAAAGTCCGCGTATCCGATCGGGCCGATGGCCGGTCTTACCTAGTGTTGAAGAGCGCCTCACGACCAGGCTGCAAGGCTTCGCAGTCAAACAGGACGTGTCGCACGTCCTGCAGCGTCGCTCCGCACTCACAACCCGACCCCCTTGAGAGGCCAAGCTGGAAGGGCCTGGCCCTAAATTTAAAATGTGCAAGGACAGAGCAAAGTGGAGACGCATCTGCCAATGGCGGCTGGAGACAAAACAAGAAGAAAACAACAACAAAACAGTGTTTTGGATCAAGAAACCAATCTTAAAAAGCGGTTGCCATGTAAATTCCTAGCATTTCTCAGGAATATATTATGTACAATGCATCTTTTTCGACCGGTTCGTAGTCTAGTGGTTAGCGCTTCGGAATGAAAGTAAATGGAAGGTCATATGTTTGAATCCCGGCGGAGTACAAAAAAATAACATTTTGTATTTTCAAATGTGCTCTTCGCTGGGTTGAAAAATTCATGCTCCTTTACCAAAGACCGGTCACCAAAGGTTCATCCAGCATTACAACTGTGTCTTGCTTTAGAATTGGCGCTCTCAATAGCGACGACCAAGCTCTTTAAAATGTGTGATTCACACAAAACAGCGCTCACCAAATAAATCAGCCGTATCATTATTAATACCTATGGAATTGGAAATACACAGCGAATGTATCTAATCATAAACAGGGGTGACAACCTACAAGTCAAGGAGCATACAGATACAAGAAGGAAATGTATGAAAAGGGTGATGGCTATGAATGAAATGAAAGACGTATGCAAGCATAGGAAAAAATGGAGACAAATCTGCAGAGCCTCTGCTTCCAGTTAATATATAATATTATTCAGAATAACTAAGAGCCCGTTCTCACTTGTCGGGTGTCGGATCTGTATATTGATCGGAGGTTCCAGTGGCAGAATATTATGTATGGAGCTATTCACACTTGTCGGAAACCGATTTTGTCCGAAATGTTCTGCAACTGTAACCTCCGATGAATATACGGATCCGACACCCGACAAGTGGGAACGGGCTCTAAGGCGTTTTCTCTCTCATATAGGATAGATCTGACTCATATCCACGCCAGAAAACACCTAAACGTAGTATATAACAAGCAGTAAGTATATGTAGCCATCAGCTGTCTCTAGCATTGCAGTATTTATAGTTTTCATCATATTATATGCCTGCTTGTATCATATCTACCTATTGACGTAAAATATCTGTGAACTGGAAACTGTTTTTACGAAAATATACACAATAGCCGTCTCAACTTAGTTAACTGTAAATCTTCTCCAAGAACAAAGATCTTCACAGTGTCATTTCGTTATAGACACAAAAAACTTCGGTGAAACTACGAAATCTCTCCAGAAAGTTGGCAGCATTGAAATTCATGC
Source organism: Agapetus fuscipes (assembly GCA_951799405.1). Classification (NCBI taxonomy): domain Eukaryota; kingdom Metazoa; phylum Arthropoda; class Insecta; order Trichoptera; family Glossosomatidae; genus Agapetus; species Agapetus fuscipes. Next base: position 5,463,256 of record OX637343.1, on the reverse strand, counting down.
CTGGCAATGAAAAAAAACTGAAAATCTATGTGTTTCATGAAAAGGTATTTTTTAATCTAATCGAATCTAATCTAAGTTGCAAAGATATCGCACGCTTAATCATAATAAATAATCTAATAATAATCTAAGTTGCAAGGATATATTCATTCAAAGCTCTCAGATGTATGCCCACAAACAAACACGTGTAGTTCGCGCTTACAAATGCTGATTGTGTACTTACAAATAAAATCCAAACCTCAAATGAACATAAGCCCTGCATTGGAAGACATTGGCAAAGTGAACCATTTTTTACAGTATGGGTGGTCAGCCTCATACCAACATAACTCAAAAAATAAGAATGTTGGGAAATCACGTTTGAAGTTCAGACAACCAGTACAACTTGTATGGGATGAAAAAGACGACCGATGTTTTATCTCGGTCATATTCGTCCAAATTGAACGGCTGTCGCATTCTACCTATTCTTCTCGCATTGTTCTTGCGTTTTATTACAAAATCTCGATTTTCCCAATTTTTGAGTTATTGCTCTTTATTATTAAGCGTGCGAATGTCACATTGGAGATACACATTACATGCACTTTCACAAGCAGACACGTACAAGTTCGCGCTTGCACATGCCGCATGTGAACAAAAACCAAATCTCAAATGGACATACACCCTGCAACTCCTGCCGACCTTCCCTGAAACAGGGGTGACATTGGCAAAGTGAACCATTTTCTACAGCATGGGTGGTCAGCCGCATACCAACCAAAGTAGTATTTAAAAATGAATTTTCACTTCGTAAATGCACAAAAAGTGACATATTAAGCTAGCATGGGTTTCTCAGATTTATACCCCTTTTATACGTGAGAAAACACTACAAAAAGTGTGAAAACTTTTTCATGAGTTTTTCCTTATAATCAGTTCACTTACCATGAGAAGTTACACCCAATAAAATGTTTTATCCACGATTTCTCAAATCAGTGAATCGGCACTTATTCGGTTTTACCTGTAAGGTGGCGATGTGTTAACAATCAGTTAAAGATAAGCCACTACGGCGTGCTCCAGTTAGCTGTAATTTCATATCCATCTTAAAGATAATTTTCACCTCCATCTTGCCTGTTTATTTTCTCACAGTATAGACAATAATAGAATCTGACAGTTACGTAACTAACCAGGGTTGCCACTCGTTTATTGCCATTATCGATTAATATTTTTTTTTTATCCAATTTCCCTTGACTTATAGGTAGGGACTGGAAAATAGTGGTGTTATTTTTTAGGAAATTCGCGTTATTTTTTTGTGAAATTCGCGTTATTTTTGATCAAAAACAGGGAAATTCGCGTTATTTTTTATGATAAACGGGGAGATTTGGTGTAATTTTTAGTGTTGATTAGATCAAAATAAAGGTTTATATAATTGCAAAACAAAATATAATACTAATATTTACAAATTATTATGTAAACAACAATATGTACCTTAAAAACAATGAATAAACAACATCTGAATCAATACGAGTATCTGCAACCGAAGATGGTGGAAGTACCCACCGAAAACGTTTTTGCAATAAAAAAACTCAAGTGGTACAAAACAACGTTTTTTAATTTTAGTTTCTTATTATTTTTTTTTTTTTAAATAATCCTTTTTTACAAAAAAACATTGATTGAAAAAAGTATTAATATTTCAATGACACTCCGAATACCTTGCATCCTTTTAAAATATTTAATTTTTGTGCATTTAGTCTCTAGATGAGGGTTATCTCATTTTTCAAGGGATGTTGGCTTTTATGAAAGCTTCAAGTTGTGCTCTTGGCTAATCCAGCAACAGCTTCACTCCTTGAAGTATTTTCCTTCATTGATGTCACGATTCAAGTCTGCTTGGATGATCCAGGACAGTTCTGCTTATCATTATTTTTTTTAATAAAATAGATTTGTCAATAGGAATGCAATGCACCAACCTACTCTGCCTGGCCAGATACAGGTATTAATATCATTAATTATTAATTCATTATTGTTTATTTCAATGAATTATTAATTTTTAATTACCCAATTACATCTGTTGAACCAGGGTCAAATTTATGGTCAAATGACCCAGGTGGGGATCGAACCCAGCGTCTAGCGTTCTAGCGTGATTAAACGTTGAAAGAGACCAATTTTCCTGTGCTTTGCACCTTGCAAAGGGTTTTCGCAGGATTTTTTTCTTTCCCACAAAATCGTTGCGTTGCAAAAGCGATACACGACAACTTTTTCGCACAATTTCTACCAAAAGTACGAAAATTCGCAATATTTGCGTGAAACCTGAAATTTCGCGTTATTCGCGTAAAAAAATCAAAATTCGCGAATAAATTCGTTTTATCGCGATCGCGAAATTTTCCAGTCCCTACTTATAGGTTGTTATGAGGCTCACCAACTATGCTGTTAAAAATGATTAACTTTGCCAATATCACCCGTTTCAGGGAAGGTCGGCAAAAGTTTCAGGGTTTATTTTCATTTGAGGTTTGGTTTTTAATTTGTAAGTATACATCTATAATCTAAGTTGCAAAGACATTAATATTTAAAGGTCAAAGTTTCTAAAATATATAAAAAATCAATCATTTAAAGCTCATATTTTGAGCCTTTGCATGCTTACGAACAAACACGTGTAAGTTCACGCTTACAAATGCTGAATGTGTACTTACAAATTAAAATCCAAACCTCAAATGAACATAAACCACATGCAGCATGAAAATGATGTGCATTTGCAACTTAGATTTGATCAGAATCTATAATCTCTAATCGAAGTTGCAAAGATATGTTGCATTTAAGATTCATATCACATGCATTCCCATAAGCAGACACGAATAAGTTTAATTTTTTTATGGTTTGTGTATTAACACTGTGAAAATTCATGTTGTTAGTTTGTTATTCAATAAACAACACTTTTTAACTTTTAAACACTGTTTTTAATTTCACAAATATAATATATTTAAAAATTTAATTTTAAATTATACTACTAACGTTTTCGACTATTCAGTCATCATCAGGTAGGAAAATATTCTCCTATCTCCTATGTAAAATATTCTATATCTCCTATCCGGATATATTTTCCTACCTGATGATGACTGAATAGTCGCAAACGTTAGTAGTATAATTTAAAATTTAATTTTTAAATATGTTATTTTGTGAAATTAAAAACAGTGTTAAAAAGTGTTGTTTATTGAATAACAAACTAAAAACGAATAAGTTTGCGCATACACATGCCGCCATGTGGACATAAAAACCCAATCTCAAATGAACATAAGCTCTGCAACTCTTTCCGAACTTCCCTGATACAGGGGTGACATTGGCAAAGTGAACCATTTTTCACAGTTTAGATGGTCAACCGCATACCAACTTATAAGTCAAGGAACAAACACAACAAATTACATTTTTAAAATCAACAAATAACAATATGTATGGACATCAAAACTAAAACATAATACAAAATTCAAATTGAAAAAGGCTAGTCCTGGCCGCCAACATTACAGATCAACCGCAATTTCTTTCTGTCCTTACATACTTTTCCCTCGTGAAAGAACTCCCGGAAATTTTAATTTTCATCTTCATTAAGACATGTGCTGCCAGTAGTCTTTTCTAAATAAAGATTTTCCCATCGTGTGGCACATTTAGACTTCAGATATTATTATTTTAGCCTAAAATGTTCTCCAGACTAAATATCCTCCTCCAGTCCCTTCCATCTGATTTCAGAGTGAAGACGTTTGAATATTTGTTTATTTATATAATTTACATGAAAATTTAATGAAAAAATCTTTAAAACGATGGCATCTTGATTGTTGCTGTGTAAGTGTTTAAAAATTGTAAATAATCATAAAAAGGGCTTATCTATATATTGATCGATACCTTAAAGGTAAAACTGGATAAGTGTCATAATAAACTGACATGGGTTTCTCAGATAAATGCACATTTTTTACTATTTTCTATGGGAGAAAACACTACAAAAATGTGAAAGTCCTGTAAAGAAGTTAAGAAGTAAAAAAGTTGTTCATAAGCATTTCTTTATAATTAGTTCACTAACTATGAGAAGTTACCCACACCCATTAGAATGTTTAATCCAGGATTTCTCATATCAGTGAATCATTATCAGTGACAATCATTATCTGGCCACCCCTAGCGGAATGGCGACAGAGTTACAGTTACAGTTACAGATGGCTCCAGGTAAGGTGCATCGGTGCATTGCACCCCCAGTAATAATGCCACGATCCAATACTTACAAATTTTAGGGGGGTTATCAATGACGGCTAGTATAAAAATGCACTGCTCGATGAAAAATCGACGAGCCGTCACTGATCATTATACTTGTTCAGTTTTACCTTTAAGGTGGCAATATCTATCTATAATCTTAGTTGCAACCAATCTTTCAAAGACAAAAATCACAAACCATTAAAGTGTTGGAATAACAACTAGCAACAACCCCCAAAACCTAAAACGGAAAATGTAGGGCCAGTGTGTACTGCCCGTTATGACTTACATTAATCTTGTTTGCAATGATTGACTACTAACTAATCCTTTATTATATTACCCTTCGTGGTCGTCCATCGCTTGGAATTCGATTTTCAAAATTAATGCCATCACAGCAGATCAAATACATTCTCGACGTATGGAAAATCAAATTTTGTATATATGCTGCAAAACAGTACCATTCATGTATGTGTTTGAGAAACACACTCCAATATCATATAACTTCTTTCAATATTTACAAAAAAATTTTTTTTTTTCGTAAAACAGTAGTTTTAGTAGAAGTTATTATAATTTCTGAAAAAAGTCTTTTAAAAAGCCGCTTAATTTTTTTAGACCTCTTTTTGTTTTGTATTGAAATGTAAGAAAATGTATGGAAAATGTAAAAAATAGTAAGTAAAAGTAATAGCAATGTTGAATGTTTGCTTCCAGGTGGGCCACGAGACTATCAACTCCTCGGATGATCAGATCCTGCGTCAGGAGATGCCCTCAGCCCTGAGGCGAGTGGAGGGAGCAGCTGGTCTCCTGCAGGACGCCTCCGCCATGCTGAGAGACGATCCTTACTCCTCTCCTGCCAGGTACACTTCCTCCATCAGAGCACCACCTCCTCGGATGATGAGATTCTGCTGCAGAAAATGCTGTCAGCCATCAGATGGTTAAACAGTCATCATACTACCAGGAATATTATCATATTCTAAAGGCAGTGCCTTGTTGTGCTTGCCATCTGTCTCTCTTGGTTGCCATCATCTTGTAAAGGCAGTGCCTTGTTATGCCCGCCATCTGTCTCTCTTGGTTGCCATCATCTTTTAAAGGCAGTGCCTTGTTATGCCCGCCATCTGCCTCTCTTGGTTGCCATCATCTTGTAAAGGCAGTACCTTGTTGTGCCCGCCATCTGTCTCTCTTGGTTGCCATCATCTTCTAAAGGCAGTGCCTTGTTGTGCCCGCCATCTGTGTCTGTTGGTTACCATCCTCTTGAGCTGCAAATAGGAGGAGACATCCATGACTCGCTTAAAATCTTGGGAGTATAAAGTTCTTGGATGACCTCTTGTTCTTCTTTCAAAGATTTTTCCTTCACAGATGCTGTGAATAAAGGTGCAATGTGCAAGTCCCATTAGTTTGGATGCCATAAGCTAGTTTCTTCTCTGTCAATATTGTAACGGAATGTTTTATGTTGTGGTCTGATTACAGGAAGAAGCTGATTGAGGGCTCCCGTGGCATCCTGCAGGGAACTTCAGCTCTCCTGCTGTGCTTTGACGAGTCGGAAGTCAGGAAAATTGTCAAAGAATGCAAAAAGGTAAAACTTATTCATTCACATGAAAAATTATGGAGAAAATGATGACATATCACTGAAAATTATGACATAACAAACACCGAAACAGGAACTCATTTCTTATACCTTTGGTGAGGATAGAATACTTGCTCTCGGCATGGAATGCAAGCATTCTACCAACTGAGACATCAACAGTACTTTTTACGAGCTTGGTTGTTGCTACAAAGCGCCAATTCTCAAGACCTAGTTGCTGTAAGGCTGGATGGACCTTTTGTGACCGGTTTTGGTAAAGGCAATGAATATTCTAACCCAGCAAAGAGCATTTTTGAAAATAAGAATGGGATTCAAACCCATGACCTTCCATTTAAGAGTCCGAAGCGTTACCACTAGACTACGGACTGGACTGTGTCGTGTGAAAAGGGTGTAACTCTATTGATTTAATTGGTAATACTTGAAGTTTTAATGTTACAATCCATACCAATGATTGTTGTTTATTGCAGGTGCTAGATTACCTGGCCGTCGCCGAGGTCATAGACTCCATGGAGGACCTGGTGCAGTTCTTGCGCGACCTCAGTCCGTCCCTGAGCCGCGTGGCCCGCGAGGTGTCAGGCCGTGCACAGGAGCTGACACACCGCGCACATGCAGACGCGCTGGGCAGGTGCCTGGAGCAGGTCAAGACGCTGGCGCCCATCCTCATCTGCTCCATGAAGATCTACATACACATACACAGCGAAGGTCAGTTGTTAGGAGGTGTCACGAGGGGATAGATGTGAGTCCATCCAGGAGCCAGCCCAATGGAATCCAACCCTATCCTATTAGTTTCTAATATACGAGTATATGTATCTTTATATGAGGATGATTTTTTTTTTTTTTTTCTACATTATAAAAGAGCGCCAGTTTTGTCACACCTCAAGGGAAAAAATGGGATATTTTATAAAGGTGTCGTTTCAGTGCTCCCTTAAAAATGCCAACAGATTCCGAAACCCTCACTCCTGGTGGAGTCTGTTCCACTCCATCGGTCCTGCAATCTGATCCCCAAAATTGGTATGTATTTGACAGTGAGGCTGCGCCAACCTGACAGCACCATTCCCCGCTGACCTCAGTGTCCGCCCCCTCACACTCACTTCAACGGGGAATGTCTGCCAGATATGACGAATCCATGCCATAAATTCTCACCCTCTCAGGAAACTAAGCCAATGTAGTTATTTCAACAGGGGAGTGATGTGAGAGAGTTTGGACATCCCGAAGATCAGTCTAGCGGCTGCATTCAGAACAGATTAAGATCTGTTCAGTTGCTTTTTTGACTGGCAGATGTAAGTGTTCTATCCACTAAGCAATGGACACGACAATCCAACCTAAATCTTTTCTGCCTTTTGTGTTGCAGGAGGAAAAGGAATTGATGAAGCATCGGAGAACAGGAACTATCTATCAACCAGGATGGCCAACGAAATACATGAGATCATCAGGTAATCTTCTAATCTAATCTAATCTAATCTAAGCTGCAAAGATATATATCATTTAAGATTTATATTAAATGCATTCCCACAAGCAGATATGTATAATTTCGCGCTAACACATGCCGCATGTTGACCTACAATATAAAAACCCAATCTCAAATGAACATAAGCCTTGCAACTCTTGCCGTCCTTCCCTAAAACAGGGGTGACATTGGCAAAGTGAACCAATTTTTTTACAGTATGGGTGGTCAGCCGCATAACAACCTATAAGTCAAGGAACATACATGACAAATTACATTTTTAAAATCAATAAAATAACAATATTTACATTGACATAAAAAACTAAATTAGTAGTAATCTTGCATTCATATTTTATCATCCAGAATGAAAAAAAGGTAGGATGAAGTACAAAATATTATCAGGAAAAGGAACCTGATTAAATTAGGCCCATCTTCTTCTTCAAGGGCTACAGCCCAACTTGAGCCTTGGTCTTCTTTAATCAGCCTCCAACTCCCATTCTTGGAGAAAAATAAGAAGCTAGAATGAAGATTGTTTTCAATCCTGACTTCAATCTCGGACCGGTCCGTAGTCCGTTGTGGCAACACTTCGGACTCGTAAATATTTGGAGGGTTGTGGATTCGGATCCCGGCGGAGCACACAAAAATACCATTAATATTTCGAATGTGCTCTTCGCTGGGTTGAAGAATTCATAAGCCTTTACCAATGACCGGTCACCAAGGGTCCATCCAGCCTTACAGCAACTGGGTCTTGCTTGAGTATTGGCGCTTTGTAGCGACGACCAAGCTCGTACACCTCTGCGGCACTACAACAAGTGTCATAGACCCCTAGAGTCTTCAGAATCTAGGGAGTCTCCCGCACAGGATTTTCTTAAAAAAAAAAAAAAAAAAAAAATCACATATTAAATGAAGGAAATGATACACCTGAGAGAATTTAAGGAAGACGTAGATGGATTCTATGGATATCCGTATCCTTAACCGAAACTATCGGATATCCAAGTTAAAAAATATCCACAACCATATCCGGTTGCAAAGATATGTTACATTGGGGATTCACATTATATGCATTCTCACAAGCAGACACGTACAAGTTCGCGCTTGCGCATGCCGCATGTGAACCTACAAGTAACAACACAAAAACCCAAATGGACATACACCCTGCAACTCTTGCCGTCCTTCCCTGAAACAGGGGTGACATTGGCATAGTGAACCATTTCTACAGCATGGGTGGTCAGCCGCATACCAACCTATAAGTCAAGGAACATACATGACAAATTACATGTTAGGTATGTGTGGATTCTAAATGATGCATTTTTTTTGTTTTTGCCCGGTTGATCCAATACCCGTGCATTTCTTATTATCTGTATTGTTAAGTCATAAGTAGTAGGTCGTTGTGGGATTACAATACAGCTGGGCAGCCAGGAGCTCCAAGCCCTTCAACCTCTCATTGAGACGGAGGAGCTTGTACTTCTCGTTTCTCATCACGTGATCAAAACATAGCACAGCCAATTATAACAATATGTCCTTCCATCTTCCAGGGTCCTGCAGCTGACGACATATGACGAGGAGTCCAACGAGCATGACAGCCTCTCTGTGCTGAAGAACCTGCAGAGCCAGATCGGAACCAAACTCAACCTGGCACAGGAGTGGCTCAACGTAAGCATCATAGTTCCATCATATCATCTTCTCCACTTCACTTCCAAGCTGAAGAAGCCCATCACAGACATGGGTGAAACGTTCTCCAGCTCCCACAGACCACGGCAACAGATCTCGGAAAGCAACTCTCCAGCATGACCAAAGTTCTCTCAATATCCTTGAAACAGAAATCCTCCACCATATTAAGAGCCCAATAAAGGAAGGGAATACATGGCGAAGAAGGTACAACTTGGAACTAAACAGCTGATACCAAGATGCTGATGTAGTCCGGTCAATAAAAGAGTCGGTGTTATGGCCGAGGGGGCCAAGTGGGCTGATCTTTCTAGCGTATTTGGAATAGAATAACGTTGGTTCGATCCCCGCTTGGGTCACTTGACCATAACTTTGACCCTGGTTCAAGAGATGTAATTGGGTAATTGTTAATTAATAATTCATTAAAATAAACAAGAACGAATTATTAATTGATGATATTAATACCTATTTCTGGCCGGACAGAATAGATTGGTGAATTGCATTCCTCTTCACAAATCTATTTAAAAAATAAAAAAAAGTCAGCAGACTGCATTGGCTGGAACACATCCAGCTAATGGACCATCTAAACTCTTTACACTTTGGATATCCATACAAGTCCGAGATCGCTAGCGCTTGCAAAAGAACTCCACAGGTAAAAAATCACAGTACATCTTATTTTTGGACACAAATTGCCAGTTCGTCGCCTTAAGGTGGTAAGGAATTTAGTAGAATAGTGCTTGTGGATAAGATGATTGTGATGACGGATCCAAAGGGAGGCAATGCAACCAAATAAAAGTATTGTTTTGTTTCCAGGACCCGGATGCTCCTCGAGGTGCCCCCGGCGAGCGCGCCCTGAGAGCCGCCCTGGCCGCAGCGGAGCGCTGTGCAGAGAGGTTCTCCCCTCCTCACGCTGAGCACGTGAGGGTGGTGGCCCGGGACCTGCGCCGCGCGCTGGACAACCTGACGGACCTCAGGGACAAGGGACACGGCTCCTCCCCACAGGCAAGACTAAAACTTAATACCTGCGGCCATGGCAAAGGCTGTCAACAACTTGATTCCCATCAGCTTCCCTTTTAAAATGAGGCAATAAATAGTTAAAAATATAGCCACAAAGTAAAAAAATATATTTAAAACCAAAAAACATTACATATTTTTTCCCATTGAAACCATGCCGTCTTGGCGTAGGTCGTGTTTAAATTTCCCGCGGAGCGCGGTATAGGTACTATATACGAGCAGTCAGCACGATTCTGTAGGTACCCACAGAATCGAGTGTCCTCTTGATAATGACGTGAACAAGTCGAAAGTACTTGAGGTGAAATAAACTCTCAATTTGTGAAAATAAAACTCAATTTCTCATTAAATTTGGAAATTTAAATCTAAATTCCAAACTTGAATGGTTTTTACCATATGTGGCTTACCCAGTTGGGATGCACGCCTTGGCGAATGTAAACATGTTCCTAGAAAGGTGGCGGCATTGCCGTGTGCGTACTATGCCCGGAGCAATCGGAACATAGATGCATGCGGCATACATCTTGTGATAAAATTGATGAATTTTTAAGGTATTATGGCATGTGTTGGAATTGTATGTCCAAACACAAAATGGAGAAAGCAATCAAACATAAAATTTGACACAGAAAAATATGTTTTGTATGACTACACAAATGCAACATTTGACAGGACTGAGACGAATGTGGTAGATAGTATGTATCAATGCAGTACATAAGTTAGTTTCTGCTCCTCTGGGTCCTCTGGGTCCCCGTCAGGTTTTGCCTTTTTCCGGGTAATATGTGTGCATGTAACACATTTACATAATCTGATGATGATTGGGTTGCAGGCGATGGAGCTGGCTGCGCAGATCAGGAACAAGGTGGCCGATCTGATGAACGCTGTCAACGAGGGCATCAAGGATGTGGAGCTGCAGGGAGCCAAGACCCTGCAGGGAAGGTCTGCATCCCATCATTCAAAGCCTCTCATCAGAGCTGGAAGTCTCATCACCATGGATTATTCTCACCTACCGAATATCGGTAATATTTGTATGAAGAACTGTCAATCCAAGATGGCCGCAAGTGAACAGCTGATTAGCCTTCATACAAATATTACTGATATTCGGTAGGTAAGAATTACCGTGGTGATGAGACTTCCAGCCCTGTAGGTTCTTCTGTTGTCATGCTGTCACTTCTTTACCTTGTGAGAAGGAGATGTGCTTTTTTTCAAAAATATATCTTAGTGTGAGCATTGCATCAAGATCAAGGAATCGAGGAAGCTGTAAGGAAGTTGTTGAAAGACTTGTACCCTGAGTATATAATGTTATGATTACAGGGTTCTCTTTTAATTAAACTACAATTATTTATTTTCACAGAATTTATTATACCTACACTGTTTGGTTCACAATGTATAACAATTGATAATCTCTGCTTATTAGTCTTCACGCCAAAATGCTTGGAGCGACTAATCCAAGCAGTCCCTATATATAGGTACAAAAGAGATCTTTCTCGCATATTCCAGATCATTCCTTGATTTCTCACTCACACCAGAACGCCGTTCTATGCACTACCACCATCATGGGACTAATCCTATATTGTTCTAATATTAAGATAATTTATATTGGGATGATTTATTTATTAGTGAGCGTTGTTTTTGTGTGTATCACACCTCAAGAGCCCTCTGCGAGCTGGGTGGTCGCTGTAGAAAGCACCAATTCTCAAGCAAGACCTAGTTGGTGCTGTAAGGCTGGATGGGCCGTTAGTGACCGGTCTTTGGTAAAGGTATATTAATTTTTCACCCGGCGAAGAGCCTATTTGAAAATATAAGTTGTATATTTTTTGTGCTCCGCCGGGATTCGAACCCACAACCTTCCATTTAGGAATCAGAAGTGTTAACCACTAGACTAGGGACCGGTTGTCCTCTGTATATCATTTGACTCCAACTGTTGACATATTTTTAGGTTGGAGACGGCCCACAAATGGCTGTTGAACCCAACGGCTGACTCCATCACCCGGGCTGAAGGGCAGAAGGCCATCAACACCATCGTGGCTCAAGGACAGAAGGTAAATATGACACTACAAGCCATATTGTTGACTGTTTGACTGCTGGTGATCGTCCCATGATAGAACAGCACAGTGACAAAACAACACATGGCAGAACATCATATGACAAAGAGTAATCATGAAATAGAGTATATTTCAACGCAAGCATATTCTGTCCAGCCCATTATAATTACCAAACATTGGTTTAATAATTGTCTCATGTGGCTTGTCCATCTTCCAGATTGCCAACGGTCTCCAAGGTCACGAGAAGGCAGAGATCCTGCAGCTGTGCAGCGAGGTGCAGGGGCTCTCCAACAAGCTGGGAGAGCTGTGTGCCCGCGGACAAGGGGACTCCCCCCAGGCCAAGGAGATCACCAGGTCTGGCCTCTAACTTACACATGTATATTAATATTGGGGCTGCAAATCTGGCTTCAATCCTACTTCCATTGAAGATGATGATGATTTGATGTTTTGGTTTCCTTGTCCACTCCTTGTCACTCCAAGGGCCCAAAGATTGGTAATCATTGTGTTTTTTTTTAAATAATGCTTTTATTTGTAAGTACACAATCAGCATTTGTAAGCGCGAACTACACGTGTTTGTTTGTGGGCATACATCTGAGAGCTTTGAATGAATATATCCTTGCAACTTAGATTAAAGATGCCATTTAAAACTCACTTGGATGATTTGAAAATTATTATTTTACACCAATCATGACGGGGGCGATAAAATGTATAAAAAGTTATATGTATTCTCGCACAACACTCCAAGTTTCATAATGAAATCCATAGATGACGTTTTTCAACTGACAAACACATACTTGTTTTGCACATACAAGAGAGTTTGGTGAAATACCCCACAGTTTCACATACATAGTAAACAGATGTCCCTGCTCCACAACACAACATATACAATGAGTGTCTTCATTTTTCACACTTATATCCCGAGTGTACCCACACTTTCATCACAGCTTCATCAAGATCATCTTCATCATTGCACTTTCACGCTGAAAAAACCCATCGTAGGCATGGGCGAAACATCTGGAAGCCTACAGATCCTGGAAAGCAACTCTCCAGCATCATCAGCTGGTCGTTTAAGCCTAAAACTCCTAACCAAATTGAACTCTAATTTTCCAGGAATCTGTCAGACAAGCTGTGTGAGCTGAAGAATGCCATCGAGCGCGCCGTTGTCAACCGCGTGGTTGAAGACTTCATTGACATTGGTTCTCCTCTCAAGCTGTTCTCTGAAGCGGTCAACACACCTGAAGGTACACCTCGCAGCCTTTTCACACCAAAATGGCCCTTAGTAGGTTGACCATGATGTAGGTTGAGGTCAGGCACGTGCATATGGTATAGACAAATATCTAATCTAAGTTGCAAAATATAAGTGACATTAGAGATTCACATTATATGCATTTTCACAAAACAGACATGTTTAAGTTCGCGCTTAAACATGCCTCATGTAATCCTACAATAAAAAAAAAACGAATCTCAAATGAACATACACGCTGCAACTCCTGCCGACCTTCCCTGAAACAGTGGTGACATTGGCAAAGGTAAACATTTTCTACAGCATGGGTGGTCAGCCACATACCAACCTATAAGTCAAGGAGCATACACAACAAATTTCATTTTTATTACATCAAATTACAATTACATCAAATACATTTTAGAAAAATATTTTCTCCCATTCCTTTAAAAAAAATCACTCGAAATTGACTGAAGTGCTAAGAATGGCTCCAATCAAACTTAAACATTGAATTTTAAATCTCAATATCAAGCTTAAATGGAGCGCAACCCGATCAGAGTGTCGCAATGGACAGTGCCATAAGATGTGAGGTACGTCCTGGGAGCTGGCGCCGCAAGGGCACTCTGCTGATAGGATGGATGGGATAGCCAGCTGGTGTAATTTAGCTTCAAAGTTTCCGTGGCCAGAAAGAAACTGGCTGGTAAAGTGGTTCGGGACAAGCCACTTTGCAGCCAAGCGTTGCTCGACGGAGGGGAGAAAAGATTATAAGATGTTGTTCTCCAAACTATTCCACTCTCGCTGCCATTGCCGTGTCGCGAGGGAAAAAAGTGTGTCTTTAACGGCTTGCGTTACGCGCCCCACGGGAGGTTCGACAATTGTGGCACTGATTGCTACCGAAAGGCCGCGTCTGAGAAGACCGAAGGCAGCAGAGAGTTGTAGTTGGAGATCTAGTGGGAAAACCCCCGCTAAGACTGGAGGAGCCGTAGCATGAGTAAAGGAAAAGGTAAATTGAAGCTTGTGACTGTGTATTGTAGGAGTTCCTGGGAGAGACCAGAACTTTGCGGAGAAGGCCAACAACCTGGAGCACTTCAGCGAGAGGGCCAACCTCACCGCGCAGATGGTGGCCGTGGGGGGCTCGGCTGCCAACAAGCGACTGGCTGAGGACTTGCTGACCAACGCATCACAGGTTCTAATTATATTATTGATCAGACCGGTGGATAGCTCAGTTGGAAGAGTGCTTGCATTCCATGCTGAGAACTCGGGTTCCTTCCCTGCTTAGAGCTCGGGGACCTTCCCTGAAACAGGGGTGACATTGGCAAAGTGAAGCATTTCTTGCAGTATGGGTGGTCAGCTTCATACTACCCTATAAGTCAACGAAGATGCGATGCTGATAAAACTGTCAATATTTTTATTAACATTACATCACATAATCATTAGATAGATAGATAGATAGATTTATTTACACACATTATTATACATTACGTATACAGGTTAAACCTAATACATACAAGAATTAAAAACATTCATAACATAATAACATTTATGACATAAAAAAAAACAAAGATAAAAATAAATAACTGAAATCAGCTTAGCAGAAACGTAAGCCTCTGTCTAAGCTGATTCTCACTCAGGTGGAAGATATCAACTTAAAAGGAGATCTCATTGAGAATAGCCATTGCCCTCTCGACAGACATAACCCTAGATAGGTGAGTTCTGCATCTTGGGAGTAGCAATAGCCTATGCTCACTAAATAAGTAATAAAAGTAGCAATAGTATATGCTCATTACGCTAAAGAAGCCCATTGTAGACATGGGAAAAACATCCGGAAGCTCCAGCTCCCACAGACTACAGCAACAGATCCCGGAAACTCCAGTGTCAAAGGCTCACTGTGGAAGCCTAAAACTCCGATTAAATGTTTTTTATGTGTGAAATGAAGAAGAAGTTGAAAGATGATGTTGTTATTCCAGGTTGTCAAGCTGTCTCCTCAGCTTATTTCCGCTGGCAGAATCCGGCTCACCTATCCCAGCAGCAAGGTACCTTATTGTAATTCTTGTGCAATTAAATTAAATATAAATTTATTAAAAACAAATTAAATATTAATAAGATGACACGAGAATGAAAATGGTAAAATGTCCCTCCAGGAATGCAATTTGGATAGCACCCCTGGCAGCAGTATTTAATTTCAATGCATCTATGCATTTATTTGACCGGTCCGGGTATCTAAGTTGTCGAGCTATAGAGCTCCAAAGCAACTCTGTGTATGAATCAAATGTGACTTAAAATAAATAACTGCAATAGGTTAATTTGCAGTGGTGGGGAAAACATTTTAAAATACTACCTATGGTTGTGTAGAGTACAAGTCAAGGATCACAACCATATATTTTTTAAGTAGTAAAAATAAAGATATTGATGATTTTCAATAATAGAATGCCGAGAATTTGAATCCTGCCAAAACGCAACGCGGCCGGCTAGCCATGCTGTGACATCAAAATGACGTAGATGGATCCGACTACTACCTGGGCCCAACGGTACAAACCAAAGATCCATCGATGTAACATCCGCCTAAATAAAAAAAGTCCTGTTTTACCGGAAATCAATAATGCGCGAATTTTAAAGAGCTTTATTAAAAACTAAGCCAGATATAATTTTTTTTTTTGGCAAATGCATTTTTGAAAGTGTAGGCTTCATTTTATGAAATAACAAAAAAAGTTGTGAAATTACCCTATTCAATTTAATATTGAACCTTGTAAATCATAACAATATGTTCAGTTATCTTGTTCCGTTGTTTGTGATGTGATGGTTTCTCCAGGTGGCGGAAGAGCACTTCAACAATCTGCGTCAGCAATACGCAGACACGGTGCTGCGAGTCAGGGATCTGTGCGACCAGGCCGTCAACCCACTGGACTTCATCAAGACTGCTGGTGAATACAATATACACCACCGTTACATATATAGCATAGTCTAGTGGTCAGCGCTCCAGCCTCATAAATGGAAGGTCATGGGTTCGAATACCTGCAGAGCACAAAAAAATATACCATTAATATCAGTGATTCCCAAAATGGTCCAGGTGGACCGCCAGGGATCCATATTGCCAGGGGTCTACATTGACGTGGCATAAAAATGGGGGTCCACGAGTTATAAGAGGGATGCCACGAAAAATTATCCAAACCCGGGTCCACCCATCTATCAAATTGCGTGTCTACTCCCCCTCCCCCTTTCGACGATTTTCAGGCAAAATTTTGACATACCCTCGAAAAAATCATTGTTAAATTAAGTGATCTTCAATTTTTTTGTTATCCATATTCCTAACTGAAGCCGCAATAATTTTTTTGTTATCCATATTCCTAACTGAAGCCGCAATCATTTTTTGTTATCCATATTCCTAACTAAAGCCGCAATAATTTTCAGGGGGTCCACTGAAACCAGAAAAATTTTAAGAGCGGTCTATGAAAAAAAAGTTTTGGAACCTCTGATTTCTATTTTCATGTATGCTTTTTTCTGGGTGAAATATTTGTTTACCTAAGACCGGTCACCATAGGTACATCAACTGGGTCTTGTTTGAGAATTGCTGCTTTCTATAGCAACAACCAAGCTCTCGGATGGCTCTTGAGGTGTGATTAATATGAAAATCTTTATGGAGTCCATAAAGACCAGATAATTATTGTCTTATATGCATTTGTTCTAGCTTCTGCATTCTTATGACAATCATCCTTTTTTATTTTCTGTGCTGTCATGTTGTTCCAAGATGATTTTTCAAAGAATTATGGCTAAAATGATATCATTGGCTTTTTAAATTTTCAGGTGAGCTGATGCAGAAGCACACGTACCTGTGTGAGGAAGCCATCCGCAATGGAGATGCCCAGAAGATGGTGGACAACACATCTGCCATAGCCAGGTATAGTTTTTTCATAGCAAACAGCCATACTAACACAAAGCTTTCAAGAAATCTCAACAGATGGAACTTTTGCGCCAGTAAACACATACTCAAAATGTATTGATTAAAGTATATATGTTGAAGTAAAGAAGGAAGTTCATAATAGGATCTCAAACTATTAAACTTTTGAACATTTATCTCGCAAGGAATTGGTTTAGGCTAATTCCCCACTCAATGATGAACTAAACTAGGGATTGGGGATGGGCAAATGAAAAAAATATATGGATATATATCGAATCGATATTTTTAAACACTATGATATTTTTCCTCAATAAATTTCGGTCTCTAGTGGGTAACGTTTTATGGGTCATTCACACGCTTGCCAACCCATTACAAGCCAAGCGTGTGGACGGCTCAGCTGGGGGCGTGGTTTGTGCCGCCTTGGCTCGGCTTGTCGCCGATCCGACCAGAGTCGGTTTTGAAGCAAGTCAAAGGGAATTCACGCATGCGCATGCCAGGCACACACATACATTCTGGTGCGGTACGGTTTCTATGAATTTTGATCATCCACCATCGTCTTTGCCAAATTATTCGTTTCTTTCTTTTTGTTTTGTTTTTTTTTTTTATATAAAAATAATTGACCGGTCGATAGCTCAGGTAGTAGAGTGCTTGCATTCCATGCCGAAAGTTCGGGTTCGAATCCCACCGAGGGTGTCAGAAATGATTTCCCGTTTCGGTGTTTATTTCAAACCTCAAAATAAAATACCGGCAAGGTTTACTCAGCCTTCACAAGAAATGAGTACCAGCACTCTCGGGAGCTGGGAACCCCCCACTTCAACTGAAGTGGTTGGCGTAAGGCCGGCCCCCTTACCTGTAAAAATAAATAGGTTCAACTCGCCACATGCGACTCCTTCGGGGATAACGCGGCAAGAAGTTACACTAAATGTGTAGCTTAGTTGCGTTTAAGTTTATCCAAATGTTATAGCTAAAAGCTGGACGTCCGCCATGCTTGCTTATTCAAACACGCAGACGCATGCACAAGCGTGTGGATGACCCTGTTTGGTTTTCCAAGTGCTTGCAAGCCCTTGTCTCAAGGCGCTTGCGGCAAGCGTGTGGATGAGCCATTACAATTTTGAAAATTTTTGGGTTAAAAATCTGTCGGCGGGGGAGGGGGAGAGGAGACATGCAATTTGCTACGTAAAAATGTTGGCTTCAAAACACAACCACCTATCAAGTGTGGGGGCAAAATCACATTTGCAAAAAAATATTGTTTTTGAAACTTGAAAAAAAATATTAATTAATCAATATTTCTAATATCGATGAAAATATCAATATTTTTCAAAAAAAATAATGGTTCTTTGATATATCGCCCATCCCTACTAGGGATTGAAGAGGTGGGCAGAAAACACCATATTATAACAAACATAAAATAAATATTTTTAATGTAATTGCACTTTTTTTCTTCTTCATAAAATGGTACTTAGGCTATATTTTTAAAAATGCATTTGCGTTTTTAAAAAAAATATATGTGGCTTAATTTTTAAATTATAGCTCTTTAAAATTTGCGTAATTTCCATTTCCGCTAAAACAGGTCATTTCTTTATTCGGGCGGATATGACGTCAGATCTTCGGAGTAAATGGCCCAGGTAGTCAGTTTGACAGCGACCAGCCGCAACAGCCGCTTACATTGCTTTTTTGGCGGGATTCAAATTCTCCGCATTTTATTAAAAAAAAAAAATGAAGACGTGAAAATTAAAAAAAATACCCACTCTACGCCGCCATCTGGCGGGAAAATGCCCGCATACATAGTGTTAATATCTATATCTATAATCTAAGCTGCAAGGATATGTTAACATTTAAGGATCATATGAAATGCATGCCTACAGACAGGCACATGTAGGTTCGCGCCTACACATTCTGCATGTGTGCATACAAATAAAGAAAACCTCACATGGACATAAACCTTGCAACTCCTGCCGCCGTTCCCTGAACCGGGGTGGCATTGGCAAAAGTGAACCGATTTTTACAGCACGGGTGGTCAGCCTCGTACCAACCTATAGTCAAGGAGCACAAAAAATTATTAATTACAGAAATTCTTCATGAGACACATTACAAATTCAAATTAAAATAAAGTAAAATTAAAATTAAACTTAATATTACACTAAGAATTAATGCCCTAGCCGCCATTGTTGCAAATCAACCGCCATTCCTTTCGGTCCTTACATACTTCTTTCATTTCATTCAGAGTCATCTTTTTCACACATGATGTAATATAATAAAAAAAATAATGTTTTAATAATTTTTCACCTTTTCTTTGTATGGTATAAAAAAGTAACAAAAAGCGTTATTTAAAAATTGATGTCAAAAATTGTCTATAGCGGAATCGCCCTAATATCGAAATCTTAGAGATACTCTTGATATATCAATATATTTCGCCCATCCCTAGGAAATAATATTGATCCCATCCCTAAAAAGCACTTTAAAGATGGTAAATTCCCACCAAATAATAGGGAAGTTTCACAAAAAAAAATCTTGTCCATTGAAATTCCTTTTAACTTGCTTATCATATAACTTCTGGAATTTTATTTTATTTGTTTTTTTTTAACATAGTAAATTTATGTTTAAGTTCAAAATGACTTATCAGCTGTTCACTTGCAGCCATCTTGGATTGACAGGTCTTCATACAAATGCATCATTAGTTTGTCAAAGCGTGGGCTCAACAGGCGACTAAAATGTCTAAGAATAGCACTGATAGAATTTAATTTTGGACTTGAAATTTGGACTTTCTTTTAATGTGCTTACCGTAATCTATCAAAATTATACACTTTTTTCAGAGAACTTGCTCTATCCTGAAGGTTTTGCTGGCATTGTGACCAACGTTTTCAGGAGGCACTCTTTTTGTACAAGAATTGAGGATGAACTGATTTTTTGGTTGCAGGCTCAGCAACCGCGTGCTGCTGGTGTGTGCCCAGGAGATGGACAACTCGGATGACCCGCTGTTCCGCTCCGAGCTGACCGCGGCCTACCAGCAGCTGCAGGGGGCCGTGGCGCCGGCGGTCAAGAGAGCCAAGGCCGTGGCCCTCAACCCTCACGACAACATCTCCAACAACCACTGGAGGGAGGCCAACAACCATGTGAGCAGCCTCAGCCACATATTCCTGTGTAGTGTTATCCTTATAACAATAATATTAGGATGATTTATTTGGTGAGCGCTGTTTTTGTGTGAATCGTACTGCAAGAGCCCTCGTTGCTATAGAAAGCGCCAATTCTCAAGCAAGATCCAGAAACTGTAAGACTGGATGGACCTTTGGTAAAGGTATATAATTTTTTCAAAGCAGCAAAGAGCATATTTGAAAATATAAATTGTATATTTTTATTATTTCAAAATTCAATAGGATAAAATAGAGTTTTAATTCACTTTTTATTTCATTTTTTGCTCAAACGTTTTCGCCTAATAAGGCATCTTCAGGAGCATAATTGTTAACAAATACAATGTTAAATAATACAATGGACTTTCACTGTGTGAATAGATTTACACTTAAAAATATTTTTATATTTTTGTGTTCCGCTGGGATTCAAACGTACAACCTTCACAAAACAAGAAACTATTTATATTTTCAAATATGCTCTTCGCTTGGTGAAAAATTCATATAACTTTACCAAAGACCAGTCACTTAAGGTCCATCCAGCCTTACAGCATCTGGGTCTTGCTTGAGAATCAGCACTTTCTACAGCGACGACCAAGCTCGCAGAGGGCTCTTGAGGTGTGATTCACACAAAAACTGCGCTCACCGAATAAATCATCCTAATATTATTATTACTGATGATTTAATTCTAAAAAGAAAAAAGTATCCTTCTGAGAAGAAATACTGGACCATGGTCTACAAGCCCGAAAGAAGGATGCTGCATCCTCATCATCATCATCATCTGAAGCCGGCCATGAAAGCCTAAAATCAATTATTATTATTATTTATATCACAACTCCTTATGATGCTGAATACGCCTCTGATGAAACATAGAGAAACCTGTCTATAACCTGTCTGCTTGTTGTTCCAGCTGCTGGGCTGCGTGGGGGGAGTGCAGCGCGTGTTCCAGGAGCGCGCCTCCCACCGCGCCCCGCCCCCGCCCCCCGCCCCACTGCCCTCCGACATGATAGCCCCGCCCCCGCGGCCCCCACCCCCGCTCATGGGCGCGGCCCCGCCCCCCAGGCCACCCCCACCAGCTGACACTGATGATGAGGACGAGAGCATCTTCAGGAGGCAGCCGCATCCCAGCCAGCCCATCATGGTAACGTGAAGTATCTGTTCAG
Organism: Agapetus fuscipes; assembly: GCA_951799405.1. Lineage (NCBI taxonomy): Eukaryota > Metazoa > Arthropoda > Insecta > Trichoptera > Glossosomatidae > Agapetus > Agapetus fuscipes. The sequence goes on along the minus strand of OX637343.1, from coordinate 5,441,922 downwards.
CAAAAAAACATGAAGATTACCTTTTTAATGAGTCACGTGAAGTTTGATTTCAATTAGATAAAAAACTTTTTTTCACAAATTTCACAAACACTTGTTGCAAAGATATATTAACATTCAAAACTCATATCAAAGGCATGCTCACAAACAAGCACGTGTAAGTTAAAACGCGACTAAGCTACACATATAGTGTAACTTCTTGCCACATTTTCCCCGAGGGGGATATGATCAACTCTAAGTTCACACTTACAAATGCTGAATGTGTACTTTCAAATTAAAATCCAAACCTCCAATGAACATAAACCGTGCAACTTTTGCCGGCTTTCTCTGAAACAGGGGTGACATTGGCAAAATGAACCATTTTTTACAGTACGGGTGGTCAGCCTGATACCAACCTATAAGTCAAGGAATAATAACCATGAAACGAAATAATAGGTAAACGATGAAAAAAACAGACAGGAGATTTTAATGTCATACTTCAAAAAGAGACATAAATATGACGGTTGCATCTGTATAATCTATAAGAAAGTTAACTCGATGATTGCAGCATTTGAAGGTAAGATTCTCAGGTCCATCTACGGTCCGGTGAGTGATAGCGATATGTGTCATTGATACAGCAAGGAGCTCTATCTACAGAGAGCCTGATGGGATCAGTTCCATCTAAATAGGGCACTTGCAGGGGGCTGGTCACATGATTGGAATGGAAGACGCCAGCTCCATTAAGTCTCCAACACTCTCAGCCCCACAAGGCTGAAGGAGACCTGGGGTGGAAGTCGCGATGGCCGTCGGTAGATCTTACCGTACCTATTGTAGGTAGGACAGAATAAAACATGGCAGTGCCTGAACAGCTGATCGTTGTTCCATATAAAATGAATCAGCTGTTGATATGTAGCCATGTTTATTTCGTCAAATAGGTTAAGATCTACCGATGACCATCGAGACCTCCACCCCAGTGCTATGGATGAACAGTGTTAATGTTGCCAAGGCAGACATATGTCGCTGGAGAGCAAGGACGACAGGCAGGCTAGAGTGGAGGGGAGTCCTGGATTCAGCCAAGGCCCATCCAGGGCTTATAACATTGTTGATACGGATGTTTACACTTAGTAAAACACAACATTTCAGGTTGCCGCTCACAATCTGCACAGAGCTGTCCGCCAGTGGTCGTCCAAGGACAACGAGATCATCGCCGCGGCCAAGAAGATGGCCATCCTCATGGCACGCCTGTCCGAACTTGTCAGGAGCGACTCCAAAGGTTGGTCATCGCTATTTCTGTTTCACTTGCTTTAAATGTTTACCATTCATAAGAGTTATGCTTTTCAACCAAATTTTTTTTGTTTTTTTTTCTTAATTGTCATCATTGGTACAACAACCCGGATTGACTCTTGGACTCCTTGATTAAGAGTGCTATATACCCTAAACTGGTAAAAAAAATTCTTAAACTTTACGGTCTTAAGGCTTGTTCGCACAAGGCGACTATTTTAGTCGAGTACCGTGTAATTTAGTGGTGGGCGGGGCCACAGAGTATGTAGGTTTATAGAGAGCGGTCTTAGAACAAAAAAAATGTAACCAAGTAGTATTATTTTTATATGAAACGATGGATAGCGCCAGTAACTACCCTACGTGTCTAGACAATACTAAACTATCATAATAATATCATTCTTTATTATTACTTTTCTACTCAGTTGGCGAAGTATATAAAAGCAATTGAAGATGGTAAAACATATTTTATTTAAAAAAACCTACAAAAACAAAATCTGTGAATAGTTGAATATCAGAATTTTTTCTGTAGATCAAATCAAAAAGCACTCGCGATGGACCGTTTGAGCACCCCTGCTGTAAAATATGTATGATAATCATTGTTGCTTGACCCATTCTTGCTGACCAGGGCTGGAAGTCTCATCACCACGGTAATTCTTACCTACCAAATATCGGTAATATTTGTATGAAGACCTGCCAATCCAAGATGGCCGCAAGTGAACAGCTGATTGGTCTTCACACAATTATTCGGTAGGTAAGAATTACCGTGGAGATGAGACTTCCCGCCCTGATCAGCTGTGATATGATGTACTTTGCTTACTTTCACCCTTGCAATCTTCCTTTGGACGGAATACGCAGTTGTCATCTTGAACATCAACGGTAGGTGCTTTAAATGTCTGTAAATACATAATTATCTCTCCATCATCCCATAGAACTTCCTGTCTTCAGCAGCTTCAGTCCATGGTCCACTGACACTTAGGACTTCAGCGTCATGCGTAAACTTGACACTCATTTACTTTCTTGGTGTCATCGGTCCGTAGTCCAGTGGCAACACTTCGGACTCGTAAATGGGTTTGAATCCCGGCAGAGCACAAAAATATACCATTTATATTTTCAAATATGCTCTTCGCTGGGCTGAAAAATTAATATTCCCTTACCAAAGACCGGTCACTAAAGGTCCATACAGCAACTGGGTCTTGCTTGATTATTGGCGCGACGACCAAGCTCGTAAACACCTCTGCGGCACTACAACAAGTGTCATAGACCCCTAGAGTCTCTGAAATCTGGGGAGTCTCCCGCACAGGATTTCTAAAATAAAACCACCTTTTCCTTGAAACCAGGGTGGCATTGGCGATCAATTATATTATAAATTATTTTTTCATTTGTACTGTTGTTAAACTAGATTAGCTTTTAGTTTTCCGTAGACGATGTTTTAATGTGAATGGCTTGTTGTGTTTTCAGGAAGTAAGCGTGAGCTGATCGCCACGGCCAAGGCCATCGCAGAAGCATCAGAGGAAGTCACCCGGCTGGCCAAGAAGCTTGCTCTGGAGTGCACCGACAAGAGGATCAGAACTGTGAGTCCCCACTTCTCTCACATAACGTCTTCCTCCAACCCTCAAGTGTACCTGTGTAAAGCAACACTAAGCTACACACATAGTGTAGCTTCTTGCCGCGTTTTTCCCGCAGGGGTTATAGACTGGAAAGGATTGTTAATTTATGTATAAATAAAGAAGGGAAATAAAAATAGTGTTTCATAAAAAATGTTACTTTTGTCTTCAAAGTTTTATATAAAAATAAAAAACAATGAATTTTCAGTGTTCAGTGCAATACACAAACCATAAAAAATATAAAATGTATTTTAAGCGTTTTTAGGCTTTCATGGCTGGCTTCAGATGATGATGATGAGGATGCAGCATCCATTCTTCCTGGCTTGTAGACCATGGTCCAGCATTTCTTCTCAGAAGGCTGCTTTTTTCTTCTCAGAAGGCTGCTTTTTTCTTAGAAGGCTGCTACATTTTGTCAGTGAACTTGTGACTGACTTCTTCAAGGCTCCTACTTGAACTGATCGCTGTGTTGAGAGCACGCAGTATTTATACGTTATCTGTGGAGTGGGCGGGGCTTGTAGATTTTGGCGGAAAAGGCAGAAATTTAAATCTTGTACTCTCCAGTCTTGTACTCTGCGTCCTCATCATCATCATCATCATAAAATGTATTTATTTATTTCAGAACCTCCTGCAAGTGTGTGAGAGGATCCCAACCATTGGTACTCAGCTGAAGATCCTGTCCACGGTCAAAGCCACCATGCTGGGAGCACAAGGTGAGGAGGAATATCAAGTGCTTCGTGAAAACTATACTAACATGAGAAGATCATGGAGATTGTGATCAATTGACATTGTTACTCCAGAGGCTCCCCAAAAGCCTGCCTTTTGAAGTGACTGCTGTCGGCTATCCCTCGAAACGCAGGTGGCAGTCGGTTCCATGCCCTTGGAGCCTCCACTGCAAAAACACGCTCACCTGACACTGTTGTAGACTTGCGCAAAGGTTTATTGACCAATGTTCTGGCTCCCTCTCTGCAAAGGGGCTGTCCATATATTACGTCATTCGCATTAAGGGGGGGGGAGTCTGGTCTGGGGATGATGGCAAATGATGTACGAGTACCAAAAGTGACGTCGTTCTTGTAAATACCAATTTCTACAAAATATACAAAATATTATGTAAGTAACATAACATTATTAATTATTAAGCTCATCCATGATTACAGCAAGAGGGGGGGGGGTCATTAGATAATGACTATAGGATGATTGTAAGGGGGGGGGGGTCGAAAATCGGCCAAAATCGATGACGTAATTATGGACGGCCCCAAAACGCAAAGTCAATTTTCTGCTATTAAAAAAAGTTGGCTTTATGAGTTATGCAAGGTGCAGTGGTGTCCTGGCATAGAGTGCCCTATGCACGAATAAGGTTGGAACATTAAAAAGGGTGCAAAAATAAACCTCGTCATTCGGCCGGATTCCTTCCAAGTCTGTCCGTCAGAAGCGCTAGTCTCTCATTCACTCAAAGGTTTTTTTATCTGTTAAAAATCTGTCTGTTGTAAACACTTCGTTTTAATGCGAAATAGAATGATACACCTACTAAATTGGTTGAATCTGCGAAATAATGCAAAGTGTTAATTTGCTTGGATTAAATAGAAACAAAATGATATTTGAGGAAAGATCATACGAACGATTTTTGTTTCATGTATATCTAAGTGCATTTTAATATGCAACAAAATTCAGCTTTAAAACAAAAGAATGTGATGAGATGGTTTGGGCATGTGGAAAGAATGAATGATGATAGACTGACAAAGTATGTATACAAAGAAAGTGTGAAAGGAAAAAGAGGGAAGGGACGACCGAGAAAAGTATGGAATGATCAGATTGAGGAGATTGTGAAGGAATGGGGTATACAAAGTGAGCGTAAAAGAAGAAAATGCATGAAAAAGGTGATGGATATGAAGGAATTGAAAGAGGTATGTCAGGATAGGAAAAAATGGAGGCAACTTTGCAGAGGCTCTGGCCACCCCTAGCGGAATGGCGACAGAGTTAGTTACAAAAAAGTAATTTCACGTAAAAATTTTACAACCATTATTATTTTCTACAATTGATATCAGCGTTGATGTGTATTTCTTAGTGATATTTAAAAAAAAGTGTGTTCTTTGACTGACTAAATGTTGTGAGTTAGCAAATATTCCCTGATTATGGGGAATTTACTATGGGTGACGTCACATAGCCCAGGGATATTTTGAATGTTCGGACCTCATTTGAGAATTCGAAAAAAGCTGCAAAAAATGTGTCGATAATAAAGCAATTACTTTAGCTGGATCTGATAGTGGAAAATGTCTAAATCTTAGATTTTCCCATTCAATATCTCAGTTGGTAGAGAGCTTGCTTTCCATACTGAAAGCTCGAGTTTGAATCCCACCGAGGGTGTCAGAAATCATTACCTGATTCGGTGTTTAATAAAAAACCAGCAATGCTTACTCAGCCTTCACAAGAAATGAGTACCAGCTTCCTCGGGAGCTGGGAATCTCCCACTTTAACTGAAGTAGTTGGTGTAAGGCTGGCCTCCTTACCTGTAAAAATAGATAGGTTCTACTCGCCACATGTGAGGAGTTACAGAAGTTACTGTAAGGAAGCGAGAACTTCTGTGGAGCCAAGAATGTAAATTTTTGAACTTGAAACATATTATGGATAGAAATGTTTTTGATTTTTCAAGTTGTCAAACTTGAGAGTAGATCCCTGAGTAATACGCTGCTACAAGCTACAAGCTACAAGCTTCATCGCACATTCTCCCCGTAGAGGTTGCATGTAACGAGTGCAACCTATTTATGTAAGGGGGCCGGCTTTACGCCAACCACTTCTGTTGAAGGGGGGACTTCCCACCTCTCGAGTTTGGTGGTACTCATTTCTTGTGAAGGCTGAGTAAACCTTGCCGGCATTTGAAATAAACACGCGAAACGGGAAATTGTTTCCGACACGCTCGGTGGGATTCAAACCGGAGCTCTTGGCATGGAATGCGAGCACTCTAACAACTGAGCTATCGACCAGACTGTAGTGGAATGTAATTTGATAAGGGCAAACATTAATTGATGATATTCTTGGCTTTTCATTTTTAGTCGGCATGGCTGAATACCGAGGTATTTCCAAATCCAAAAAAAAAACCATAGACATCTCTCACGTAGTGCACTCTGCTAGCAGAATAAATAAATTAGAAACAATCTACGTTTTTGAGAAACAATTGTATACTAAACTCTTACACCAATATTCATCTATAATCTGAGTCGCAAGGGTATACTGATATTTAAGGCTTATATTTAATGCATGGCCACAAGCAAGTTTGCGCTAACACATGCTGCAAGTGAAATAATTACTCAGCCACCTGAGAATGCAAATGTATTGTTTGCAATACCGGTCGTGGAACTGAATATACCTACTCGCAGTAATCAGAAACAAAGTTGTTTTGTTTTGTTTTGTTTAAAATGAATGATTACAAAGTGAATGCCTCTACAATCAATGAATGTAAAAAATTGTTTAGCAGTGGCGAAGGGTGCCATACAAGCCGGTTTCCATCGGTTTCCCGTTTAAAATGAGGCAGAAATGATAATAAAGTAGACTGCATGGTTTCAATGGGGAAAAAATACGTATTGTTTCTTTGGTTTTAAATGTATTTTTTTACTTTGTGCCTATATTTTTTAACTACTTTGTTACATCATTTTAAAAGGGAAGCCGATGGGAACCAGCTTCTATGGCACGCTTCGCCACTGTTTTTTAGTATACCGTGGACTCTGAATTACAGTGAATGTATTTTTCTTTCACCTTAGCACTGTAATGCGATTTCTAGATTTCTCTACATTTTTTTGTTATCTGTGTAGATTTTTTGTTCTTATAAATCTGTATAGTAAGTAGAATTAATTGTTTTTTGTAGAAAATATATTTTGAGTTAGTTCCACTTTACCCATTAGGTTAGTTTTAGAAAAACCTGTAGGGTATATAATCTAGGTTGTTCTAGCACAAACCACTCATTTAAAAGGATTAACAAATTTATTATATGAAATGATTTTAGCTAGTTCAAAATCTAATTACTAATATATGCATCGATATATAAGAACTGGGGCAAAGGATAGGGCCGTTAGACCATGGCCCATTTGCAGCTGTATTTTATCTGCCGATGTTTCGCTTTCACGAACAGAAAGCATTCAAGCAAAGTATTACTTTGATTGTTATAAAAGAGGTATTCTAAAGCAGTGATTCCCAAACTATGGTACGCGTACCACTGGTGGTAGGCGACACTTCTTAAGGTGGTACGCAAGCAGCCATGGCTGTATATTTCCTCTTGTCTCGAACATGCAGCACGATTTTTCGCAATGAGAGTATCGTATTTGTTTTCTATGATTAATAAATAAACATAATGTTGTCATCAACAGTTGTTGCAGTTTTTGTTATTTTACCATTGTGGACAATTCTTTTAACGGTTACATTTCAGTGGTACGTCACTGATTTACAATTTTGTGAGTGGTACGCGAAATTAAAAGTTTGGGAACCACTGTTCTAAAGCATTTGATAGCAATGCCAGAATGAAATAGAACTGAATTTTCATAGCCCTTGGCCACCCATAGTGTGTTAGTGATATTTTTACAGCAATGAATGACAAAATATCTTTCTTTTTTGTATTAGGAAGTAGCACTTCATCTTTTCTTCCGATGTATTTTTAAAAAATTATAAACCATTTAGAAATAATTTTTGTATAGTTGTATGTATGTGTGTGTATTTATGTATGTATTTAGTGTTGTAGAATGTTTTTTTTTCCTAGGTTTTTTGCGATAATTCTCTTTATCAGTGGTTTCCAACCTGGGGGGATTAGGGTGGTGAGCGATAGTACCCTGAAACTTGTGCTTATCCCCCCCATCCCCCCTTTAGACATTCTTTTTGAGATGAAAAAGGATGATGATTTTCTTGGAAATTGCATGCTTGCCCCTTTCCCCCATCGTCGGTCATTTTTTAGGGCTAAATGATTTTTGAAAGCGATTCAACTACCCCTCCCCTGTTGACACGACTTTCATTTAGGCATAAGAAAGCAATGAGCTTATCTTTTTACGGATAATGGGACGATGTGGGACAAAAAGGTTGGGAAACGTTAAAATAAATAAAAACCATTTTCCTTGGTTGTTTTTGCTTGAAGTTTAACATTTAGTTTTGATCTGTAATAAAAGCTACTATGCATTGTTATTTAATTTTGTTTATTAATTTTCAGGAAGTGAAGAAGATCAAGAAGCAACGGAGATGTTGGTCGGCAACGCACAAAACCTGATGCAGAGCGTAAGTGCTGTTGTATATGCTGTACCATCTACATTTACTTTAAGCCTGCAGGACTGGAAGTCTCATGACCGCGGTAATTCCTACCTACCAAATATAAGTAATATTTGTATAAAGATCTGTCAATCCAAGATGGCCGTAAGTGAACAGCTGATTAGTCTTCATTCAAATATTACCGATATTTGGTAGGTAAGAATTACCATGGTGATGAGACTTCCAGCCCTGGTAGCCTTGGGGAACCAATGACGTCATGGCTTGGCTAGCCGACCGAGTTGATTTTTAACTCAAGTCAACTCGTGAAGAAAAAAATTGAGTTTTATTTTTATTCCATTTCTTATTTTTCCTATTTCAAACATAGGGATAATCCCCTTCATCCCCCAATGACGCCCCGCCACTGCGGAAAAGGATATCCATAACATCCCTTCTCTACACAACCATAGCATTTTCAGGCGTGTTCCCAACCACTACAATTACCCTGTTGGCAACTTCAGCGTGATTATAATAGTAATATAGAGAAAGGTATGGATGGACCAAATTTTCGAAATAGCGAGTGAATGGGATATCCAGAGTCATAATAAAAGAAGAGCTTGTATGAAAAAGGTTATGACTCTGGATGAAATGAAAGAAGTATGCAAGGACAGGAAGAAGTGGCGGCTAATCTGCAATGCTGATTTGTAATGTTGATTTATTAGTTTGCTACATTTTTTGCATAAGAAATTTTTGTCATTTTTTTGTATAGATTTATTTTTAAGATTTTGTTGTTTACTTAAATGTTATTTATTACTCGTATTCCTTGACTTATAGGTTGGTATGAGGCTGACCACCCATACTGTAAAAAATGGTTCACTTTGCCAATGTCACCCCTGTTTCTAGGGAATGTCGGCAAGAGTTGCAGGGCTTATGTTCATTTGAGGTTTGGATTTTATTTGTAAGTACACAATCAGCATTTGTAAGCGCGAACTACACGTGTTTGTTTGTGGGCATACATCTGAGAGCTTAGAATGAATATATCCTTGCAACTTAGATTATAGATTATAGATATTAGAATGATTTATTTGGTGAGCGCTGTTAGAGTAAAACTAAGAGTTGTGTGAATATGGGGAATATGTGAGAGCAGAGCCACAAAACTCCTATTCATCTTGCTCGTGTTACTTTCCAGGTCAAGGAGACGGTGAAGGCAGCGGAAGGTGCTTCCATAAAGATCCGCACAGACCAGGGAGGCTACGAGCTGAGGTGGGTGCGGCGCTCACCCTGGTACCAGATGTAAACCAGCACCTGGTCTGTCACGCAGGGCGGCCAAGCAACACACAACAACCAACACCAACAGGAGACACATGTCGCACGCAACTTCTGAATCGGAGGACTAACAGAAGTTAATTCAAAGAGGAATTGAAAATTGAAGAGGTTGATATTGTTATGATCTTAGTTGGGCTCTTTTAATTAAACTGCAATTTATTTTACACCATGTCGGTTTAAAATGTTGTTCCACCAGCGTGATTAGAATCACGTACACACTTATACTACCATTCGCTCGTAGCAATATCAAAAGCAGTCTTTACCCCGAGTCTAAAACATTGCATAAACTCCGCTAGATCCCGTACTATAATCTATTATCCGACTGGTCGTTAGCTCAGTTGGTCGAGTGCTTGCATTCCACGCTGAGAGCTCGGGTTCGAAACGCAACAAGGGTGTCAGAAATGATTTCCCGTTTTGGTGTTTATTTCAACACCCAAAATAAACTTTACAAGAAATTAGAACCAGCCCCGTCGGAAGCTGGGAAACTCACATTTCAACTGATGTGATAGGCATTAGGTTGGCCCCTTTACCTGTAGAAATAATTAGGCTCACTCGCATGCAATCCTTTATGGGAGAACGCAGCAAGAAGTTACACTAGAAAAAAATTTTTTTTTGGTCATATAAGGGACATCCTAATATATTTATATGTTCTATACATGTTCCTTGACTTATAGGTTGGTATGCGGCTGACCACCCATGCTGTTAAAATGGTTCACTTTGCCAACTGTCTCAGGGAAGGACGGCAAGAGTTGCAGGGCGTATGTCCATTTGAGATTTGGTTTTTATGTTGTAGGTTCACATGTGGCATGTGCAAGCGCGAACTTGTACATGTCTCGTTGTGAAAATGCATATTGTAATGTGAATCTCCAATGTTACATATCTTTGCAACTTAGATAAGATTAGATTAGATACATGTTTCTATGTACTCTAAACTTCACTTGGGAGAAGTTTATGCAATGTTTTGTTTTAGGGGTGGTAATCCATCAGTACGACATGAAATAAAGTAAGATTGTGTAAGAAGCTTCTTATATTGCGAAGTAAAGATGCACAAATTGAAGCTTTGCAGGTTTGATATCGAAAAAACAGACTACCGTCAGATAAAGAAAGACAGATCTTAATTTGGGAAGAAAAAATATTGAAAGGGGATCGCAAGTTAGTGGAGCTATTATCAAAAATAGGAAATATCACAACTAGAGGAAAATCCTGTTTTTGATTTGCATCTCGAGTATAAAAAAAATTAGAATTCCCCAACATCGCGTCAAAAAAAAAAAATGCCTCACAAAAAACTAGATCACTCACTAGGGGTGCTGTTGCATCTTCCATACATTTTCTTTTTATGCGATGGTGGGGAATCTAGGAAAGGTTTTATACCAGGGGTACTGCACTCTGCTATCATGAATTGCATTAAAAAAATGTACTAATTTAAATTTGGGAGAAATTTATTTATTTAAAAAAATGTTGTTCACTAATTTATGTTATTTATTTGAGTAATTTTTATTTTGGATTGTTAAAAAAAATTAAAAAAACGAAAATGACTAAATTATTTTTTATTGTTTAAAAAAATTAATTTAAGGAAATTAACAATTAATTTATTTTCATTATTCATTCATTGTATGAAACACACAAGACTAAAAAAAATAACATTTATTTATTTTATGTTTTTTTTTATATTGTAGGATTTTTTTTACTTAGTCAAGATGAATTTTAAATATTTATTATATATTATTTTTTCTGATTTTGTTTTAAATGTCTTTAGTTTTATCATCATTTCATTAAAATATTTAATTTATTTATGTTAATTTTTATATTAATAAAAATAACAACAGTAACAATCAAAATACATTTAAAAAACTATATATATTTTATTACAAATTTATATATAAAAATATTATGTAACAAGCATTGTATACATAGGTGCCCTTATTAATAAAAATATTAAATAAATGAAATATTTAATTTCAAATACATAGCCTTGATTTATACATTTCTAAATATAAATAGATTATGTAGAAATGGCACAAAATAAGTTGTATTTATGATAAAAAAATCACTAAAAGGACCCCTTAGTTTTTGGCATATTTTCCTTTTACAATTTTGTCTTTTTAATGGTTAAACACGACTATGCTGCACATATAGTCCACCTTAAGAAATGCCTTTAAAAATGTAAGCTTTTTTAAAACCACCTATAACTTAATAGAAAAAGTAAGAGTGACTACCTTACCTGTAAAAGTAATGTGTCCCACTTTTCAGTACTGATAAAATAAAGAATCAAGATCATCTCGCACGTTTAATAATAAAGAGAAATAACTCGAAAATTGGGAAAATCGAGGTTTTGTAATAAAACGCAAGAACAATGCGAGAAGAATGCGTAGAATGCGACAGCCGTTCAATTTGGACGAATATGACCGAGATAAAACATTGGCCGCCTTTTTCATCCCATACAAGTTGTACTGGGTGTCTGAACTTCAAACGCGTTTTCCCAACATTCATGTTATTTGAGTTATTGCTCCTTATTATTAAACGTGCGATCTGTAGAGTAAACTTTTATGTGACAGTAATAGCGATCAATAACAAAGTATTTGATTGTGTTTTCAAGCCAGCCGGCACACAATTTCTTTGTCTATGGATTTTTTCTGAGTCCATTGCAAAAAAAATATATTTGTAACCATTGTATATGAACTAGCGTGATTAAGTTTTGCCTTGAAATGTGTACGGAGAAATTGTAAATTGTTGAATATTTATGTAAAGCTGTGATTGCGAACCTTGCCTTTTGAAAATTTTAATATTACTCCACAACTGTTGAAATTTATTTAAAATTTTGTACCACCACAATTGTATTGACAATGATTATGTGGGTTTATTCAGTGGGTGACGTTTTTGGGGCTGTCCATATAATACGTCATTCGAATTAAGGGGGGGGGGAGTCTGGTCTGCGGATGATGGTAAATGATGTACGAGTACCAAAAGTGACGTTGTTCTTGTAAATACCAATTTCTACAAAAAATACAAAATATTATGTAAGTAATATAACATTATTAATTATAAAGCTCATCCATTATTACAGCAAGAGGGGGAGGGGGTCATTAATAAAAAGTAATTTATGGACAGCCCCTTTGTGTGAATCACACCTCAAGAGCACTCGATTAGCTTGGTTTTGAATAAGCAGCACTAACTCAATTGAGACCCAGTTGCTGGTAAGATAGGTGAACTTTCGTCAGGTATGTAAATCTTGAGATCTCTACCTGGGATTTGAACCAAGTACCTTTTGATCATCAGTCTGAGAGGAAAACTGCTAGACTACAACCAGTTTGATGCTGGGGATTGCCATACTTTCGCGTCCTAGAGAGGGTGGTCTACCGTGTTTGTCTGATGGTTTATAAAGCCATCAATGGCTTGGCTCCACCTTATCTGACTGACATGATTTCACCTGTTGAGATGGGTTTAAGGAAGCAGACACTCAGATCTACGAGCGATGGTACAATCAATTTAGTTCTGCAGATCCATACAAATTTTGGAGACCGTGCTTTCCGTGTTGCGGGTCCTGTGGAGTGGAACAGACTGCCACCTGGAGTGAAGTTTCTAACTCTAAATCTGTGGATGTATTTCGTAGAGCACTCAAGACACACCTTTTTAAAAAGTCTTATCCTTGATTGGAGAGGGCGCTTGAGGTGTGGCACACACAAAGACGGCGCTCTCTTATCATTGGTTATATAAAATGAATAAGCCTGAAATAACACACAAAAATATAAATCTACTATATATGTGATTTCAATGGGTTTTGGTTGAATAAAGAAATTTAAAAAATCTTATGAATGCAATGAATAGGACTGCCACCTGAAGGGATAGCCAAACATTTTGAATTACATATTAATTAATTATTTAAATACAAGATGGCAGGAAATAACTGTAAGAGAATGTATTATAAATATACCACATCTTGAAATGAAATTTAACTAAGACTAAGATATACGTCTAGTGCAACCTCTTGCCACGTTTTCCACGAAGGGGTCTCATGTGGCGGGTGGAACCTCTTTATTTTTACAGGTAAGAGCGGCCTTACACCAACACTTAAGTTAATGTGGGGTTTTCCTAGCTCCCGACGGGGCTGTTATTAATTTCTTGTGAAGGCTGAGTAATTCTTGCCGGTATTTTTATTTTTGAATTTGGAATAAATACCGTAACGGGATATCATTCCCGACACCTTTGCTGGGATTCGAGCCCGAGCTCTCGACACAGCAACTGAACTATTGACCAGACATATTCAGTGCCAGAAAATTCAAGAAAACAGGATAACTTCCAATTCTTTTCGGATTGAAATTTTGTCCTTATGTATTGTTGTAATAAAGAGCAATATTGCATGCTAAAAATGTAGTTAAATATTTTTTTAACTATGTTTTGAAAGCTTAATCTTTATATAATTTAAACGCTACAAAAATGTGCATTATAACTTAGTAAATAGAAGGACTATGTATAGCAGAGAATATATATTTTTATTACATCCTTTATATAATATACATATATAGACGAATGCCTTCCCTTTGATAATCTGAATAAATGTGCTATCAGTGCAACATTGTGCAATGAAAACCAGATTAATACTTTTTAAACCTACAACGCAACACACAACACAACAATACGAAGCTAACAGCCCTGCTACAAAGGATCAGGACATCAACCGCCACATCACCAACAAGTGTCTCTGAAATCAAGGGAGTCTCCCGCACAGGATTACTTAATGTAATAATAATCTATGATATTGACGATGTGACACAGCGCAGGCGGGGTTTGAACTTGCACTTGTTTCAAATTCGAGTGCCGGAGTCTCTAAAATCTAGGGATTCTCCCCGCACAGAATTCCTTAAAAAAATTAAGCCACTTTCTTTTTGATTACTGTGAGTATATTCAGTTCCACCGGTTTCGGAAAATAAACGTTTGCATCCTCAGGTGGCTACATTATAACTACATGGTCCGGATACGGAATCAATTTAGATAACAGAACAAAACTCTTTATAATCGCATGTAAAAAAATCATCTGGTTTCGATTGCAATGTTGCAAGATGATTCGCGACATGATGCTTGTCCTTTTGACTAATTCTTAATTGATAATATTGTATATGCCTTGTGGCACAACATTTTGAGTATTGTTGCGCATCTCTTGTGGTATAATGAATGCAAGGTTTTAGTATTAAACAAATATAATAAAAATGTACAAAATTGTTTGCCCTTATTAGCGATCCCTTTTGGGACTAACAATTAAAATATTAACAACATAAATAATAAATAATGTAGAAAATTACATAGTTAAACTTTAGGACTACATTGTTAACTCTTTCAGGGTCATTCACAACACATTTGATCCATGGATCACCTTTTTTTTTGTATTGAAAATTCACATTAGGTGCCCGGTTGAGCCATGGATTTGCTGTGTGGGAATAACACCGATAGTCACTGTAATTTTGAACAATGATCGATTTTCTTTATTTCTCTCACCGCCACCTTTAAAAAAGCCTTCCTTGAAGCAGGTAAAGTGAACTATTTTTTACAGTATGGGTGGTCAGCCTCATACTAACCTATAAGTGTATTTTTTATAATTAATATGTTATACTAAGGACTAGGTTTTTTCAACATTAAATTACTGACTAAACTGAGTATTGGCTAATACGCCGCTAAGCTACACATATAGTGTTAATTCTTGCAGAATTTTCCTTGAAGGAGTTTGCATGTGGTGCGTGGAACCTATTTATTTTTACAGGTAAGAGGCCGGCCTTGCGCCAACCACTTCAATTGAAGTGGGGATATCCCAGCCATCGAGGGAGGTGGTACTCATTTCTTGTGAAAGCTGAGTAAACCTTGCCGGCATTTTTAATTTTAAGTTTGAAATAAACAGTGGAACGGGAAATCATTTTTGACACCCTCGGTGGGATTTGAACCCAATGGAATGCAAGCGCTCTACCATCTAAGGTATCAACCAGACTCAGGTATAAAAAAGATTTGATGATCTTTCTTTTCTAATTTGAATATTTTTTGTTGAAATAACCAGTACTTTTTTTGAAGCCAATAAACTAGTGGTGCTTTCTTATAGTTTTATAAAATGCAAATAAATCATGTATATATTTATATTTTGTAATTGTCATGTTTTCAGTTCTGCAGCATTTGAAAGTTTACTCGCCACTTACGCTAGTTAACAATATGAACTTCAGTAACTTTTACGCTGACGATACTTCCAAATATGTGCGAAAATATTAATCCTAGATCTGAAAATCTAAATTTAAAGTCAACGCCAAGAGTATCAATGCCTACTGTCAAAGAGGCCACAAACTTATTTTCCCGACATTGCTGCGGGTAGGCGAGTTAAACCCATTGATTTTACCTTTAAATCTTTACAAAACATGCTTACATATCGATTCTTCCCACGTCAACTACTGTAACGAGATGGATTTGTTTGTTAGGTAAAATGGAACATGAGATTTGAATTTGAATGAAAAGGAAAACAAAAGAATAAAAAAGGGAGGAGAAGCTTGCCTGGCGGGATAGCCACAAGCCTGTGTAATTAAGAATAAAGAATATTATTGTGCTGTGGTTAATTGTGTAAACATTGTGAAAGAAATAAAAGTAAACATATTAAAGTGGCTGTTAATTATTAATTGTGTCAATCAGCAGGACTATTGGAAAAACCCTCACACTACCTTATGCGTTAAAACTCTGTTGTTGAATTTTTTCCATCAGTAGTTGTTCTTTTTTGTTTCACCAGTTTTTTTTGTTTACAATGAAATGACACTGTGAAGGTCTCTGTTCTCTTTCTGAGGACGAGTTGCGGTTAAGTAAGTTGAAACAGATATAGTGTCTTTTTTGTTAAAATAGGTTCTAGTCCACAAATATAATATCTAATCCATTACTCAATAGTATAAATAGAGTTTTTTTATCTTTTAATAAAGGTAGGAAATCAGTTATTCTAAAACCGTATAAAAAAAAAAATCAAAAGATATTCTGTGGTGTTGCTGGGTGCAGATTTTATAAGGAACAAAAATTCTGTACTAAATGGTTTAAATAAGCTTGATTAACAAATACGTTTTTGCAAATATGATTGTTCACTTGGGAAGCATCGACATGTGACTCGCCTACCTGTGTTAATGGTTAGACCTGTTATGATTGCAGGTTTTGATGAAACAGAGCTTCCATAGTATGATCTAATTTTCTGTCATCTGTTGAAGAACAAAATACTTAGAAAAGTCAGCAATTATTTTAGTTATATAACTATTACAAGTATGCCAATATGAATGTATCCCTGTGCTTTGTTTTTTACTGTCTAATAATATATATTTTATTCTAAATTTACATGTTATGTTAATTGTCTTTTGTGATCAATTAAAAAAGTTAAATAAATAAAATAATAAAATACATTGCCATGTTCCTTGCTTTCTACTAGTTGGTTTTAGAATTCTGAAAAAATTCAAGAGATGGTGTTGCTGTCAAAGGTAAACGGTAAAATGATTTTTTAATAGGACAATACTGTCACATTTTACTATTTTCATTTCTGTGTCAATTTTGACAATTTGAAGACAACTAAAACTGCTACTGAAGAAATAAAAAGAAGAATCCCATCTGAACATCATTCCTACTTTAACCTCAAAAGACTGATCATCGTCTTCTGAAGGCAGTGCCTTGTTGTGCCAGCTATCTGCCTCTGTTGGTCGCCATCCTCTTGAGCTGTGAATTGGACGAGACATCCACGAGCCGCTTCAAATCCTGGAAGTGTGAAGTTCTTGACTGACTACACGGAAATATAAGGCTATCTTTTTGGAAATACTAATGAAACCGGTCTTATAAATGCCTTGGAAGCCTGGATAGTGGATACTTATCAAATGGGACTATACTCACTTAGCATATGTGACTTTAAACTGATAAAAAAAACTACCCACATGATGGACATAAGTGCATTATTTTTACTCAGTATAAAGTTGCTATGCTAATGTTGAAAATACCGGCCCTTAATGTCTTTTGAAAGAAAATTCTTTTCTGTCTTTATGGTTTATTAAATTACTCAAACTTGTGTTATAGAAGATGCAGAACGCAAATGAGTTGTACGAGCCCTATTATGACATTAATGTGATCCTGTTAGTAAAAAGTCAGCCGACTGACTATATTCACAGAAATATTTCTGTAAATTAAGGTGAATATTAAAAGCTGAGAAATGTTAAATAAAGTAGGATAGTGATGGTTGATTACCTGCGTGTCCCTTGATCATAGTTCGCCGTACCAACACCGCTCACAGCGCCTGAGTTAAAGGGGAAGCAGCTGATCTTTGATGCTGGAGTTTTCTCTTATTTTAATTTTGCTCTTTTTATTTTGTGAGTACACATGCAGCATTTGTAAGCGAAAATTACTATACATTTGATTGATGAGCACTGTTTTATATGATTCACACCTCAATATTCCTCGAAGGGCTTCGCATGTGGCAAGTGAACCTATTTTTTTTACAGGTAGGAGGGTCGGCCTTACGCCAACCACTTCAGTGGGGGTTTACCAGCTTCAAGGAGGCTGGTTCTCATTTCAGCTGAGTAAACATTGCCAGTATTTTATTTAGGGTTTGAAATAAACACCGAAACAGGAAATCTTTTTTGACACCCTCAGTGGGACTCAAACCCGAGCCCTCAGCATGGAATGCAAGAACTCGACCAATTGAGCTATCGACCGGACAAGCGTTGCCTGAAATAGTATTTTGAATTCTAGGATAAAACTTCGATGATTGCGAGGTTTACGCTAAGAATGGGAAATTGTATCCTTAGCAGTTGATCAAGGACATTGCATACCCTACACTGTGGATCTGGAGTACGGAGTCTTGTCTTAATTCCATCTTTGTGAATCACGGGACCTGAGAGATGACACTGCTCACAGGAAGTCCGTAGAAACCATGTAAGTAATAAATTTTATTCTTGAATAAAAACAATAGCGTAAAAATCAAAATTATATTTTATTTTTTCTACAGTTTACAAAGGTTGACAAAAATTGTTACATTTAAAAATAGAATTTGACGTTTCACTGACAATACAAACAAACATTCACATTTAAACATATAAGTAGTTATTTCATTTTGTTTTAAACCTAAGCTTATCACTAAACAAATTAATTGTCTCAGTTTACTTAGAAATAATGCATCAGCTTTAAATTAAACATTCATACATAAATTATGGGGAGATCTAAATATTGAATCATGGCATAAATTTCCCTAAATAATATAATATTTTACGCAGATATAGATAGCTTAAAGGTAAAACTGAATTAGTGACATGTTAAGCTAACTTATTCAGATAAATTCACCGACTTTCTACGAGAGAAAACACTGAAAATGTATGGAAATCCTGTAGTTTAGAAGTTTTTCATGAGGATTTCCTTATAATTAATTCACTTACTATGAGAAGTTACTCCCAATAAAATGTTTAATCCACGATTTCTCGAATCATTGAATCAGTTTTACCTTTAAGGTGGGGATACATATCACACTGTATGTCATGTCGAATTTTATTTTAATATTGACGGCGTCAAATATAAATTATGAGATTCATGATAGTGAGTAAACAGATGTTGCAATTTATTAAATTTATTGGTGAAAGCGTAAAAAAATATCTGCATAAGTCGAATTGCCTACAGGTATAAAATAAACTAAAATTACAGCTAATAATCTCATATTTAAATATTTTTTACCTTAAAATTATGGAAGGCCACGATTTTTTGAAGAATAAAAAAAAACAGTGTGAGAAATAAAGATAGCCGAGTATTTTAGGATGGTTTGAATTTTAATGGGACAGAAACTCAAGGTTAGACAATGTTGGTCAATAACCGGCTGGAAGACCACATAAAAGCCTGTGAAATAGAGGACATGGTAAGATGAGAGACCATGTCTCCAGAATGAGCCATGATAGACTCACTCACACCGTAGCTTATGAGATGACAATTGGTCAACGTCCAGCTGGAAGACCACAATAAGTTTGTGAAATAGAGAACATAGTAAGATGAGAGACCATGTCTTCAGAATGAGCCATGATAGACTCACTCACACCGCAGCTTATGAGAGCGCAATGAGGTCCGAATATTCAAAATACCCCTTGGCTATGTGACGTCATCCATAGTGAATTCCTGATAATCAGGGAATTTTTACTAGCTTACAGCTTTTCTACCATACTCGTGGGTCAAAGATGGAAATAACAATTTCATATTTTTAATAATATATCACTGAGAAAGACCAAAAATATACATTGATTATAGAAAATATTTATTGTTTTGAATTCACTTTTGAAGCTGAATTTCTTGTACACAAAAATGTGCTTGTATGTATGTCAAATTGAAATGGATGATTTGAATAATTATTAAAATCGTTTTCCTTTTTATTTCACTCAAGCAAAATTTTATACTCTACAATTATTTTACATATTTAAACAATTAGTAGGCGTATTATCTTATTTTGCATTAAAATGAGGTGTTTCCAACATTTAATAAGTGTGTGTTTAACCTCTTAAAAGATTTGAGAAAAAAAATATATATGGATGAGAGACTAGCGCCTCTGGCAGTCAGATTTGGAAGCAATCTGGCTGAATGACGAGGTTTATTATTATTTTTTTCAATGTTCCGACCTCATTGGTAAACGTCCAGCTGACAGAAAAACAGATTACTATGTCAAATGATAATTTTGACATTTTTATACAAAAAATTGTCTTCGTCTTCTCACTTTAGTCGAATCATTATTGCTTTGAAATAAATACAGAAACAGTAACTGGGAAGTATTAAGTATATTTGGCACTCGAGTATCATTTAATTTAAAAATGTCCTAAGTCTGAAGGCGTTACCTCTTAATGTAACAATTTAATTCAAGGAATATCTTGAATATTTTCTTTATGTAAAAAAACCTATCCTTACTGCTAATAATCTCAATGGCAACCTTATTACTAAATGTGACGTTGATTACAACAACAAACAATCATTTCAACGCTTGCATTCCTCAGAGAATTGTTTGCTTTTATGCTGTCGAGCAAAAAAAGTATGTTTGAGTATGGAAGACTGATTTATTTACATTGAAAATTGCAAGAATTCTTTTTTTAGGCGTAAAATTTTGTAAATTCAGATCATCACATGAAAACATTCTGTACATTTGAATTAAAAGTGATAGTAGCCACTTGATAAATGCACCAATAAAATGGGGGAGTTTTACCTACCATTAAAACTCTTATTATGTTTCTATAGATGTCTGGAGTCCATATTATGAGAGAAACAATCACTTTTTCCCTTTTATGTGGTTTTTTAGTCTATTCCTGGGTCTTTGATTTGCACTTTTTTACACTTTAGGCACTTTTCTACTCTATGGTCGCTTTTTCCCCATTTCCTGTTTCCCTATTTCCAGTTCCCCCATATACCGGTGGCCATTTGTCATAAAGCTCATAATACACCAGGTAGGGGTTACCTGGACTCCAGACATCTATAGAAACATAATAAGAGTTTTAATGGTAGGTAAAACTCCCCCATTATGTGTTCTGAGAGATGTCTGGAGTCCATATTATGAGAGATCTGTCTATTATCTCCTGGTGACCGGGGACGTCTTTATTTGATATTAACTGGTTGAAATAGGGAGGGATCTTCTGGAGCTGTATGTTTCAACATCTCTTTCTGATAGTATTTTCTGAAAGTGTTTTCTATTGGGTAGTTCTCCAGCCAATTAAGTGATGCGACCGCTGAACGTGTGCTGCCGGGAGTGGCCTCTACTCCTGCTGATTTTAGCGTGTTCTTTACCCATCCTCCTATGATTGTTCTTGTAGCTGCCTTCACTTGTCCTCGGGTGCTGATGAACAGGTTATAAATATTTTGTCCTGATCTCCTTTCGCGTGATAGTTCAATCAGCTTCCTTATCCAGAAGACTGGGTTGACGTTGTGTTCCTTGGATTCCAGAAGTGTATCTGTTTTTGATCCAACAAATGGAATTAACACAATTGATGTGCCTTCCTCTAGAATGTTTCCTTCTGTGATATTTAGCAAGGTCAGATCGTGTACTCTTCTTCCTGAGGATAACAGAAGTAAGATTGCTGTTCTACACGCAACTTCATAGAGAGAATCTGAACGAGGAGTGTTCCTGACTAGCCAGTCTTTCACTATCTGCGGATTCCACACAGGGGACTTAGGAGGGTTAATCCTTACCATTGCTATGGCTTTTAATGTATGTTTCACTAGGAAATCTGAGCTGAGATTCTTTTCCATCATTGGGTTGCAGAAGGTTACGATGGCTGACTTGTGTACCAGTATAGTCCTGTATGACAGTTTTTTGTTTATGAACAGTTGCGCTAGATACCTTGCCAATTGATTAGGAGATGATGTGTTGGGATGGGTATTTTCCGCCAGTATCCAGCGGCACCATCTTTGCCAAGCAGGTTTATATGTGTTGAGTGTGGAAGCTCTCCATCCTGACAGGAGCAGTCTTTTCTCTTCCACGTTTTGAAAGATTGCGCATGAGTCTGTGGAGTCTCTGGATACGTAAGTTGAACTCATGTGTGCCGTCGTGGATGCGAACAGGTCTATATCTGGTACTCCGAAATGATTGAAAATGGCCTTCGTTGCTGTTGATAAAAGATGCCATTCTGGAGGGGATCTTCCTCTTGATAGGTGATCCGCGTCTCCATTGTATCTTCCCGGTAGGTACTGCGCTGTTAGCGAGATTTCCCATTGGCCTGCCAGAGTCAACAGATCTCGGGTAAGATTTAGGAGTGTTTTGGATCTGGTGCCCCATTCCTTGCGGATGTAGGCGACTACTGTCTTGTTGTCTGATTGTACCAGAATTTCGGAGCCAGAAAGGTCGTGCGCTGTGCGTTGCAGGGTTGTGAAAACAGCGAACAACTCTTTTCGTTTGGAGTGCCGCTTCTTTTGTTTGAACGGTCCACTGTCCTGACAGCATCAAGTCGTCCAGAGTTGCTCCCCAAGCTTAGTCTGACGCATCTGTTGTCAAGAAACGTTCGCAGGTTTCCCTGTGGATGGAACTTGATTCGTTCGCATTCCCTATCCCCCACTCTATTACTTGTAAGCTGTCCTCGGTCATTTGTCATGACCTTCTTGGTGACAGGTGCTTCAGTGGCCTGCTCGCTATCTGCAATTGTCTGCAGTGGAGGCGACCATGAAGCTGGCAAAGTTTAGTCTTCCTAGGAGACTTTCCGCCAGTTTTAAGGACCATTTTCGAGAAGTCAGTATTGCTCGAAGTGAGTGGCACAATGCCTCTTGCTTCCGGTAAGAAAGACCTTCTTGGTGACAGGTGCTTCAGTGGCCTGCTCGCTATCTGCAATTGTCTGCAGTGGAGGCGACCATGAAGCTGGCAAAGTTTAGTCTTCCTAGGAGACTTTCCGCCAGTTTTAAGGACCATTTTCGAGAAGTCAGTATTGCTCGAAGTGAGTGGCACAATGCCTCTTGCTTCCGGCAAGAAAGACCTTCTTGGTGACAGGTGCTTCAGTGGCCTGCTCGCTATCTGCAATTGTCTGCAGTGGAGGCGACCATGAAGCTGGCAAAGTTTAGTCTTCCTAGGAGACTTTCCGCCAGTTTTAAGGACCATTTTCGAGAAGTCAGTATTGCTCGAAGTGAGTGGCACAATGCCTCTTGCTTCCGGTAAGAAAGGAATTTGCAATTGTTATGCGTGTCCCAAACGATTCCCAAGTACTCTAATTGTTGAGTGGGGAAGAGCACTGACTTCTGGAGATTTACATACCACCCCAGAGATTGTAGGATATCTACTGCTAGATGCGATTGCCGACGAAGATCGTCCTTGGATTGGTTCGCAAGGAGGAAGTCGTCGAGATAAACGATTGTCCGGATATCTCGTCGCAGCAGGAAGTAGTTGGGCTACCCAATTTGTGAGGGTTGCAAACATTCTGGGGGCAGATGAAAGGCCAAAGATGCGATTGCCGACAAAGATCGTCCTTGGATTGGTTCGCAAGGAGGAAGTCGTCGAGATAAACGATTGTCCGGATATCTCGTCGCAGCAGTAAGTAGTTGGGCTACCCAATTTGTGAGGGTTGAAAACACTCTGGGGGCAGATGAAAGGCCAAAGATGCGATTGCCGACAAAGATCGTCCTTGGATTGGTTCGCAAGGAGGAAGTCGTCGAGATAAACGATTGTCCGGATATCTCGTCGCAGCAGTAAGTAGTTGGGCTACCCAATTTGTGAGGGTTGAAAACATTCTGGGGGCAGATGAAAGGCCAAAGATGCGATTGTCGACAAAGATCGTCCTTGGATTGGTTCGCAAGGAGGAAGTCGTCGAGATAAACGATTGTCCGGATATCTCGTCGCAGCAGAAAGTAGTTGGGCTACCCAATTTGTGAGGGTTGCAAACATTCTGGGGGCAGATGAAAGGCCAAAGGGCAGACTTGTCATCTGAAGTAATTCTCCTCGATAGACCAGTCGCAAAAATCTCCGATGTGCTATTGGGAGATGAAAGTAAGCTTGCGATAGGTCTATTTTCGACAACCAATCGTTTGGCTGCAGAAACTCTGACACTTTGTAGTGGCTTATGAGTTTGAACGGAGCCGGGTCTAGGAAGAAGTTTTAACGATTTTGGTTGAAAATCATTCTCGGGGAATCGTCCGATTTGAGTGTTAGGAACATTTTTGATAAGAAACTCTGACACTTTGTAGTGGCTTATGAGTTTGAACGGAGCCGGGTCTAGGAAGAAGTTTTAACGATTTTGGTTGAAAATCATTCTCGGGGAATCGTCCGATTTGAGTGTTAGGAACATTTTTGATAAGAAGCTGGGAGATGACTCCGCTGCCTCTATAACTCCGGATTCGGTCATTTCCTTTATTTGAGAGTCCATTTCGGGTGAAGGACTCGTCTGGTATAGCATTAAGTGGCTCCCTCTGGGAAACCAGATAATCTGTCCTTGGGTCCAAGACAACCCTAAGCCGTTTCTGACGCCGCGGCGGTGAACCTGATTCCGAAGTGTCATATCCGCATTTTTACATCCACACATTGAGATATATACTATAGAGTCGCAACCATCATACAATCAGGAAAAAAATGTCAAGCCGAAGTCCGTTGGAAACGTTTTAATGCAGATGCAAGGAGACAATCAGTTTTTATCCAGCTTCTGCATCGAATAACGCGCACTGTACTCTCAGGTTAAAACGAGATAGCAATAATTTTAGCAAACACATGGCAGACTTCAAACACGACAAAAAGGGCTGGATGTCATAATTCTCTGATATAAAATTCCCCTACAGTAATACTATTAAAAATGAATGTCAGATTAAAATGAAATGTAACTTTAGTCCTTTACTTTTAAAAATAATATGAGCAAGTCTTCAACCAGCAACCCGGCAGTATACAACCTTATTGTCGGTGTCAAATGTGTAACATAATTTAAAATATATTTAAGAAAAACTTATTTTTTTCAAAAATAAATTGTTTTAATAATTAATCTGTGCTAGTATGTTGTGTTTTTTTCATTTGTGCATGTTGTATAATTGATCAAGTTCACAAACAATGGTGTTTGAAAACTCCAATCACAATATTTAGACATTTATGGCAATATGTATTACCACCTGTCACGTCCGTTCGCTGTGTAAGTCTGCGTGAGACTGACGAGCCTCAAAATCGGGTTTTTCTCGAGTACGACTTTTGACTTACTACAGGGTGCTACGTGTTTCGAGCAACGTTACGTCTCTAGTATATATACCTCAATGCATCCACATCACCTGAATCCTGTGAGATTTCGGCGGGAGGTGGCCCTTTTTTGTTATCACAACTCATAACACTGATTTTGATGTTATCTAAAGTAAAAACTCCGTTAAAATAACGAAAAACGTTTTTCGTAAATGCGTGGCATACCCACAAAAATACATTATATTTTTGTAGGTATGCCACGCTTATACACTTTTAAACACCACAATTTCGCCTGTTTTAGTTTTTAATTGTTCACAGGGACACAAGATGGTAAAATAACACTCTTTTTTAAATGTTTTTGCCCAGGAATATTGTCAATTCACTCAAATTTTCGAAGGTGAATTCAACTGACATGTGACCACAAGGGAAAAATGACGCTTTATGACAAATGGCCACCGGTATATGGGGGAACTGGAAATAGGGAAACAGGAAATGGGGAAAAAGCGACCATAGAGTAGAAAAGTGCCTAAAGTGTAAAAAAGTGCAAATCAAAGACCCAGGAATAGACTAAAAAACCACATAAAAGGGAAAAAGTGATTGTTTCTCTCATAATATGGACTCCAGACATCTCTCAGAACACATAATTGCAATCAATAAAATTAATTCATTTCAAGTCCGAGTCTGTCCCTGTAAAACAGAGATGGACTCAGATGATAATTATCATTTTTAAATTAAATACAATAAAATATTTAATGTTAATTTATTTTAAGAAGAACTTACATTAAAAACTAATGCAAAAGGTGTTTTTTGTTAAATTGTGCTTTGAGATCACATTTTTTCACAAAAAAAAAATACAAATGTACATTTTATTAGCTTAAAAATTAAATATTGAGAGTTTTTATGACTTTTCAAATTCAAATTAAGTAAAAATGCAGTCAAGTTCTTATATGGCACTGTCAAATACCAAAAGCATTACTATTTCTTATAAAAATGTTTTTTGCATTCAGGCCCGTTATTTTCAAGTTAAGTTATATTTCAGTTGAATATTAGTGTAACTATTACTCAAAATACTCCATTTTGAGAACTAAAACTGAGAATTTCCGAAGCGACAAGCCCCGCCCCAAAATCTTAGAAATCATTACAATGCCATTCAAAAGCTTAAAAATAAACTGGTCAAAAAAATCAAATGTCTAACCTTCATTAAGCTGGAAAAATACTTTAAAAATGCCCTTTTTGCAGTAATTTTTATGTATCCTTACACAAAAAAAAAACTGCTGTCAGTGAAGACGACTCCATCTTGAAAATCATTAGTTAACTAATAACTAAATATTTACTGGAGAAATTTGGTGAGTTAAATATTATGAAAATTTAACTAAAATTGCAATTTAATTACTTTTACTATACTTGAAAATATCGGGCCTAGCTAATGTTAATTCATGAGACTTTTTTGCATCCAGAACTCATCAAAAAAATTACAAGGAAAATAATAAACATTTTTTTCAAAAACTATCCAAGAATTAATTTAAAATAATCTCAGTCAATTATTTCTATTAAAGTTATGCTAAAAAATACAATTATTTCAAATAGTCATTGATAAATATACATTTCATCAGTAGATAATAAAAAAAAATCCAAAAAAAATGCAGTACTTAAGAATTAAATTATTTTTTTAATCTAGGCACTTTGTAAATATATGACACAACCTGAATATTTAAATAATAAAAAAATAAAAACATAAAACTAATTTTACACATATCAGAAACAAAAAAATAAATATCAGTTTATTATTAATCCATTTGTTTGAATTTTTGTTGCTGTAAGTTGATATTGACTATTTTCAGAACTATTAGGAACCTGCTTAAAGTTTAAAAACTTTTAAATTTCATTTAAAAAAAACAAAAACATTAAATTACTTATTATATTGATGAAGAATATTATTTAATTTGAAAAATAGTATTTAATTTCACAGTTCATTGAAATGACAAGTACCTATAGGCTTCATCAAACAGAAGGTGTTTTTAACGCGCTTCAAGACGTCATCGTCTTGCATCACGTTGTTACACTGCTCTGTGAACTGAACATGTCTACACCTTGTTCCCCAGTGCTTGTTTGGCTTACCTACCATTTGATTACAAGATGAACTTTCAACAGTCTAAACAATCTGAGCTAAGAAAAAGTGTGAAGCAGGATAATCTGAGAGTTGTTTCAATATTTGACAAGATTTTGCTAGATAATGTGTAATCTAATCTAATCTAATCTAAGTTGCAAAGATATGTAACATTGGGGATTCACATTACTTGCATTCTCAAAAGCAGACACGTACAAGTTTGCGCTTGCGCATACCGCATGTGAACCTACGATATAAAAACCAAATCTCAAATGGGCATACACCCTGCAACTCTTGCCGACCTTCCCTGAAACAGAGGTGACATTGGCAAAGTGAACCATTTTCTACAGCATGGGTGGTCAGCCGCATACCAATCTATAAGTCAAGGATAAAGCAGCAATAACTCATCATCTACTGAATAACGTCAAAGTTGATCAAATACAAAGTAGGCAACGTTTGGCGTTTTAGCAGTAGCTTTGACTTGCGTTAATAACACTTTCTGTTTGACGTAACCTTAAAACATATAGGTAAACTCCCCTACATAAACACAAATATGTATGCAAGATACCAGCACCCCTAGTGAGCGATTTGATTTTCATAAATTACACATCGAGAAAAGTTTACGCAATATTTTGCACTTGAAGTAAAGGTTTGCATAATGAGGTCCGCACGTGAATTGACATAGACAAAAGTGTGTAGTCACCTGGCCAGGTTACTAGGGAAAATGCATTCAAATATTTGGTTATTGGTTTCTTAGGATAAAAGTCCCACACAAGACTGACATTCATTTGCCGAGAAAAAAGTTTTAGATTCAAAAATGTTTCGACCTCATTGTTCCAAATTCTATTGTAAATTTGATAAATAAAATTGATTGTGTGAAGAATGAAAGTTTGTCCAAAACGTAATTTAAGCATCTTGAAGCGTAAAAGGGATAATGAGAAACAAAATTTACGCAAAACAAATCATTGAATCATTTGCAAGAATTGATTTTCTTCATAAAACGAAGACATGGAAGTGTTCAGATCATTTACAATCATGTTGGAGTTGCTTGAACACAAAGGATGCGTACTGCTCGACACCATTTCAGGATTCGTCCAACTCTGACAGTTCTGGACATAAGCCAGCGTCCTTCTGTACGTTTCTTGATGCGTTCCCGTACGCGCTGGACTCCCTTGGGATTGGGAAATATCCCAAACTTGCACCTCCGGATCCCCGTTTCTCATTTGATTCACATTCCCTTCCGCAGTTTGATTGTTGACATCTAAATTGACGCTTTGATGCGTACATCTCGCATTATTCTGACAGTTGCCTTCCTTGCAGAATTGCCGGTTTGCTGACTGAAGGTACGGGTAATTTTGCTGATTGAAAAACTGCTGATTCCATTGTGGGTTGTACTGTGTGTTGTTGCACGGGTTTTGCAAACGGGAATTCATTGAATTTGACGGTAAATTTTGCGATCTATTGAAATTGTACATTTGATTGTGTTGCGCATCAAAGTTTTGTCCGCCTTGCGCGCACAATCTGTCTTGGACGTGCCGATCACACAAGTTAACGCTTCCGGAGAAGTTGGTTGGGTTTTGGTGGAGACGCAAGTTTGTGTTGCTGCCGATGCTTTGATCGATGCTCATGGAAGACCCGGCGGATTGCGGCAGAGCCATTTGATTGCTGGAACACTGCATCTGGTATTGCATCAGTCTGTTTTGATGGGATGACATTGTGGCGCTCGGGTAAGGGACTCCCATTTGATGGGGGTAACTGTTTTGCTTGGGGTTTTGGTAAGAAGCTGGGGCTAAGGGTGGCGGCATGTTTGTGTGTTGTTTCATCTCATTTTGGTGCGGACTCGGAACATTTGGAGACATGACGTTTGGAATATGTTGCAGATTAGTTTGATTTGAATTGTTATGGTGTGGACTCATCACATTTTGGTTTGAAGGATTTTGATGCGGACTCATGACATTTTGGTGTGGGCTCATGAGGTTTTGGTGAGGACTCATTAGGTTAGGGGCACTTTGAGGTGGACTCATAACATTTTGATACGGACTCATGACATTTTGGATATTTGAATGAGGACTCATGATATTCTGGTGCGGACTCATGACATTCTGATTCGGACTCATCATGTTTTGGTGTGGGCTCATCACATTTTGGTGTGGGCTCATCACGTTTTGGTGTGGGCTCATCACGTTTTGGTGCGGACTCATTACGTTTTGGTGTGGACTCATCATGTTTTGATGTGGACTTTGCAGCATGCCTCTAGGACTCATAACATTCATCATATGTACAGGACTCATCATAGAGTTCTGCTGTTGGTTCATCATGTTCTGATTTTGGTTCATCATCATATTCTGCTGATTCATCACGAGGTTCTGGTTCATCATTTGTTGCTGAGAGTTCATCATTTGATTTGAGTTCATCATATTCTGATATTGGTTCATGCTGTTTTTCATCATCATGTTCTGATTCATCATTGGATTACCTTGTTGTCCCATTCCCTGGTTCTGCAGCATGTTCTGATATCTGATTTGATTCTGGTTCAACATGTTCTGGTGTGAATTCAATAAGCCCCCGCCAGAATACATGTTGTATCCATTTCTAACATGAACCTGTCCTGGATTAAGACTTTCAGCATCTGTTACAGGTTTATTGATGCAATTCTGAACAGAATTTTCTCCATTTTGTCCGGAATTTGCTCCTTTTTGTAGAGAATTCACCCCACTAGGTCCAGAACCTTGATTCTTCTGTTTCGCATTGTTATTCTTGTTGCTAATTTCATTATTCTTTAACTTATCTATAGTTCCGCCGTTCATTGATCCGTCCAACGACATCGCCACAACCTTTTCATCACTCTTACTCTCAATAGACATCAACAAGTCATTACTGCAATTCTTACTAACACCAATTGGTACTTTAAACTCTTCCTTGTTGGCCTTGTCTTCATCTTTCTTTTTCTTTTCTTGGTCGTCGTTTCCTGCGTCCTCTTCGGCATCTTTTGCAAGGCTTTTCCCATCACTGTTTGTACTTTGTTCATGTTTTTTGTTTGCTTCTTGCTTGTTTGCTTCTTGCTTGTCCTTGTTTTGTTTATCGCTTGTGTTAGCCGCGTCCTTGTCACTAGGTTTGTCGGTGTTGGCTTTGGGCTCGGTGGCAAGGAATGATTGGTTAAGATATTGCATCATCTCGTCCGGTATGACCAGCTTATTCTCAACCATTTCTCCCTCTGCCATCTGAAATGAAAACAAACATTAACATCAGCTTGTACATGTTGCAAGATGGAGAGCAGTGTCAGAGGACATGAGGAGTTGGGAGGCAGAGGTTGAAGGAGACCAAGTCTCAAATTGGGCTGTAACGCCATTGAAGAAGGAGTTGAGGATTTGTCCTGAGAAAAGACATTTCACTGATAGATATGTGGGATGTTATATACATCTAGAGAGGATATAGCCACCTTTAAGGTAAAACTGAATAAGTGCAGATTCACTGATTTGAGAAATCGTGAATTAAACATTGTATTGGGAGTAACTTCTTATAGTAAGTGAAGTAATTATAAGGAAGTGCTCATAAAAAACTTCAAAATTACACAATTCTCATACTTTTTTAGTGTTTTCTCTCGTAGAAAATAGGAATAAAAGTGTGTTTATCTGAGAAACCTAAGTTAGCATAATATGACACTTATTCAGTTTTACCTTTAAGGTATCAAAATGACAGTTTTGCGGTTGAATCTCAGGTCACAACCAAAAAGCCCAAAATAAATTCTTTATGAAAACAGTTTTGATTTTATGGTACAGGGTCATAACACCTCTAAACTGTTCTCAGCCTTGGAGACTAGTATATTTTTGAGTTTTTACTATTGGACCATATGTTTGTCTTTCTTTACCTCATCCAGATGCACCTCCTGGTTAGGATGGTGGACTTGTGCCCTGGTGATGAGGCCGCTGATGTTAGAGACTGGGTGCTGCACTGAAGGCGCCTGGTTCAGATCCACCACACGCTCTATGTTGCTCTGTAAACAAAAATATCATTGATGTTACATAATTTAGTAAAACATGGACTGTCACCATTCACAGTCAAACATTAAAGAAAGATTAGAGATCCCTGATGCAAGCCACAATGGAACTTCTGCCTACTATTATGCAGAGAAAGCTGATGTACTTGGGTCACGTTGTGAATAATAAGAAATACCGCTTTCTCCATCTTATCATACAAGCTATCAGTGACACCAAAAGTCATTGTAATTGAAAAAAGTGTGACAAAAACACCGTATTTTAGGTGCAGAATCCAAGGTGAAAAAATAGTGTATAGAAGTGACACCAAAAGGAGAAGAAGAGATCCCACGTACCTTGGAGTCCTCTTCGTTGCTGGTGTTGGACTGCCCGGAGAACCGCCGGGCCTCCTCCTTGATCTGGTCAGCCGTCAGCAGAGTGACCTCGGTAGCATTGCTCAGCTCCTGGAGGCTCTGAAACACAAAGACCATGAAAAAATGGTTCAAACGAAGCACAAAGTTTTGTTTTGAGCCACTGCATCCAAGGCCATGATGATCCCCGATCTTTGATAGAAGTGGCACCAAAATATGAATAACAGTGCACATCTTAATGAGCAAATGTTACCTGAGCTAACAGAGAAGCCGCGGCCAGGTGGGAGGGCAGGGCGGGAGCGTAGTTGGGACCAGACACTTGGCTTGATCTGCAAATATAACATACAACAATCATTAGTTTTTGCTCATTAACAATAAGGTAATTGCAGTAGTGGGGAAAACGGTTGAAAATACTATGGTTGTGATTTGAGAAATCGGGTATAAAACCTTCTCATAGTAAGTGAACTAATTACAAAGAAGTGCTCATGAAAAACATCTATACTACAGGATTTTCACACTTTTTTAGTGTTTTCTCTTGTGGAACATTGGAAAAAGGTGCATTTATTGGAGAACCCCATGTTCGCTGAAGAAGCCCATTGTACACATGGGCGAAACATCCGGAAGCTCCAGCTCCCATAGACCATGGCAACAGGTCCTGGAAAACATATCTCCAGCATCATCAGCCAGCCGTGTAAGCCTAAAACTCCTATTGTAACCATTCATACGAAAAGTAATGGAGAAAGCAATGTTTACCTTCTGCTGCTTCCAGGAGATATGGGATCATAGAACGAGGACCCTTGTTGTGTGACATGTCCTGGCAGGTTGGGAATGGGGCAGACACCCATGCGGAGGTTGGAGGAAGCCATGGAGGCCTGGCTGCTCTTCCTGGAGACATCTGAAGATCTGCAACAATATTGTGAGGTTAGCATGTTGGAGTGCCACAAGGGACACAATTGAGTCCCATGTTGTTTAATATATATTTTTTATTAAAACATAAATTAAATTGAACTTTGAACTATAATCTATAATCTATAATCTAAGTTGCAAGGATATATTCATTCAAAGCTCTCAGATGTATGCCCACAAACAAACACGTGTAGTTCGCGCTTACAAATGCTGATTGTGTACTTACAAATAAAATCCAAACCTCAAATGAACATAAGCCCTGCAACTCTTGCCGACATTCCCTGAAACAGGGGTGACATTGGCAAAGTGAACCATTTTAACAGTATGTGTGGTCAGCCTCATACCAACCTATAAGTCAAGGAATACGAGTAATAAATAACATTTAAGTATAAAAAAACAACAAAACCTTAAAAAGAAATCTATACAAAAAAAGTCAAAAATTTCTTAAACAATAAACATAAAAGGATAATATCTATTGTTTTACTTTTCCAACGGCTTCCCAATTATATAATTTTAGTCTTTCAAAGTTGCAGAGATAAATGTATTACTTTCCATACATATAGACAAGTAGGTCTTATGGAGCAGGTGTATCTACCAGTGGCGCACACTCCTAATACAACGATTCCCATCAAATTCCCTTTTAAAGTTACCCAAAAGTAATGTATAAAAGCATTTCTTTCATTCTTCTTCTTCGATGGCCCTACAGCTTATATCTCCCCTTGGCCTCCATCAGCCTTCGCCTCCAACTCCTCCTGTCTACCGCTGCCGCTTTCCAGTTTATACTGGGTAGAATGAAGCCAACCACAGCCGAATATACCCGACTCTCAATTCCTGACAAACCTACCGGCCTGTTGTTTAAACAAACTAGGGTATCAAAAAGGAACAGTCTGAACTTGCGGGGAGGAGTCCAATCCAGAGTCATAATAAAAGAAGAGCCTGTATGAAGAAAATTATGACTCTGGAGGAAATGAAAGAAGTATGTAAGGACAGAAAGAAATGGCGGTTGATCTGTAATGTTGGCGGCTAGGGTTATTAAATTGGAATTTGTTTTTATTTGTAAATGGATATTTTGTATTTGGATATTATTATTTAGTGATGTATAAAATGTAATTTGTCGTGTGTGTGTGTTCCTTGACTTATAGGTTGGTATGCGGCTGACCACCCATGCTGTAAAAATGGTTCACTTTGCCAATGTCACCCCTGTCTCAGGGAAGGACGGCAAGAGTTGCAGGGTGTATGTCCATTTGAGATTTGGTTTTTATGTTGTGGGTTCACATGAGGCATGTGCAAGCGCGAACTTGTACGTGTCTGGTTGTGAGAATGCATGTAATGTGAATCTCCAATGTAACATATCTTTGCAACTTAGATTAGATTAGAGTCGGATTGACGATATGAGTCGCGCAAAAAACATCATAAAGGTATGCTATTTAAAGACACTTATTGCAAAATTGGAGCTATTTTCTTAGAAATAATATTTTATTTTAATGTAAAAGTAAATATATCTGAGTTCTTGAAATCTTTCCGTAAAAAAGGGATGACCTGGTTACAAAATAGGCGATAGTGCCCCGGATAATCAGTGACTCAGAAGCGTTGTTTTTACCTTGCAAAGAGGCTGCTGGCAGTGGATATCCCGCTGTCTCTCCTGTTGGGCTGCTCCGCGGTCATGGTGGACAACTCCGACACATGGCGGTCAAGGTCATGACCTACACGACGGCCTCCCATCATACCTACAACAAATGCATACACATTGCATTCTTTAGTAGAATAAAATTTGTGATGGATATGAATGAATTGAAAGAGGTATGCAAGGATAGGAAGAAATGGAGGCAGCTCTGCAGATGCTCTGGCCATTCCTGTCAGAATGCCAACAAAGTTACAATTATAGTTCCTGCCTTCGAAATGTTTAAGAATGGACTGGAATCAGAACAGTGGAGGTGCGGTTTCTTACTGCTTGAGATCAACACTTATTTTCACAAACGATGCTACATGTATATAAACATGATTGGATGATTGAAATTCAAGGACCGATGATGAGCTAAGGAATCCTGTGCTGGAGACTCCCCAGATTTCAGACAACCTGGTAGTCTACAACCTCCACTTCAACTGAAGTAGTCGGCATGAGCCCGTAAAAATAAATAGGTCCCAAATTGCCACATGCGACGACCCCTTTAGAGAAAACGCAGGTAAGAAGTTACACTATATAAGTGGCTTAGTTGCGTTTTCTTGATTCATTTTGTATATTAAAAGCCCATTTTTTAAACATATGCTCTGACTGATAATGTCTGAAATGAATGGGTTATCATCAGTGTGGTATAAATGAGAATATGAGAGTGAAAGTACAAAAGATTATAAGTGAATTAGCAGTTGATTTGCAGTCCTTACCAGCTACGGAAGCCCTGGGTGGGATGTATCTGCCACCACCGGACACTCCCATCTTGCTGCCGAACCTGTGCTGCGGCACTGCTCGCTCTCCTATGGCCACCATGGCACGCAGCATCAGGGGCAGCTCACACATCTCTCCTAGAAGCTCCTCCTCTTCCACCACCTGAAGCAAACAGAAACATTTAGGAAACAGATCAACGTAATGCTGCCATACTTGGTGAGAGTTGTATTTGTGTGAATCACACCTCCCTTGACGTATTTACACATCGTAATGTATGAGCCACAGAACTAAATAGTTCAGTTGAAGTGGAGGTTTCCCAGCTCCCGAGGGTATTCATTTCTTGTGAAGGCTGAGTATACCTTGCCAATATTTTTATTTTGGATTTTAAAAGAAACACCGACGCGAGAAATCATTTTTGATACCTTCGGTGGGATTTGAACCCGAGCTCTCATGGAATGCAAGCACTCTGCCAACTGAGCTGTCGACTGGATTTTCACAAATAGTAAAGATAAGAAATGTCAGACTTACCTCTCCGTCTAATTGGAAGTACGGGGCTCTTCCTTCTTCAACAAAGTGGCCAGCCAAGCCAGGCGACACAAAGTCAAGGTCATCTCCACACTGCCTTGATAACTGCAAGCAATCACATAATAATAATAATATTAGGATGATTTCTTTGGAGTGCTGTTTCTGAGTGAATCACACCTCACAAGCCCTTTGCGAGCTTGCTCGTCGCTATAAAAAGTGCCAATTCTCAAGGCTTCATGGACCTTCAGCGACCGGTCTTTGGTGGACCGGCCTTGCAGCTTAGATTAGATTAGATTACAGAGCATATTTAAAAATATATTTTTGTGCTCTGCTGGGATTCAAACCCAAAGCCTTCCATTTACGAGTCCGAAGCGCTAACCACTAGACTACGGACGAATTGACATTATGTCTTTAACAATCATTTAAAAAAAATACTGCATAGTATTTTGTTTTCTAGAAATACAGATTATAACTGTTATTGATTTTGGGTTGATATTTATATAAAAGCAATCAATAAATTGTTTAATTAAATAAC